>JAMPIV010000804.1:197500-488304 GCA_024509875.1 Oreohelix idahoensis
GTATTAGGGGATTGTTTTTTTTTAGTTAGGTTTATTATGTTTAATGGATAGTATGTATGTTTTAAATATAGAAAAATAATGGGTTTAATTTAGTAGATATTTAAATTGTTATTGTTTGGAAATTTATAATTTATTTAATTTTATGGGTTTTTTTGGAATAATATAAAAAGTTAATATTGTGGATTGAGTTATTTATCAATGAAAAAAAATTTAGTAATTTTTTTTTAAAAGTTTTTTGTGGTGATTTTTATAATGAAGTGATTTTTAGATTGTGTTTAATTTTTTTTTTATGGGTTTTTTTTATTTTAATAAATAGGTTATGTGTAATGTTGTTTTTATTATATTTAATAATTTTATTTATTTTTATTTATTTTTTTTGAATTAAATTTTGTTAGGTTAAAAATTTTTATTGGTTTAATAAATTTTTTTAACGTGATTTAAAAAAATTTGATTATTTTGTATTTTATAAATATTAAAAAAAATGTTTTTTTTTTATATTTTTTTAATAAAAATTTAAAAAATAAAAAAAAAAATTATAAATTTATTTATTTTGATATTTGTTAAGAATAGTTGTTTTTATGTTTTAAAATTTTAAAAATATTTTTTTTTAATAATTTATTATTTAAATAAATTTAATCAAAAATCCTGAACCAAACACAACAGACATATCAAACAGATTATAATCTGTACAACTTGAATCAAATGCAAAATATAAAGAAGAGCGTGATATTTTTTATTTGAATGAAATTTTCCCTCCTTTGAGCGAGTTGCTCCCCGCTCTACCTAAACACAGCGCCTGTCGGTTATATTAGGGCGCATGTCCAAATATAAAAGAAGATATGGTCTGGTGTTCGTTGTGATCTTGACCATGATGTACTAATTAATAACCTAACGGAAAGAGAACGACGCGGAAAACACAGGACATGCATAAAAAGTCTACAAAAGAAGAAAAGGAAGACAGCGTTAACTTTGACAAAACATTCTCACACATAGACAAGAAACTGATATTTCTGGACAAAAACGTTTTCTGAACGTCATCAGTTGATACTAGACCTGAGGGGGGAAAAACGACGAGTTAAACATAACTGACGATTGAAGAGCTGTAAATATGTGCAACAAAACCTTCTTTGCCACCAGTAGGGCCTTAATCTTACTTACTTAGTCGTTTCCCTTCTACCGTGAGGTGTAGAGGTTAGGAAGAGAGAGCGCCAGACTATCCTATCGGCTGTCTTCCTTCTGGCCTGGTTCCATTCTAGTCCTCGGTTCTTCAAAGATTGTCTAATGTAGTCCTCCCAGCGGAATCTGAGTCGTCCTGGGGGTCTGGATCCCTGGCTTTTTGTTTCCCATGCTTGTCGTGGTAGCCGATCTTCCCCCATTCTGCAGACATGGCCAAACCATCTCAGTTGGGACTGTTCTACTTGGGTCTGCAGGGGGTGGGATTTTAGGACTTGACGTATCGTCTGGTTGCGATTAAGGGCCTTAATCAGGAATATTAAAACAAACAAACAAGAAAGGACACAGTACGAATGTCCATCAACCACAGTGACATAAAGTCAAACAAACAAACAAGAAAGGACACAAATGTCCATCAACCACAATGACATAAAGTCAAACAAACAAACAAGAAAGGACACTAATGTCCATCTACCACAATGATATAAAGTCAAACAAACAAACAAGAAAGGACACAAATGTCCATCAACCACAATGACATAAAGTCAAACAAACAAGAATGGACACAAATGTCCATCAACCACAATGACATAAAGTCATACAAAGAAACAAGAAAGGACACAAATGTCCATCTACAACAATGACATAATGTTAAACAAACAAACAAGAAAGGACACAAATGTCCATCAACCACAATGACATAAAGTCAAACAAACAAGAAAAGACACAAATGTCCATCAACCACAATGACATAAAGTCAAACAAACAAACAAGAAAGGACACAAATGTCCATCTACCACAATGACATAAAGTCAAACAAACAAACAAGAAAGGACACAAATGTCCATCAACCACAATGACATAAAGTCAAACAAACAAACAAGAAAGGACACAGTACTGTCATAGATTTTGGATAGGGGAAGTAAGACATAGATTGGTCCCTTCTGAATAGATTAGAACAGGTGATAGCTCAATGAGAGGTAATGTAAAGAAAATAGATTTTCACGAGTGAGATGGTGGAAACTAGTTAGAGTCTGTCCCTGAAATCGAGAAGCTTCTCTCGTTCAGCCTATTTCTACAACAGAACTTAGTTAGTCAGACAGTCTACTAGAATATATATTAATATATATCACCATTCACCTACACACACACATAAGGGACGACAGTTAGACGCACAGACGTGAAAACTACATCAATGGATTGGGGATCTTTTGGGACAAGCTGACCAACACACGTAAATAAAGTTTATGTAAGTTTTATTTATCATAAAGAAACTTTACAACAGCAATAACATGACTATCAAATCAAATACAAGTAAACATAAAGTTAATGAATTAATTAAAGAGTTAGACCCATAGGTGTAATCCTCCCTCCCTCTATTGAGACAAAAATCCCGTTAGAAGAAAAGTTATTAAACCCCAGAAGAGTCAAAGGTTTATACGGTATGGTCTAGAAATTCTATCTACAGTAAAGAACAGAGTTTATACGTAAATCTATTCTGAAAGGGAAACAGTATTAGCAAAACTTTGCATCCAAAAAAATACACAGTGGGTGCATGAATTTATACGATCAAAGAACCACTCATTCCTGCTTTCTTTCTATCCATACAACAGTGGCCACTGACATTCGTTCTTACCTACAAACTTGATTTTGACCTTCTGGCGCAAACTTTAGGACACATACACCCACAGCAACTCCAGTGTTATTTTGACAAAAGAGAACCCCAGCTCTACAGAGACAGGTTAATTCCGATTCTTCCGGGGAGCGTTCTCTTTATGACTATATTTTCTCTGGATTACTGTTTATGTCACTTCAAATCAGTTCAGGTAATATATGTCACCGTGCTCACAGTGTCAGAATATTGAGGTTTCCAGTACTTAGGGAATATCAGGTCGGCAACTTCTCTCAGTATAAAATTCTTGGTCACACCACAAATGATCAAACGTCGGAAATGTTAAGGTTTGTTAGGTCGCCACTATGGGACTGAATGTAAATGAGATTGGAACAATAAATCTGGATCAAATGCCAGTTACCAAGTCACTCTTAATGTTCTTTGGGTTGGTATTCTGTCTCTTTCTGGGTGTAAACACAGGTTTACCTTGAGAAAAACCCAGTTACTAATATAAGAAATGTTCTTTAGTATGATTACTCTCAGGTTTACATGGAAGCCACTGGTAGAATTTTGGTTTGACCCAAATACTGTATAAAGGAAGAGAAAAAATACAATGCTTAACCATAATATAGTATTCTCACTCCTATCCTACCTCGCATAAAATATAATATATTCACTTCGGTTATTTAACTTTAAATTACAAGCTACAAGCTTAAAGCTAGTCTTATCGTTTAAAACTCCCGTGAAATAAATTCTAGTCATTAAAAAAAACGATTATCATGAATTAGAAATAAATACATATTTCGTCAATACTCATGATGAATCAGTGCATTTACTTAGTTTGTTAAAAATATTCTCTGACTGGTTACTATCAGCTAATAAAATTTATATTATAGCTGGTATAGTTTAGCTAGAAATTATTATTTGTTCTGCTAGCCACTGTAACACCGTAAAATCTTAGAGAAATAATATTACGGACCTATCTAGTAAATCGCTCTGCACAAAATCTTAGAGAAATATAATCGGCGATCTACCACTCAAATCACTCAAAACTACTAGTATGGTATTTACCTTCACACACACTTCTTCTAGACTATCTCCAACGATAAACTAAGAAACTATCCTAAAACCAGGGGATTCTAGAAATCGCCGCTAGATGTCTTTAAAAGCTGAGGAGTACTGAATAAATTTTAGTTAGAATGCTCTAGTACAGGGGTCGGCAAACTTTTAGTAGTGTCGTGCCAAAGTAATGTTGCAAAGTCACTCAGCGTGCCAACCTAAGTCCACCATATTTTTATATACAACAATTATTGAAACAATTTAAAAATGATCTTGTATTAACATGTTTCCGATACATTAAATAACTATTCTATTCTTTGCAGATTATTCAATATTTTAATATAAATAGGAACAAATATCAATACAAATATTATGTTTTGCAAAATTTAAGTTCTGAACACATTAGTTTGAAATTTTATAATAAAATTGCCATATGTATATTTTGTTAAGACAGAAAGTCCAATAGTTTGAAGAACAAAACAATTAAATAAACCAAACATAAAACACGTTATTAAAATTTTAATATGAGTAATCATTGATTATTATTGATCTGAGTCATTAATCAATTAATGGGACCCGTGTCCTTGCTTCTCCTTGGTTAATTGTTCAATATCAGGTGTGTATTTTGTCAATTTCAGCTTCACACAGGCTTCTGAATGCACAGGTGTTAGGCGACTTCTCTGTGGACTTAAAACAGCTTTCATGTGTGAGAAAGATTTGTTCACATGTATAAGTTGACCCAAAAGCCGAAAGTAGAGCAAATGCAACTTTCTTCAAACAGGTGAACGCTTCAGGCAGGGATGTCCAGCAGTTGAGGATGGCAGCTGACTTTTCCAAGCAGCTTCCTTCAAGAGTTTTTTCGCAATTCTACAAATTTTATCGTCCATAACTCTGATGCCTTGAATTCGATGTGTTGCATTTCAAAATTGTCAGCATCCATCCACTCGAAAAGAGATAGGTCAAATGGGATGTTAGTATGATCAATTAAGTTGGGCTTGATGAGGTAAGAAAACATGGGCCTATGAATTTTGAAGTCTTGACCTCGTTTAGCAAACTCTCCATTGAGCGCTTCAACGTACTTCTGAAGCTCATCTCTGTTGACAGTAAATCGATTTGAATGAGCCTTTACGTTTGGAAAGTACTTGTATGTGTTAGTGGTAATATCTCTGCAAAATAAGTCTAATTTTGACGCAAATCCTTTCCAGTGCTCAAAAAGATAAAGTACTGTTTGACCCTGCCCTTGTAAACGCAAGTTTAATTCATTCAGATTTGTAGTTATGTCAGCCAGAAACATCAGCTTGCACAGCCAGTCCTCGTCATTCAATTCCGGGAAATGTTCTTTTTCATCAAGAAACACCTTGATTGCTTCTAGACATGATACAAATCTGTTCAAAACATTACCTCGACTAAGCCAACGAACATTGCTGTACAGCGTGAGGTCCGCATATGCGATCTCCATTTCTTGTAGAAGAGACTTGAATTGCCTGTAGGTCAATGAAGAGCGAGAAACTATGAAGTTAACTATCTTGACAACAGTTTCCATTACAGAGTTCAAGGATAGTGACGAAATCTTCACACACAAACTCTCCTGGTGTATATTGCAATGGAAGCTCAATACTTGACGTTGAATACGATCTTCAAGAAGTTTAACAAATCCTTTGTTCTTTCCGACAAATGCAGGGGCGGCATCAGTAGTAACACAGAATATTTTATTCATGTTAATGTTCTGATTTTCGAAATAGCTTACAAATGCAGTTATAATGTCCTCTCCCTTGGCTGTACACCATCAAAAGGTATCAAGCAGCACAGTTCTTCATAAATATGGTCGTTGTCACAATATCGCGCAACTATATCTAGGCGCGCCACGTCATTCACATCGACACTTTCGCCAAGAGCGACACTAAATACAACAGCTTGTTTTAACCCGGTTGTTTGTTTTACCGTTACATTTTCGGCCATATCAGTTATGCGCCTCTCGATTGATCTCGCAGAACCCGGTATTTCTCGAATCAGAGACAGTATTGTTTCTTTCTTTGGTAAATTACTAAACAAAATTTCAGCACTGCTCAAAATAGTTTCCTTGATGTATTTTCCATCTGTGAAATGTTTGCCCTTCGAAGCCACACACTGTGCAATTTTGTAACTACATTCGGTAGCTTTATTTTTGGTTCCAATTACTTGACCAAAAATACTACTTTGTTTTTTGTAGCTTCACTTTTCTCCTCAGAGTTTTTAAACATGGACTGATGTTTGGTTTGATAGTGTCTTTGTACACTTGACGTACGGCACACGACACTTTCATAACATAAAGCACAAACAGCACGATCCTTTTGTTGTATGAATCCATATTCGTTTGTCCAAAAGTCTTGAAACGAGCGTATATCAAGTTTTTGTCTTTTTTGAGTCATTTTAACGGCACCGTATTACTTAATAACAACACCAGCTTTTGAGCTGCGGTCAACGGACTGTACGAGCATGAGTATGCGACAGCCGAGAGAACTGTAGAGGTGGTGCTGGTCGGGAGAGAGGGGAAGGATAGGACGGAAATATAACTTCGTCGAGGTCAGTCATTGTTGCTCCAAACTCACACCGGGAGTCAAAAACTGCGAGCGAAAACGGAATAAATACGCTCGTCCAGGCGCTAGCCAGACACTATTGCGTAATTATGATATTACGTCTCCGCTTCCCGTCAAAATTCGCTTGGGATTCTTTTTCAAGAATCTCATCCTGCAAATTACGGTAGCAGGTAGACGCCAGACTAGCGAGCGCCGCAAAGTATAACCACTCCCCTTGAAATTCGTTGAAGAATGTTTGTTCTTGGAAACGGTCCATAAAAACGAAGACTTACGTGCAGTATAGTATGATCGGGCCTTTAGTTTGCATTAGATCGCACATTCTTACCTCCAATGTCTAAAAACTTTCGTTTTGAAGGGTTGTAAAAACAGGTAAAAGCTTTAAAAGAATTATATGCTTCTATTTAATTAAAAATTCATTTTTTTTTTTAAAGAGATCGTCTACTGTACAGTATTTTAATTCACTCAGCGTGCCATTGAAAATCGTTCCACGTGCCACGCTTGGCACGCGTGCCGTAGTTTGCCGACCCCTGCTCTAGTATATTTATCTCTGAAATCAAAGAGACTCTTACACTATTGACCGAAAACAGACTCTGCCAGATGTTAACACCTACGTTCACATCTTCGTTCAGATTTCAGCTTATGTGTAAATCAAAGATCTTCTTCACACCAAAACCGAAAAACCAGACTCAATTCTCTCGTTCTGATCCGACATCGGCAATTCGCTAATCAGTGTGAGTTTTACACGTCTCTGCTTCGTATAGCCATTTCTAGCGAGCAGTGTCTTTGATCTCGACGTTCTCACCGTGGTTTAATTAACTTACAGGCGAATGGACTCAAGAAAAGTTAATAGAAATTATGTCCCTTCTGATCGCTATCTGATCCTATCCAACGAGTTTCAATCGCTGGTGTTAAGAATAAATTACAGATCAACGTAGCTAAAAGGTCTGCTGGTTGAACATCATCAAAGAAAAATAGCGAGCAGCAATAAAATATGCGTGCTAATGAGAAAGAGAGACGGATATCTGAGCATATAGGGGTTTAACGTGCATAGGAGGAAGAAAAGGTACAAGAAAAGTGTAGATAATGGAACAGATATATGAAGCTATTTTCATAATATGTCACAAGTACGAATGTCCATCAACCACATAAAGTCAAACAAACAAACAAGAAAGGACACAAATGTCCATCAACCACAATGACATAAAGTCAAACAAACAAACAAGAAAGGACACAAATGTCCATCAACCACAATGACATAAAGTCAAACAAACAAACAAGAAAGGACACAAATGTCCATCAACCACAATGACATAAAGTCAAACAAACAAGAAAGGACACAAATGTCCATCAACCACAATGACATAAAGTCAAACAAACAAGAAAGGACACAAATGTCCATCAACCACAATGACATAAAGTCAAACAAACAAACAAGAAAGGACACAAATGTCCATCAACCACAATGACGATATAAAGTCAAACAAAATAATATGTGAAAACTTTTACTACAAGGCTTGATTTGGTTTTGGTTTTAAGCACCATCTTCATTGCACACGGACACCTCCATAAGTGCTCTGATCTCCCTTTGATCGCACAAGGAGGATCTCAACGCAAATGCACGAACTTTGTAGCACCAGTGAGGATCCCAATGTGTGTGAGTCATACATTCTATAAATAGTTTTGTGGTGTGTAGGTTTCCTAATTTTTTTTTCATTTCACCAGGGCAGAGGCCGTATGGTATGGCCTACTCTTTAAGATTTCCAACTGCCGAGGGATTTTTAACGTGCGCAGCTTGGATACAGGACCTCATATTTTTCGCCCTTATCTGAGAAGGCTAGACATCCGATCTCACTACCCAGGAGATCAGGTAATCATATGACATCATTAGGAACCACTGATTCTGAAAATATTTCCATCTATTATATTCCCTGTGTTGGGAGTAAACCTGGTACCTTCAGAATTAGAGGCGGACGCCATACCTCCGAGCCACTCCGATCCGCTTTACCACAAGGGGAAAGGTAAACAATATGAAGATAATTAAAAGTTAGAAAAGTAAAATACGAAATCACAACAATCAGCAGCATCATCATCAACATGTTTCTTTGCGCTCGTCACAGAACAAAGAGCCACCACTACAATTGGTACCCAGTAAGCCTGCACCACGCATTCACATGCTCCTGCAGCGGTGGTTTCTGTGGCAGTTATTTTTACATGATGAGGTTGCCAACTACATCCACAGCCTCATATTAGTCTCTGTCACAGATTTGACTAATAATTTTACTTTACCAACACGTCCCATTTTTCTTATCTTTTAATGTTCTGGTTTCCTCGATTATTTGCACTTTCAGTTTTTTTTTTTCTTTGGGGTTTTTTCCACGTAGCCCATTATTCCCCTCTCAGACCCCACCCGCGGTTCTATTTCGTTCTGGCCTTCATTATAAATTCCCCACTGGTCAGTAGCGGTCAGCTTACCATAATATTACCGAAGCTGCACCTGGCGTTTGTCTGACCAGAGGAGCGTCTCTTGCTGGTAACAGATTTGATCACCAGCGAGCGAGAGTGTCTTTGAAGCGAACCGCTAGCGTAATACATATGATAGCGAGATCAAAGGGGAGACAAAACTCTCGTTCGTTCTGAGAGATTTTGTTGTGGCCACTTATCGCTCACAGAATAATATTACGTCTATCTTGGAAACTTTCTCGCGGGCTGTTGTCTTCTGATGTAGACTCTAGAGTAATATTTGTCTTACTCATGATTGCGTTATACGCAATACATCCGTGGGAACAGGTGTCCTGGGGTAGCGTCATTTGTAGACTATAAATTTAGATAGGTTACTCAGTCAAGCACACTCGTTTAATTTTCCGGCCCGTAGATGGCCTAACGAGACTAAGGCAGATGTTAGCACAGCAGAACTAAATTATGTTGCCTATTTTCTCGTCATCTTGGGGTAAGTAGAGATCTTTTATAAGATATAAATATTAATGTTAGCTTTTATAACTGATAGGAGTGTGACTTGAATATAATGTAGGTGATTTATCCCGGTAATTAATTCAGTGATAATGTAGCACCGCCTACCGCCTTAGTTAACGGGTGCCGAAGCAGTAAGGTGTCAGTGTTATGGTTTACAATGGGTTAATGGTAAACTTACGATAACAGATACTTACTAGACATAACCTCATAGTCCGTTCAGTGCTTACCATTGGGTTTAGAGTAGGCTAAAATAACTGTCATGACTGTAAGGAAACGTCAGCGGTGTGGGTTATTGACTTAATAAACTGAATAGTGATGTGCAGGCACCATAACACTGAATTATAAGAGATAGTCATGTATTACTTTCTGATAGAAACTTCTAATGGTTGTGTGGAATCATTGTATGCCGACGTGTGTAGTTAGACACCAGTTTGTAACTTTCACGGCAGTCCAGAAAGCAGCCTTAGGTTTCAGTCACAACTATATTATTATAGCTATAACATTGCATTTTCTATGTATTCAATTTTGGGAGGTTATTACATTTCCATTTTTGTGTATCGACCCCAAGGGGCGCATAGCAATTATTATGTAATGTCAAATGCTGTATTTTTATGTAAATTCACTTAATGTTGTAAGATGAATAGCATATCCACTCAGCTGTAAATACAGGGTTAGATATCCCTTATGTTGAGTTGGAAGAAGACGGAGTAGATTTTGCTGTCAGAACATTTACTGACAGGTACATGTGTGTACAAAATATATTAGCCTATGCAGGCGCATGCTGATAATTGATATAGTGGAAGTAACAGGAGGGCGACTCACACGGATAAAGACAGCCGAGACTATCATAGCAATGACAACCATAATTTTAGATCCCATAGTGGAGCATAACTGTTTATTATAACGTTATTGTAATTGTATTGTTTGCTTTATGAAAAAGTCGTTTCTTTTGGATCTCAGTTTCAGGCAACGCATTGCTATAGCAGGATTCCAGTCAGGCAAAGAAGGTCACATTCTCTTCGATCTCGCGGTTTCTGAAAGCAATTTGCACCACGAGTTGTCACCCCTACCTGAAATACCGTGGTGAAAAATACAGTGATGCAACGTTAAAATACCTCCAATTATAAAGATAACGGGTAAGATAACATGTAGGGATAAAATTATACGTAAGATACGAGGATACATTCTCGTCTACGCCAGCGCTTTCTACCGCCATTCAAACTAACTAGTTGGAACATGCAGACTAAACGGTTTACCCTTTTAGACGGGAGGGAAACGGAGATAAAAGAAAAAAAAATTATGACGGTCTGAACACGTGTTTGAATCTAAAAAAAAGCAAAAAGACGCAATTTGTAGTTTAAAGGAAAAAATCACGACACTAGTTGACACAATGTAAGGAATTGGTAGAAAAACGACCTTAGCTCTTGTTAGAAACAGTCGTATCTTAGACGTTTTACGGTAATTAGTTGTTTTGTTTGAATACAGCGGCAAACGCCGTGGACGAAGGTTCAAAAACAAATTTCAAAAACTAACCTTGAGAAAAGTAGGGTTTTCTTTAATAATAAAGTTATGAAAATAAAACCTATCTAAGACTATGGAAGGCGGATCTATAAGTGAGATCAGTGGGAACATATCACCCACCTTATTGAATGGAAGAGGAAACTATTGAACATATTTCGGATGCAATGCAGTCTTGGGAAACTGGTACTATTTGATAACAACTGGGTGAGATGTGCTAAGTTGGTCAGAGAGATCTGACCCAATCTGTGTAATGTTGTTTTGCTGTGTTGTGTGTAAGAGTGGCGCAGTAAATAGAGTGTTGACACATGGCACAAATTTTGTTTCAGAGTTTCTGATCTGGCACTACGATTGTGCCAGATGCTTTTGTAGAAGTACAAGAGCGGGTGTCTGTGCGGCCTAACATTTTACTCCAGCTACTGAGAGGAGTGGGCCACAAGAATTCTGTACTACATCGTTACAGGCCAGTTAAGTGCAAACCTGGCCTGCTGGAGATTCATAAACTGTGTCCACCATCAATAAAGAAATAAAATCTTGTATATAAACATTAATATCAGTCCATATGTCAAGGACAATGAACTTTGTAGCCATAGATTGGGCATGATGACGCCACCCCAACTAAACATCCAGTGCTAGTTTTTCCCAAGACATTGTAGATATTATTAATATTAACCATTGTAATAATATACCTATGTACAAAACTTACATTTGATTATGCAATATATATATGCATTTCATTGATAAATACATATTATTTCATATGTTCTGACCAAAAGAAACAATTGGTTCAGGACTAATAAATTAAAAAAAAAATTTTAAACTTAAACTATAACAGCCAGTGTTAGTTCAATTTATCATAGAATTTATTAATATTATTATTAGACTTATTATTTACATGTGTGTGTCTGTGTATTTTATTACCTACACATTACATTTCAGTACCCTAGACTTTTAACGTAGCTAACATTCATTATAGTAGAATAGGTCTGTTTGAGGTCGTAAGTGGTAGCAGAAAGGCCTTCTGTACTCACATAAACTTTTATCTCAGGAGCCTTCACAGCTGACCTCATCCAGTACACTAGGTAACATAACAACCATACAATAACTTCAAAAACCACTACAAATATTGGGGTCTTGTCCGGGGATTAAGTTTATCAAAGATATTAGAGTCTCCTGGTTTGGGAATTAAACTAGTGGGGACAGAGTTGTATAAGTTTAAAAGTGTCCCTTAAAATAAAAAGTGGAAAATAAAAGTTGATGAATCTTCACAGCCAGTGGTAATTAATTAATTAATTAATATATTACCTTAGTAATTATATACTTGGAATTTACCTTAGCCATTGTTAATTTGTGTGTTAGAGTATGGCAGATCTAGCAAAATTTAGATCGGCTGCTGTGCTGACGGCGAAGGAGATGAACATGGAGGGTCAAGTTTTAATTCAGTATGTAACTTCAGAATGTGACAAGTATATTGAAAGGGAAGATAGGAGGTTAGCTGAAGAGAAGAGGTTACAAATTGAGGCTGATAAAGAACTTAAGAGGCTCCAATTAGAGGCAGAAGAAAAACGACAGCAAAGGGAGGCAGAAGAAAAACGACATCAAAGGGAGGCAGAAGAAAAGAGATTGACTGCCGAAAGGGAAGCAGAAGATAGAAGATTGCAAAGGGAGCACGAATTACGACTAAGGGAGCTGGAATTACAAGGCCATGCTCCGGAAAATGGTGCCAGCCCTTTTGCCTCAGATGCCACGCCTAGTCAGGGAGCCTCAACCTCAGCTATGGGGTTTCATTTAGACCATTTTGTTGAGAAAGACGATGACATCGAGGGGTACCTCAGTAGATTCGAACTATTAGCTACTACGTATGGGTTAGAGAGAGTGAGGTGGAGTCTTAAGTTATCCCAAGGGCTTAGAGGTACTTCTTATGAAGTTTTTGCTAAGATGCATAGAGACGACCAAGACAATTATGACATGCTAAAGCAGGCTTTGTTATTGAGATATGAAAAGAATGGTGAATTTTATCGTAAGAAGTTTAGAAATGCCAAACTGTTGTCTGGGGAGACATACCACCAATTCTCTGCCAGACTGGAAACCTATTTGGAGAAATGGACTGCTCTGGGGAAGACCCAAGATCTCAAAGAGATGATCATGATAGAGCAATTAAGAGAGTCCATGGCTCCAGACCTGAGAAAATTTCTCATGGAACAAGGTGCAGAGAGGTTGGGGGAGGTTTTAAATGTCGCTGAGAGGTATCAGGCAGCCCAGGCAGAGGTAAGTGGCACTAAAAAGAAGCACATAGAAAATTTTAAAACTCCACAGCAATTTAGTAAATTTGATACCAGAGAACAAGTTAATAAAGGCAGGACAAACTTTGATAGGCCACGAAAAAGATTATCGTGATAGAAACTCACAGTTCAATGACCAAAAATATAATGAAAGAAAACCGTTTAACCAAGGAAAGAGATGGTGCAAATGGTGTAAGAAAGACAACCATAACACCGAATTTTGTAAAAGGAAACCTTCAAACATTGCTGCAATGAAATCGGGGAAGCAAAGATTAAAGGTTAATCCTAATGGACAGCAGGAACCTTATCACCCCCCAGTTTGTGAGGATGTTATTTGTAATGGGGTCACCATAAGGTGCCTATATGATACAGGTTTAGATTATGATTCAGTTGTGAAGTCTAGCCTAGTGGACCCAAGTCAGTATACCACAGAAACAGTGGAAATACAAGGGGCGACTAAGGACATACCACTCATGACACTTCCCATCGCAAGGATAACGGTGAAAACTCGCTATGTGGAAGGAGAAATAAGAGCAGCAGTGATAGATGAACCAATCTACCCTCTGATATTGGGGTGTAGATACGTCTTCTTGGGGAATCCCGAGAGACCTGTGATCATGGCGACAGTGCAGACCAGGTCACAGAAAAAGGAGGAAGAAGGTGAACCTATAAATGCTCATCCAGAAGAGATGAGGAAGGCGCAGGCTGAGGATAGGACACTCAAGCCATGTTTTAAGAAATTGATCAAATGCCACACACCTCCAAGCAAGGGAGAGTACTTTATGAAGAACAAATTGATATACAGGAAGGCCGGAACTGGAACAAATGGTCACAACCAGCTGGTTCTTCCAACTTCATATAGGGATAAAGTGATGGAACTAGGGCATGCGATTCCCTTTAGTGGTCACATGGGGATCAGCGCCACAGGACAGCGTATAGCTTGTCATTACTTCTGGCCAGGGATAACGGAGGATATAAAAAGATATGTCAAATCCTGTCCAGAATGTCAAAGGGTAGCTCCAAAGCATTGGACTGCTCCTGCAACTCTAGGGGAAATGCCCATAGTGGGAACACCTTTTGAGAGGGTTGCAGTGGATATTGTGGGACCTCTCACTCGGACCAAGAGGAGAAACAGTTACATCCTTACTCTGGTGGACACTTGTTCTATGTGGGGAGAGGCGCTAGCCCTGCCATCAATTAATTCGAAACATGTAGCAGAGGCACTACTTACAATATTTACCCGATTAGGATTCCCGCATCAAATCTTGACTGATAATGGCTCACAGTTCAAGAGGAAACTAACGGAAGAAGTTTTTAAGCTATTTCAAGCCAGACACTTTCATTGTAGTCCGTACCATCCACAAGGGAACGGCCAGGTAGAGAGGTTCAATGGGACTTTCATTTCTATCCTGAGGAAGCTGGCACATGAAAAACCTGATATGTGGGATCAATTTTTGCCCGCCGCGTTGTTTGCGTATCGGGAGGTACCACATAGTTCAACCGGGATGGCTCCCGCAACCCTGCTATTTGGGAGGCCCATAAAAGGTCCATTAGAAGCATTATTAAGGACCTGGACAGATGAGAAAGCAGAAGAGACTGTTACCTCATCATATCAATATGTGAACGAGCTGACCACTCGTCTGAAAGCTGGATGGAAACTGGCAAATGATAATTTGAGACAAGCCAGGAAGAAACATGCAGCGTATTTTAATAGGAAAGCAAAGGACAGAGAATTAGCTGTGGGAGAGAAGGTGCTTCTTCTACTACCCGGCAGCCAGAATAAGTTACAAATTGGATGGCAATTTCCATATACGGTTCTAGAGAAGGTGTCTAGAACAAACTATAAAATTGACAAAAAGGGGAAGGAGAAGGTATATCATGTAAACCTTTTAAAGAAGTATCTGGACAGACCACTCCAGGAAAGCACCCCCTTACTGACCTTGGCTATAGCAACTAAAATAAAAAAGAAACCACTCATCTCACATGAATACCCATTACATCCCTGTGAGACAGCCGCACAGGTAAAAGTCAGTAAGCACCTGACTAAAAATCAGAGGGAGAGAGTTCAACAGGTTCTGGAGGAACATACAGATGTATTAACAGATAAACCAGGACATACAAATTTGCTACAGTATGACATGAAGCTGGTAGACTCAGACCCAATCTGTATGAGAGCCTATTCTGTTCCGTTCGCTAAGGAGAAGGCATTGAAAGAGGAAATAGATTATTTGTTGAAAGAAGGGATTATTTCACACAGTGAATCTTCTTTTAGCTCCAGTGTAGTTTTGTTGAGGAAACCGTCTGGGGAAAATAGACTGTGCATAGATTACAGGAAACTGAATGCTGTCACAGAAGGACAAGTGGATCCATTACCAGACACAAAACAGTTATTTGCCAGACTGAACAAGGCAAAATACTTTTCAAAGGTGGATCTTAGTAAAGGCTATTACCAGATCCCAGTGAAGCCTGAAGTGAGACCTTATTTGGCTTTTAGCACTTCGGATGGACATTATGAATTCAACATGCTACCATTCGGACTGAAAAATGCTCCGAGTGTATTTTCAAGGATGATGCGCAAATTGTTGGATCCCCTGAATAACCCATGTATCACGAATTTCATGGATGATATTCTCGTCGCCACAGAGACATTTGAAGAACACATTGAAGCTCTAGAAATGTTATTTAATAGGCTTAGGGAGGCGAACTTAACTGCTAGGCCAACAAAATGTTGCATTGGATGCAAAGAGTTGGAATTCTTGGGACACACTGTATATCAGGGTAGCATGACCCCTGATCCCAAGAACTTGGAAAAACTGCAGAGAGCACCTAGACCAAAAACAAAAAAATACGTGCAATCATTCGTGTCGTTATGTGGGTTTTACCAAAAATATATCAAAAATTTTAACTCTATATGTGCTCCTCTGACTGATCTGACTCGCAAGGGAAATCCAGATAAAATTGTTTGGTCCGAGCAATGTGAATTGGCATTTCAAGAGTTAAAGGAAAAACTCACTAGCAAGCCTATTCTCAAATTGCCTGATTTGACTCAGGACTTTGTGGTGAGAACAGATGCAAGTAATGTAGGCCTGGGGCGGCTCTGTTGCAAAGGTCCTCTTCACCCAATGGGGAACTGAACCCAGTCGCTTATGCAAGCCGCAAGTTGAATAAAGCGGAGCAAGGATATTCCACAAGCGAAAAAGAATGTTTAGCGTTAATCTGGGCAATAAAAAAGTTCCAAATCTATCTGTATGGTAGGACTTTTGTGGTGCAGACGGATCACCAGCCCCTAGTGTTCTTATCTCAGGCCAAGCATGAAAATGCAAGATTGTTAAGATGGTCTTTATTGTTGCAACCTTATCAGTTTATTATTGAATATATCCCTAAGTCACAGAATGTCGGTGCAGATTTCCTCAGTAGGCACCCCTGTGATCAAAATTAGAGTAGTTGGCAGGCGGGGGGTTAATTTTATCTATGTGTATCACTGGTTTTGGAACTTGCATTAGTGCATGTTCTCAGGTGGGGAGATGTGTGGTGAAACATACAGTGATGCAACGTTAAAATACCTCCAATTATAAAGATAACGGGTAAGATAACATGTAGGGATAAAATTATACGTAAGATACGAGGATACATTCTCGCCTACGCCAGCGCTTTCTACCGCCATTCAAACTAACTAGTTGGAACATGCAGACTAAACGGTTTACCCTTTTAGACGGGAGGGAAACGGAGATAAAAGAAAAAAAAATTATGACGGTCTGAACACGTGTTTGAATCTAAAAAAAAGCAAAAAGACGCAATTTGTAGTTTAAAGGAAAAAATCACGACACTAGTTGACACAATGTAAGGAATTGGTAGAAAAACGACCTTAGCTCTTGTTAGAAACAGTCGTATCTTAGACGTTTTACGGTAATTAGTTGTTTTGTTTGAATACAGCGGCAAACGCCGTGGACGAAGGTTCAAAAACAAATTTCAAAAACTAACCTTGAGAAAAGTAGGGTTTTCTTTAATAATAAAGTTATGAAAATAAAACCTATCTAAGACTATGGAAGGCGGATCTATAAGTGAGATCAGTGGGAACATATCACCCACCTTATTGAATGGAAGAGGAAACTATTGAACATATTTCGGATGCAATGCAGTCTTGGGAAACTGGTACTATTTGATAACAACTGGGTGAGATGTGCTAAGTTGGTCAGAGAGATCTGACCCAATCTGTGTAATGTTGTTTTGCTGTGTTGTGTGTAAGAGTGGCGCAGTAAATAGAGTGTTGACACATGGCACAAATTTTGTTTCAGAGTTTCTGATCTGGCACTACGATTGTGCCAGATGCTTTTGTAGAAGTACAAGAGCGGGTGTCTGTGCGGCCTAACATTTTACTCCAGCTACTGAGAGGAGTAGGCCACAAGAATTCTGTACTACATCGTTACAGGCCAGTTAAGTGCAAACCTGGCCTGCTGGAGATTCATAAACTGTGTCCACCATCAATAAAGAAATAAAATCTTGTATATAAACATTAATATCAGTCCATATGTCAAGGACAATGAACTTTGTAGCCATAGATTGGGCATGATGACGCCACCCCAACTAAACATCCAGTGCTAGTTTTTCCCAAGACATTGTAGATATTATTAATATTAACCATTGTAATAATATACCTATGTACAAAACTTACATTTGATTATGCAAGATATATATATGCATTTCATTGATAAATACATATTATTTCATCTGTTCTGACCAAAAGAAACAATTGGTTCAGGACTAATAAATTTAAAAAAAAATTTTAAACTTAAACTATAACAGCCAGTGTTAGTTCAATTTATCATAGAATTTATTAATATTATTATTAGACTTATTATTTACATGTGTGTGTCTGTGTATTTTATTACCTACACATTACTTTTCAGTACCCTAGACTTTTAATGTAGCTAACATTCATTATAGTAGAATAGGTCTGTTTGAGGTCGTAAGTGGTAGCAGAAAGGCCTTCTGTATTCACATAAACTTTTATCTCAGGAGCCTTCACAGCTGACCTCATCCAGTACACTAGGTAACATAACAACCATACAATAACTTCAAAAACCACTACAAATACAACCCTTTGTTAACGCCCATCCCTCTAATGGGAAATAAGCTCACGCAGTGTGTAACGAACCATAGCAAATCTGAAAGTCGTATTTGGCAGTAGTCGTTTCATACTCGCCTCTTGATCACCAGTCAGAGCATTGCGGCTTCTAACATATCTATCAGACCAGCGTCTTCAGCAGAATTTAATTCACCAGATTTTGTGCTTAAACGGCGCACTCAGTCACAAATAAGAGTTCAAGCCAGCACAACCGGATTTAATACCAAGTACGCAGGCCTAATTTCACGCGCCGGGATAATGGCGCAATGGACTATTTGTCCTAAAGTGACCTCGTCTTGGGTGTGTTTCCGGTCAATTAAAACCCCGCACGTATTAGCAGTCAGTCGAATATAGACAGAGAAATCTGCAAGCCTCTCTCGCTATTAGGGTGTAACCACCAGTACATGGATAGTGTCTACAGTGTATTTAATAGTGACAAATTCATCACCTATAGGGGGATATATATATACCTAAAGACACTACCTGGAGTATTGATCGTGGTCCCCCAAAAACGGAAGGATTGAAGACTCTGTTTATTCATTTCTGGATGTACTTCAGGTTTTATGTTGGTGGTTTGTGTGTCCTTGGGTGTTAAATTAGATTTGTAAACTTGATGTGATTATTGATGGTTCTTATGTTGTTGTGCTGATATACATTATTTTCAAATATATTTTGCTTCTTTAATAAATTTTACTCATTTATTAACGCGCTGTTCACGACCCTTTCATCCATACTTAATATTACAAGCTCTTACTAAAGTCTCTATTTTTGACAAGAGCAGAGAGAGAGAGAGCGGGTGGGGCTTAGACTATATAAGTGTGTTGAGGCTTGGAGAGAGAGATAACTTTAATGAATCCTCTTCCAGGTTGGTCTCAAGTTCACCCTATTTACACAGTATCTATGTGTAATCTATAATTTTCTCAGTTCACTATCATTGTCGATTTCACTACCATTGTCTAACTCGATAAATACTCTAACACTTTAACTCAACCACGACAGTCTCCTTGTACGACATGCCTGATGGTTGGGTTAGGCCTATTCTTCATTTGTTTGTTCATTGAAACTACACGGGGCAAAACACAACAATAATAGATGTCAAATCAACTATCTACAAAACTGTGTTTAAGTGTACTGGTAGGGCATGGAGTAAAAGAGTGGCTGTTGTAAGAAAACGGACAGTAACCACTCTGGAAATCTACCTGTATCTAGTAATCTTTAGGATAGATCGAAATATAAGTCTATATGCGAGATCACAACGGGGGAATTACCTAATTATGCTGATACGAAAAGGGATCAGTAGTCGGCAGTCATCATTGGAGGGGCGTCTTAATTGTAGACAACAGATACCATAGTCTGGTGCATATATTTGCAGGTTCCTACACCAGAGTGCGACACAAACAAAAACATTGGTGAAGTGAATAATAGACTGCAGCGTGTGAATAATGGACCAATTCTGCAATGCATGGCAGTAGCATCGCGCATGTCACGGATTGCCTCCCCTTGCTCTGCAGTGGCCCAACAGTGGCCCAAAACCTAGAGTTTCTAATGTGGGTCTTCAAAGGTGTCTACCTTCGCACAAGATTACTCTTGGCATAGTTGTAGATAGATGGACAATGATGCTTCTACCTCGAGGGAGTGTTCACAAGATATTTCAGAAGTCAAGAACAATGCTGAATGCCGTTAACTTTTTATCTGACGCGCCGCCTTTTCTGAAGATGTATATTGTATGATTTAGCTCATTCAAGCCCCCAGCAGATTTAATTCAGCGAAGTACCTCGTATTAGCTCGATATATATATATATATATATATATATATATATATATATATATATATATATATATATATATATATATATATATATATATATATATATACTAGAGGTTCTGCGTCATATGTATGCCTTTCTCTCTGTAATGATTAATTCAACTATGAATCAACATATACAAATTTAATCATCAATTACTTTAACACTTGTAAATAAACATGACTTGTGATTATGAAAAATAATTAGGTTTCTTCACCAAAAAGTCTTTAGGCTTGATGAATCTAGCAAAAATAAAGTTCGGTTGTTAAAAATGAGACTTGCCAAAATGCTGAAGTGCCGATACTGCTTTTCCTTAGATTCATCGTTGTGGTGATGGCCACATTTCCAAATCAGTTCAGGAAGAAACCTCTTCTGGTCAAGGCAAGAATCGTCAGGTGTCGATCAAGCTTTGAACCACAGACAAGTAGTACAGCAGATGATCTCTCCGGATCGTACCGCAAATAATCGGGTCGCCTCGTACTGGTACCACAAACTTTAGAGGGAATAAAAGAACAAATTCCGCTGCTAAATATTTGTTTTCCTGATGTTAAACAGGTGTCTTTTCCTGCTGTCCGTCAGCCATTTGCTTTCTCATAGTTTTTACTCTCCCTTAGCATATATCATATTACTCAAGGCATGTGATGAAAAATCACCAGTATGTTAATTTAAATTAAAGAAAAATCTCTGACTGGACAGCGGCAGTGGTTTGTGTCTGAAGGAACATATTAAGTTTACATACATTCATAAAATTATAATATACAACTATGCACAGGTTGATGTAATCATCAGTCACTCCCTGCTCCACTCGGAGTCTGGGTTACCTCTGCTTTTGGTTCTTCCGTGAAAACTCGCATGAAGCAATCTCCAGCGCTTGCTATGATGGTTCGTGAATGTAACCTTTTCCCATGCTGAGGTTGCCAGCCTAATATGAATCTTTAACACCACTTGCAAGTATAAACATGTCAAATTCACAGCATAAAATTTATGTTTAAAACTTACCCCAATAGGGAAGATAGATTTATTGCTCAGTAGAATAGTCTTGGCAACTTAACACAGATGCCTCGAACACACATCTGGGGTATTGCTTCTATTTCAGTATCCCTCTGTGACAAGTGAGTGCTCCTGTAGCAATCCGGGTTCCGTATTAATGTTGGCGAGTTATTTTTAACAAATATATAGAGATGCTCCGGTCCTATTGTGGCGTACGTTGTAACACATGCCAAGTAAATGCATGAAAGACCAGGAAAGTATGGCATGTGTGTAGGCTCGATGTTTAGTATTATTTTTAGAAAGCGAATCTAGGGCACCCAATCAAAACGCAGGAGACTGCAAAAGCCATTCGATAATAGTATGGTATTTTAACATGGCGACAGTAGTTTACTTTTTCTGTACGAACTTCTGGACGGATTTATTTTGGTATAAGCACATGCATTATCGAAACGGGATAGAAGTTAGTTTGTTGTTCGAAGGAAAAAGCCATGAATGTGCATTTCAAAGGAATATTGTAGGGAAGAGGTATTTGTGGAAAAAATTGAGTTTGACTGAGCCAGCACATCGGAAACTACCAAGTCGATAGACTTTAAGATTCTCTAAATATTATACATCATAACCAATTTCAACCAAATATATATGGAAAGGAAGCTCCCAGTCTGGAATTGAAAGACGGTATATCAGACGGTTATGGATAGAAGTGTGTAGTTATTGTCGAAGATTTTTGATAGGAGAATTAAGACTTGGGTTGGTCCCTTCTGAATAGGTTGGAATGAGTGATAGTCACAGAGTGAGATAGAAATACAAAAATAGATTTCCACGAGTGAGGTGGTAGAATAGAGATAGAGGCTGTCTCTGAGAGCGGGAAATCTTCTCTCTCTCTCTCACCTATCTTCTACGACAGATCTAAAGTAGTCAGACAGTCTAACACATATACATTAAATATATATATATCCACTCACGTGCACGCACAATTCAAGTGACGACAGGTAGACACACAAACGTGGGAAACTATAATAAATGATTATATAGATATCTAGAACGAGCTGACCAACATGCTGCTTAATTTATGGTTAAGTTTATTTATCAGAGTAAACTTACGTCACAACATGTAAAATTTACATTAAAAAAAACATATACAAATAGTCATAAAGTCAATAAAAATGCTACAAGAATTGATAGACCCACAGTAAGATCCTTCCCCTCGATGTTTAGCCCACAGTCCCGTTAAAAGGAACAAAAGTGATAGCCCCCAAAGAGTCACAGATACATAGGGTTTAGTCTAAGAGTTTTTTTTTCTTCTCGTAAATGTATGAACAGAGTTGGATAATCTGATTTAGCCTAAGAAAGAAAAAACTAGCATGTGCAACAATTCTGCAGAAAAAAAATTTAGACAGCAAATGGGTGCCAAAATACAAAGGTAAAATCACACTCAGATCTGCGTTCGCTCTATACATTCAGACGAGCACACGTGTACATACTCACAGCTTTGATAGCCACTCCTGGAACAAAACCAATATTTTTAGGACTTGGTCCTACAGAATCTTCAATGGTAATCTTGCGCCAAGAAAACCCCAGGTCCAAAAAGATGGATTGAATTCACCACTTCCGGGACCGTTCTCTTGGGAATACTATTGTTTTTAGATGTCTGTTTAAGTCACATAAAATTTGTCCAGGCACGAGCGTTAACAACGTGCACAGTGTCGCTAGCTTAGGTTTCTAGAATTGAGGAATGTCAGATCGGTGTCTACTTTCAGGAAGGTACTATATTTGGTCACCACAATACTAGTCAAAACTCTGTCGGACTGTTACTGATATTTGCTTGCCACAGCGGGCTGATCTGTACTAAAGTGTTATTTCTGAAAGAATTAATTCTGGCGCGATAGGCCTTTTACTTCATTTACTCTAACAGTTCATGTAATGGAAGTGCTTAAATTCTTCACAGATAATGTTCACGTACTAGAACGCTGGCAAAGTTTGGGTACCACAGTATTCACTGAATAAAGAAAAATACATATGAAATATTTTACATAGTATGTACTCAATATAACGTAAATTTTTAAACTGCAAACGTATAGCTTGTCTTATAGTTTAACCCTTCCCGTGGAATAAGTTATATTTTAAAAAACATCAATCCTTATGAATTAGGAACACGTGCGTATTCCGTCACCACTCATGAGGCTTCTAGCATTATAAGTTAGTTTAGCAAGTTTATTCTCGTCTGATTATTTAGCAGTAAAATTAAATTCATTATAGCTGTATCGTTGTTTAAGCTAGAAATTATAATTTATTCTGCTTTCCACTGAAACACGTCACTAGAAAATAATACAGACTATATAAATTAAGCGCTCTGCACCAAATCTAACTAGTGAAATAAAAAAAAGCGATTTAACACTTTAAACACTTCACAAAATACTATATAATAATATATAATATTTTACCTCACACAGAACTACAGGTAGTCGCACAACTTAAGAATTATATGCTTATATTTATGGAAGTCTAGAAGTTCGACAAATTGTCGAAACAAACTGACAAACTTCGCTATACAGCTTATACTGTTCCGAGCAACCTGTCTACTGCGAATTTAGAGGACTGAATGAGAATAAAATCTAACTCCCTCCAGTGTATATGAAACACCGGACAAAGATGTCCACTATTTCCATAAACTACGCAATAGCCTCCCCCTCCTCTTAACATAGAGGCATGTCGTAACTGCCATCAGTGCGTCTATGACACTTGACGCAATAAGGTTACTAGTCAGTATGAGAAAGAAAAACGATGATGGGAAAGAAATTAATGTATATAGTCGCAAACGTACGAATGCGAAAAACACAGGAAAAAAAGATAGAAATGATAATAAAATAGAGGATTCGGGTGAAAGAAAGGAAAAGGAAATTATAGAAAATTCAATGAACATAACTCTCTGTGACAGTTATACGGAGTATAGGTTTGGATGGTAACTTACACAGTTTCACTCAGAACTACGGAAACCAAGGAAGTTGATAATAACTTATTGACCCTGTTCCGCGGCCAACCTATAAAAAGAGGCAGCTCTGTATTCAAACCACAAACTAACACAAAACAGGCCAAAGAGATAGACAGAATGGTTGGTTGTTCGTCCATCACGGGTGATGAAGACCATTCTGTTCATCCAATTATTTAAGAATATGTTAGGTTAGTCTATGGGTACGAAGGTGACTGAAGAGCCCGATGCGGGCCTGGAAAGATCTTGGACAGTGTGGGCAGGGAATGTTTGCTTCATGTGAAGGTTTTATTTCACGGTCCTTTCTAGCTTGTCTCCGCTGTTCCGCTGCTGCTCTTCTGGATGATTCACATGCTGCTGCACCTTTACGAAGAGATGTGCGCCAAGCAGTTCGGTCTTGCGCAGCAGCTTCCCATGTGTCTGGGTTTATGTCAAAGGTTTTTAATGACGTCTTTAACGTGTCTTTGAAGCGCTTCTTTTGGCCACCATGGGAGCGTTTTCCCTTCTGCATCTCACCATAAAAGAGCATCTTTGGCAGTCGATGGTCTGGCATGCGGACTACATGACCTGCCCAGCGAATTTGTGACTGCATCAGAATAGTATCAATACTAGGGATACCAGCTCTGTCAAGAACGGCGGTATCCGGGATCTTGTCTTGCCATTTGATGTTCATTATCTTCCTGAGACAGACTGTATGGAAGTGGTTTAGCTTCTTTACGTGGCGCCTGTATACAGTCCATGTTTCACATGCATATAGCAGCACTGGAAGCACCGCAGCTCTGTACACCTTCAGCTTTGTCTGTAGACTAATGCCACTTCGATGCCAAACGTTGGTGTATAGTCTGCCAAATGTGCTGCTGGCTTTGGAGATCCTGGTGTTCACCTCATCATCAATGACAATGTTCTGGGATAGTGTGCTACCAAGGTATGTGAATCTGTTCACAACATTCAGTTTCTCACCATTAGCCTTGATGACTGGCTCAGTATAAACTGTGCCAGGAGCTGGTTGGTACATGATTTCTGTTTTCTTCGTGTTGATGGTAAGCCCAAAGTTGGCGCAGGCTTCGGAGAATCTATCCACACTATGCTGCAGATCAGCCTCTGAGCCAGCATTGAGGGCACAATCATCAGCAAACAGAAGATCTCTGATGGTGTGTGATTTGACCTTGGTTTTTGCTTGAAGCCTCCTAACGTTAAACAATTTTCCATCAATTCGATAACTAATGTCGATTCCTGTGTCCCCGTCTCTAAAAGCATCAGTCAGCATAGCAGAAAACATGATACTGAACAGAGTCGGTGCAAGTACGCACCCTTGTTTAACTCCATTTGAGACGGGGAAAGGCTCTGATAGCTCACCGTTTTCCTGAACTCTAGCCTGCATTCCATCATGCAGTTGCTGCACTACTGTGATAAATTTCTTTGGGCAGCCGTATTTTGCCATGATCTTCCATAGACCCTCTCTACTGACCGTGTCGAACGCCTTTGTCAAGTCGATGAAAGCTGTGTACAGGTCACAGTGCTGTTCTTGGCATTTTTCTTGTAGCTGTCTTGCAGCGAACACCATATCTGTGGTTCCACGTTCTTTCCGGAATCCACACTGACTTTCAGGTAAAAGACCTTTGTCAAGATGAGCCGTAAGGCGATTCAAAAGAATTCTGGCGAATATCTTCCCAGCGATTGATAAAAGAGAGATGCCTCGATGATTGTTGCAGTCTTGGCGATTACCTTTACGTTTATATAGATGTATAATTGAGGCATCTTTAAGATCGTGTGGGATGGTTTCACTCTGCCACATTTGCTGGAAGATCATATGAAGTTTCTCTATCAGAACTGCACCGCCATCTTTATAAACCTCAACAGGAATTGAATCGGAGCCAGGGGCCTTTCCACTAGACAGTTGACGAATCGCTTTTTTAGTTTCCTCCAGAGTTGGTACATCATCTAATGCTTCATTTATAGGAATTTGGGGCAGGCGGATGATGGCTTCGTCGTTAATAGATGATGGCTGGTTCAAGATATTATTAAAATGTTCAGCCCAGCGTTGGAGCATTTTTTCCTTGTCTGTAATTAGTGTTTTTCCATCTGCATTAAGGAGGGGAAATGATCCTGATGATGTTGGACCATAGACCGCTTTGAGTGCAAGGTAAAAGTTTTTCAAGTCATGGCTGTCAGCAAAGCCTTGGAGCTCATCTGCTTTATTACTCAGCCATGAATCCCGCATCTGGCGTAGTTTATGTTGGACGATTCTACGCATGTTGTTGAAAGCGTCTTTCTTGGATGTAGATTTTGGATCATTTAAATATGCTTTATGGAGATGGTGTTTCTCAGCCAACATCTGCTTTATATCATCTGAGTTCTCATCAAACCAGTCATTTTGTTTCTTGATGGAAGGACCCAGGACCTCTGTAGCAGTGTTGTAGATCTGCTCACTTAGGGCTGCCCAATTTGTTTCCACACTTTGGCCGTCTAGCGAGATAGATTTGAGACGGTCTTCTAAGGTGTCAGTAAATGACTGTTTGATTTTTGTCTTCTTTAGTTTGGTAACATCCAGCCTCTTTTGAGTTTTCTTCCCCTGAGGGCGCCTGGCTGGTTGGATACGAATTTTAAGTTTAGATACAATGAGGCGATGATCAGTCCAGCATTCGGCACCACACATGGACTTGGTCACCCGGAAATCTTGCCTCTTCTTCTTTTTAACAATTACATAGTCAATTAAGTGCCAATGCTTTGAGCGAGGGTGCATCCAGGAGGTCCTGTTGCGGGTAGGAAGTCGAAAAATGGTGTTGGTGACAAGGAGGTCATGTTCTGCGCAAGTCTGGAGGAGACGAAGTCCATTACTGTTACAGCGACCCACACCGTACCTACCAATAGTGCCATTCCAGGAGATGTTATCTGAGCCTACTCTTGCATTAAAGTCACCAAGAATGATGAGCTTATCTGCTTTAGGAACTGATGCAATGACTGCATGTAGTTCTTCGTAAAACTTATCCTTGACATCATCCTGGTTTGTCATAGTTGGTGCATACGCGCTAATGATGGTGGCATGTTTTCTTCCATAGAACAGAGGGATCTTGACCGTCATCAGTCGGTCATTTATTCCCTTTGGGGCCCCCGCTAACTTGCTGACAATTGCTGTTTTGATTGCAAATCCAACCCCTGCTTCTGTCTTTCTTCAGTTCCTCTTCCGCTCCAAAAGAATGTATAACCTGCACCCTTTTCGCAAAGTTGGCCCTCGCCTGCAAGTCGAGTTTCACTCAGTGCTGCTATGTCAATGTTGTACCTGGCCAGTTCTCTCCCA
This sequence comes from Oreohelix idahoensis, assembly GCA_024509875.1. Lineage (NCBI taxonomy): Eukaryota > Metazoa > Mollusca > Gastropoda > Stylommatophora > Oreohelicidae > Oreohelix > Oreohelix idahoensis. The sequence goes on from JAMPIV010000804.1 coordinate 224,895, forward strand.
ATCAGGGCAGTTCGTCTCTCAGGTCTGTTTGCGTTAAAGTCTTTGTCAAGTAAAGTGCGCACATTCCATGCGCCTAGAATGAGGGGGAAAAATCTGTCCTTTCTTTTTCTTATATGTCGACCGCCGAAGTAGGGTACCCACCAACCGCGGTAAGCTGGTTAGGTAATGGTGAAGCAGGCAATGTTTAGGGCACCTTTTCTAGCCCCTTCCTCATGCCATGGAGGTGAGCAGTGCTTTCCTAAAGAGGGCTGCTCAGACACTCAGGGGGCTGCCGAATCCCACTGCTGCTCCGATCAGTGGAAGACGACCATATGGCCTGAGCCGCCTGTGTGTAGGTCTGCGACTACGACTGCCAGCGTACCCACGCCTGCCGCTTCGCCGCTCGCCCATCGCCACAGGACTTGTTGTGAGTGGATGGATGAATGGATGAAAGAGTGACTTGCGCGGTGATTTGGATTAAAGTGAGGAAGAGTTGCGCAATTCGTCGACCTCACTCTCTCGCCTGGGTCCATCTCAATCCAGTGGCAAGACAAGTCAAGACGACTGGAGATGAAGTCAGGTGCAGTGGATGACCAGGGCTTTCTACGTGCCTCGCCGTGCTCCTTACGCTCCACAGCGCGTTGCTGGTAATCGCCGTCATGCCCGTTGAACCAACAGGTGGTTTCTTCCGCGCAGTCTATCGAATCCAGTCTTCGCATGCATGGGTAGGCAGACCCTAACTCACCGAAGGTTTATAACCATTCGGCTACCCTCACCTAGTTTAGCCGGCCTGTCAAAGCCGTTGTCCGGGGGTGGCCGCTGTCGCATGCTGACAGCTACGAGGAGCCACAGGTGAGAGCTGGATGCCAGGTTTGGACCAAAGGTGGCTGAGCTGCCCTGAAAGGGCATGACAGCTCCTTCACCAGAGGTACTACCAATACCTGACTTCCCAACACCCCCGATAGACAGAATAAGAGAGCTGCCAAGGCTAATACTTTGTCGTATGCTTGCCGTGCAGATTTACTTCACCAATTTAAGTCTAATCTGTGCTTAACATCTATCCTAAGAGGGTATGTAGACTTACTGTATAGATTTGTGAAATTAATATCACTTTTTATTTCAGAATTTTAGTTGGTTGATCTACACCGTTAGGATATGAATATACCAGGCAGAATATTTGTAATAACTAGTATGATTGCTGAAGATGGAAACCGACAATATAACCTCAATAGTCCTTGGGGCAATCATTACAGTAGCGCCCCTGCACGAAGCTTAAATCAAGGAACCGATGTAGTCTTGCAGTGATAGTTTATGTAACAATTTAATTTGCATAGTGGAGGTCGCCAACCCTACGGACAATCTAACCATAGCCGCCACTTACGACACATAACTTGCACTCACTTATAGCCCAGAAAGAAACCCTCGGGAAAGACCGAAGAAAAAACGTGTTATAACCAATCAGCTAATAGAAAACCCATATTTTACAGCTCACACAGACAGGCAATTTTTATTGGGACACTTTACAAGGAAAATTAATATCTGACTTGTATCTTTGAATATTCTCGTAAATCTTCTAGGTGGGGCGGACCTTTTATTTCTGATGATTGTTCACAAATTACTTTGATTTGTTCCTTGTCGCGGAGGCTGATGTATTTCCAGAAAGGAAATTACAAAAGTATCAAACAGCGTTTTTGTTCACAGAACATAACAGGTAACCTTTTTGCATCAAATCTTGCTCTATCTTGACGACACATCCAGTTTTAGAAGTTCTTGATCAAAGCTATAGATGAATGTTCACCGGCAATTTTTTCTTCTAGACTTTAGAGCATAATGACTATAGAACTTTACTTACTTTTTGGTCCACTATTGCTGTGAAACGTGGTGGAGAACTGAAGTTTGCATCTTTGAGTCAAATGTGGCGCGTTGACTGCTGTGAGTTAGTGTCGTTGTGTGACGTCTATAATGTTGTCTATCCATCTATCTCTTGGTCTTCTCGGTGCGTTTGCGTGTCATTATTTCTCAATCTGCCTTTACTGGTATCATTAATAGCTCATCTCACAAGATGTGAGCTTCCTCTCCTGTGCTCTGGTCAGGAACCATGTTTGACACTGATAGGAAATAATTAGGTAAGAATAAACTATTTATCAGCTGTCGTTCAGTTTTCAGGTATGGTATTCAGATGTTTGAGGACTGGTGACACTTGTTACGTTACTGCACTGGCATTTTAGACGTTGTCGCGGAGCTGTTGCATGTGTGGCTTCTTCTGATTTAGGGGCTATAAATGAATAACTTATGATATGGTATAATCAATTCTAAAAGCTGTAGTGGTGTCAATAATAACAACTTCAATGGCTCGTTAACTCAGCCAACAACTCCATGATAGTATCTTATAACTCGTCTGCTCTTAATGCCGACCTATTTATTAGCTATATGTTTCCAAATGATTATTTTTACATATATTGTACTGTCTATCCATGCACATCATATTCTTCATCTGCATAATTCCAGTCATCTTCGACAAGCATTATTTATACAGGTCCCATACACAACAAAAATCCATAGCACAATAACATTCCTCAGTCAAGTTCGGACTGACAAAACTGTGCGTATTTTTTATGCAGCTCAAACTACAGACGTTGATACATTATCCTTTAACATCACGCACGTAATATTTCATCTTCCTATTGATCATCCATAAATATTATTCATGAACTCTTTATTCAATAACTGAACACATTAACACGTCTGTCTCCAATGAAAACCATAAATCGATTCTTTTATCACTAGCGTAAACAAACGGCACATACCATAGCAACGTCCGATCTACCATTCCCGATGTATTTTAGTGCAACAAATTCAATAAAATATAATTTTTCGTTTCATACACTTAATCCATCCCTTAATAGACATCTTGCTTCAATTTCTCTGTCGTGTCTTCCATTTTCTGTGAAATGTGCTTCCCAGGTATATGAACTCTGACCCAGTTAAGCTTAAAACGTATGACATGCACGTTAAGTGGATCTAGTGATCCACTGATCTTAGTAGGTTCAGTCTCTGGTGTGCTAATCTTCATACTGTAGCTTCCACAAAGTACATTAAGTGCATTTGTACTGTGGTTTTGGCATGTATTTTCATCTTACTGGGGTGTGGGGCGCTTAAGCGCTTATCATATATTTTATCCATAAGTGTCAAATGAAGTATAAAGCAGAAGTTAATTTCATGCAGAATCAGCGCCCCAGGCTTTTTGTCAATTTGATGTTACATTTTTTGGCTGCAAGCTATAAACTCCTTGAAAAATTATTTTTGAGTTTTTTTTATAAAACAATATAAAAGAAAATATTTTAAACACACGCATTTAATGCACTGCATTAAAAGCGTGTGTTTAAAATATTTTGTTTTATATTTTTTTATTTTCTTCTTTTTAGTGTTAGAAAAATTGTGACATACTAAAACATAAACAATATTTTTACTTATTGTAAATCTAGTCTAACATTTCTTAAGCGATCCATTTCTTTTAGAGCGTCAATATTACATGGATTTGTGCCTGTTAATTTGGTGCAAGCAATTTCTTCAATTTGAAGGCAATCTAGAGATCGAACTCGACTTTCTCTTGATTCATAATTTTAAAATTTGAATTGCTTCCCTTGATTTAGCTAGACACTTGTTTGAGTACTGCCCTGTTTTACGCATAGAAAAAAAGAAAGTACACTACGTACTCTTGAAAAATTAATTAACTTGATTATGGCCCCTGATTTGTTTACATTTCTTTACGAAAAACTTTAATTACTCATAATGTCATAATTACAATATTAAATTATTAAATAATTGACTCATTATTGTATTGTCATCGGGAATACACAGCTATGCCAAGTTTCAGAGCTATTGCACATCTGGAAGTGATTGAAAAATCGATTGCAAGATTTGAAAGTGACATGAAAGTGACATACAAGTGAAGGTAAATAAAAGTGTGTTAAAAAAACAACCTCATTTTCTGTTCATACAGTCGTAGACTTTCCAAATACTTTATGAGTTCTGGTAACATGCTCACCTAATGTGACTATGTTTCCGAATAAATATATAATGTCGAATGTAGGTTTTAATGATAATATTTGTATTGTTCAAAATATTTTATTTCATGATTATAATTAGATACTTTGAATGTGAGTATGCTAGTATTTTACTTTTACAACGTTGAATTCTTTTAAATTGATATGTAACGTGCATGTAAGAATAAATGAATTAAGTATAAAAGATGAGAGAAAGGAAGGGCAGAATGTCAGACGGACCTGCGTGCCCAATTCTCAACCCTTTGAAAACAATGTTCATTCGTTCGTTCTTCCTTTCAGTCTTATGAGTTAACTCTTAGAAGACGTGCTGGTTTTTCCCAGTTTTTGACTTAAGGAATTTTCTGTTGCTCTGAATTTTTACGTAAAGTTAAAGGGTCGGTTTTTTTCCAAAGATTTTAAAAATATTGTAATGTTAGACACATCTGTAATGGACATTGAATGGGAATTAATAAAATCGGGACAAAACGAAACAAAAACTTAGTTCATATTTATATACCGGTCTATCGTCAAGAGCAGCTGGGAAAATCGGCCCTGAATACTGGCCTTTCGTCCTTTAAGAGTTAAAATGAGAGGATCCAGATTTTTCTAGAGAAAGAAGGAAAAAAAACAATACAAACACACGAACCTTAAAAGCTATAACACAGAAACACATGTACACGAATAGTGCCACAGACATCATATAATGATGTCCTCCACTGTGCAGTAGTCAATGACTTCATAAACTGATATGTTTCCATGGTTACGAAAGCATTCTGCAACAGCTGCTTGATCTCTCTTCACCTTACTATGTCGCGACTTAAGCATATTCTATAAAAGCTCTCTCTCTCTTCCACCCCTACGCCTCAATCTCCCGATCTAAATAGGGTTCAATGCGAAATGACAGTACACATGAGCCAACAAACAAAATAATACGATATTTAGAACTAGCTATCGCTATATTTTCTATGATAATAACGCACTGAAGAATATCTTTTTATTGTTTTTATTTCTGGAATATAATTGGTGCTTTTAAACACATTTTTCGTTTACATTTGTGAATACAGTTGCTGCTGTGTCGTGAAGAGTGTGTAGTATTTTGCCTGCTGTGTGTGTGTGTGCTTTTTTAAAAACAAGAAATTTGTACAAAATGAGATGATTGCAAACAAGCTCAGAAAGCCACCTTGTCAATCATGATTTTTACGACCACAGAGAAAGGGGCATGTGTAAACATCTTCTTTGGGTCACAACAACTTTGCGAAAACGTTCAGATAATTACGCTATCGGCAGCCAACCAATGATTAGGAAAAAAAAATAGAGAGCGAGAGAAGTTGAAGAAAATAATGGGGCTGATGTAGCTTAGAAAAGTAGTTGTGCTATACTTGAACAGTTGACACGTAGAATGCTTTAGTTTTAAAAAAAAAAGATAAAAATGGTATGATTGTCAGTTTTACATATACATAAGCTCATACTGTGTCGAAAACTCTGGAACAACACTTTGTGCAACATACATAACTAATTATAAACAGTGTGTTTAAAGTGCGTGTGAAGTCGTAGTGCTATATGTTTTTTTTATAATTTGAACGTTTCTTGAAATAACTAAGGATTGTAGTGACTCCATCCCTTTTGATGTTAGACTTATTGAGTGTTTTTTTTTTCCCAATGAGGGAGTCAGGAGAGGCTTGCAGAGCTCTTACCAAATTTCTCAGTGTTTAACTACTTTTATTTAACTCCACATGGGGTTTATATAGTTGTAGCGTTTCAAATCGTTGACGCTTACAATCTCTATACACGGTATCGGCTGTGTGTTACCGGGCCCCAAATGGGTAGCAAAGAATAGTAACACTTTGCCCTACTGGGCATGCCGCTGAAGGCGATTAAGGAGGATTGCACATGGCGGCGATATGCCCCATCCTATGGAAAATGTAGCCACACAATTGTCAACAACGACATGAAGAAGTCATACAAATCAACTCAAATAATTCAAACTCAGCTACCCAAGATGACAGAAGGTTCTTTATTTCTTTATTAAGGTGACTTATGACGAGACCTAGAGACAGCGGAAAAAAGTCTTTGTTCCTGACTCATATTTTTTTCCGCTCTATGAAAATCTCTATACTGGGCATCTGAAATGTTCGAAGAGTAAACAAACAAGGAACAACTGCTCAGGTGACAGCAGAAAGAAGCAAATATAAAATTGTCATCCCGGGACTGTGCGAAATAATGTGATCGGAATTGAAAATATGAACATCGTTCTAAAAGTATCGGGAAAATCTCACTTTTTCTCTAATCGATACATTTTTAATGGCAGGTTTGTTTACAGTGGACGTTCGCTGCTTACGCGGCAATATGTTCCTGATGTAGACAATTAGTAGTTCACAAATCGTATTTACTGCTGGTCACCTGCTCAGGGAAGAACCCTAAAACCTTGGGGCAGGTCTGACAGTAGCGCGTGAAACTAAACGTTAAGGAAAAGCATTGGCCATGCGGTTGGTTGACTTACTATGTTAACTTCTTTCCAATAACGAAACAGTATTGTTACATGGAGTTCATGGTTAACTTCTTTGGAAATACCCGTGTAGTGGTTATTCCTTTGCCATCTCTGAGTCCTAGTCGTCTTTCTAATGCTCACGCCCTAAAGAATTGGTTATTCTGATGTTGCACTTTTACGTTACAGGAGGTTGCAAGAAAGACTTACCGAATAGGAGAAATGAATAAGGAGGCATGCCCACGTGAAAGCTTAGCTGAAAAAAAGTGAACGTATTGAGTTAAAGGCTCTGATCATCAACGTTTGATACACGAAAGGCAAGATAATTGAATTAAACTGCAGCCAAAACTTTAAAGATACTCGCAGCCAACGAACAGTAGACGTGTAGCGGAAATACAAGGTGAAAGTTATGACAGAATGGGCAGAAAAGCGTCGAAGATAATAGCTATATATAGAAGGTAGGAAGAATTAATAAACGCAGTATTTTTACCACTGGGAGAGATAGGGTAACTGCAAGTATTTCCATCTGAGTGATATTTATTTATTTAATTACCGTAACTCCACAAATATTCTAGAAACCGTTTTTATAAGAGCGAGCTTTGGGAAGATGTGTGGTCCTTTTCTTCAGTTGCCATGATGTTGTGAAACAGGATTGTGAACTCTCATGGTAGCGTCGGCAATGGTTGCATAGGATGAGGTGCGCCAGTAGTTGGCGTTCACTCCGAGATACTGGACGATCTATGCAGGAGAAAAAGTGTTCATGCTTGGTAAGCGTCTTTTTTTTATATTTATTTTTTTAATTTTATTATTAGATATATTATTTTAAATTACATCTAGTAACAGTAATAAAAATGGATTCCTGAACTATGTTTTGTCCTCCACTTGTTAAGCTCGAAAAAAAAACCCAATGTCTCCTACAGCCAGATCCAACCTGCGTGCATAACCTGTCCATGGTGTAATAGATGTGTTGACCTTATTATATGTTAAGTGATTATATCCAACAACCGGAGTTTATCAGCTTTCAAGAACTGATATGTGCTGTTGAAGGAAACACGATCTGTATTGACATTTCAATACATAAAGTTTACAAACAGGATTCTTATGTTAAAGTTGATTGTTCGTGAGAAATGATCATCAGGATCTGGACTTTGTGCATCAGAGGCGTCTTAACTGTTGGGACATTGTTGAGGTGTCAGAGTTTGTCGAAGAATGAAAACACATACACTGGATGTGCCAAGTAGTGTTTCTGAAATAGTGTCCAATCAGATTCGCGCATTTTCTACAAGCTCGCCGACAATGCGATGCCTAACTTACGATGGAAATATGGCAGCGAAAACATTTGTGTTAGGACTGCATCGTTTCAATAGAAGTATAATTTAACTGATGGACATATTGAAATTCTACCTTAATCCTTTTGTGCAAGGAGGAAACAACGTATATGTGGATTTATTGGAAAGGGTAATGCTTGCTGTATTTTCGGAAATAAAAGCAAGTAAGTGTGTCAAGTTGTTAGCAAATAGAGTTAAAAAGTCACTTTTGCAAAGGATAGCAAATCGAAAGCTGAACAGATTTCAAAAAACTATATATGGAAAGAAGGCTACACTTCTGCTTGATAAAAAAAGATAATGATGGAAAGGATAACTGATGTAGGAGATGAGCACAATGAAGAACCATGGGGAAAGAAAAGCACAGATGTAAAAGTGCAGCAAAATAAAATCTCACACCTAGTTCTAGTGACGTCACAGCTCTAACTTACGCCGGATGCAAAGCTATTTAAGCCGCGCTAAATTTGAATGTGGACACACACGAAATCAGATTTTGCATGACGGACAGAGGAAAGAGCTAGTCACGAGTTTTTTCACTATTTGTGTATTGTGGCAGCCTGCCTTGACCAAGTCAATTGTCCAGTTGTGTAATTTCTGAGAGCTAAAAGGGTAAGTTAGATTACTGTAAAGATATTTGTATATATAATGCAAATATCTGTTTCATGTTATTCAGGATATGTTAGCGTGTAACTACATGACTGATGATTCAATGGTTGTATATTTTAAAGACATGAGTTGATGAATGGAAGGAAGGAAACCAATTCAGATACTCACAGTTGGTTTATTCAGCTAGGATCACTCTAAAATTATTAGAAGTTAACAGGAAGAAGAAGTAGAATGGACTAAGTAAGCCTATCTTGAATGTAAATAATGATTTATTATATGCTATTATGTAACTTAGTCGTGTAACTGCAAAGTAGACACCTGTAATACTGACTAGGTAACAATCACATGTGTGCATATCATACACATGCATATTCAGATGACGCTCACACCCACCACACTAGTCTTGTGGATATCATATGAAGATGCTTTCCACATGCTCTGTGTTGTTTCAGGTTCGATTTGATCAACATATAGAACTCAGAAGTAGGAACTCCAAGTGTTATCCTGTATATTTGTCACGGAGCACTGCGGCGGGTCCACTCGTTTTGTTGTTATCCCTACTGCATGGGAACATCAATAAAGAGTTCATCATTGTGTGTCACCCCATCAACTAGTACAGAACTCTGGTCTGGGACATTGCAGTCTAGCAGCCCATGAGAAGTGAAGTTTAGTCTTAGAAACATGAACATTTGTAACAATTTAGAAGCGAGAAGTCAGATGAAGAGACATTTTATTACCAAACTCAGTTTACAGAGTAACTACTATTCCAGAGACACTGTAGTTGTGTACAATATAACTGTAACTGTGAATTATTGTGTAATATATCATTCCATATAAATATCATTTTTCATTTCCTTCAAAGATAAGAAGAAAAGAAATCACTATAAATAAATTGATTCATTAATTGTACCTTGGGACTTTGTAAATTCCTTTTTGTTCAATTGTTTGAATTTTAACTGGAATTACATTATTGTTAAAGCATAGGGTAGTCTGAACGAAAGGACATTCTAGGGTCTTGATCTGTTACATGACTATTTGGACAAGAGTACTTTACAGCCTGACTATAACCTGTGCCATCCCTACACCAGTGCTCTTTTCTGAGACTGGGGTAGTTCTTGTAGTCCAGAATTATTATCTGGCACTATCACCTGGTATCATCTAAATATACCTATATTTACCATCTCGTCACAGAGTTAAACAACGGCCTGTCACACTTACATAATTTGTTAAATTAGCATAGAGAACATGAGTAACGTCTGCCTCATGGCTCCTAAGATAATGCTGAGATAATTGTCTCAGATAAGAGCCCGCCGTTCTCAATAGGCGGTATCATTTGATCATCATCATCAATTTCCTCCGCGCTCCTTGCAAGCATGGCACCACCGCTGCATCTGGTCTTGTTGGAGGAAACCTGCACCAAGCATTCACATACTCTTGAATCATTGGTTTCTGAGGCAATTTGTTTTACATGATGAGGTTGCCATCCGCATGCACAACCTCGTATCGGTCGCCTTCTACGACATGCCTGAGGGGTACGTTAGTCCTATTCTTTTTTTGTCTCATCAGAAATCCCCCGGGAACTACAAGGGGAAGGTAATACAATAAGTATGATTATTTAAGAAATTTATGAAGCACGTGGAGATGTTAGGTAAGGTAAAAAGGTAAAGGTAAAGGATCCTGTTACACTCCCATTGAGGCATATTGGGAATATGGTGTTAGGCCCATACTTTCTTGACCAACGGAACACTGTGTGAATATGTCAACCGGTAGAATTCAAGCAAGTTGTTCACCGTGATTGACAAGCCAAGATTTTATTGGTGACAGTAGAGACGGAGTTAACTGACCTTGTGAATGAATCAGAATATGAAAATTGTTCATTTTTACCCGTGCTAATTAACAATCCTAAGGGGTGCAGATAAAACAGCTTGCCGATCTAGATTTTCCCGATTACCTGGCTTTTTTCCCAAAGCCGTAGCCAGGTGCAAGATAAAATGAAGATTCTCGAAGAGAATTAACAATTAGATCTGGCTGGTAAAGTGAGTCTGAGAAAAGTATGGAGAAGATAAATGGGGAAATTAATGATAAGGATGACAAAATAAACATAGAAAGAACCGTAAGTGGATGGCACAGAAAAAGACTTGCCATGTCTTTTTTGAATTTTTATGCTCGATGGGGAACTGAAAAGTAACGATTAAATGAAATTAACAATTTTTCAGGACACCAGGTAAAAATATACGGTTTAAACAATTTTATTTATTTTTAAAATTTATTAACGTATATAAAATAAATGTTTTTGTTTTGTAAGTGTAATCTTGACGATAAATAACCTGTACTCTTTTTGCCAAATGTAACATTGTCATCTAAAATCCTTTTTGTGCTATACGCTCGCGCGCGTAGGAAAATGTGTAGCACGTTTCACTAGCTTTGCCCAACTTCAAAATGCTATATCTCAGCGAATATATAACGCATATAAGTGAAATTTTGTGTGTGAATTTGAAATGGTATAGACCTTATGAATTAAATTGTTCATTAAAATGCGGCCATTGGTTTCAATTTTCGTTTCTTTGCGATATAATACCAAAATCCTACTTGCCTGTAGCGAAAGGTTTTCCTAGTATGATAGTAGTGGTAGAGCAGAAGTAGAATCTCTCTCCAGAAAGTATGAAGTTCCAGTGCCCGAGAAGTACACTGGTATCACAAGTGAGTTACAGCTGTGAATACTCTGAGCTGGACAATAGATTTAGGCTTCAGAAGTATAAGATGCTACTTCGCTATCGTAACCCTATGTGATATTATAATTAAATTAGAAAAAGTAACTCAAAATTTAACAGTTAAAAATTTAACAAGTCAAATGAGTACAATTATCCAATTTATTATGTACATCTATATATTCTTGTAATGATAAATGGGTGTTGGAAGATGGTAAAATGTATGATTATTTACAGTTACAAATTAAAATAACTAATAGAAAAAGTCTTGGATTTATCTTCCACTGAATTTATAAAACAAGTTTGTCACATTATCTCTTGCCATCTAGTTTTCATCATTAGAAAGTCGTTTTAGAACTGCTCACAGGATTTGTTGGATGGAAATATATAAACTCAACTTTATCCACGTCTGCTCGAGGTTCCCCGACACACTGGAGTACGGAAGACTTTCCTTCAGCCCGCCCTATAACTACGGGGGACTAAGGTGTTGAAGTTTGGTTGACCTCTAGGCTTCAGTGAGCTGGATCAACTTCTTCAAGTCTTTAGTTTCTCGATCAGGAATGATCATAAACATTGATCATAAAAACCTGGAACAAGAAGTAATAGGTGGCCATTGTTCTAACAATCTCACCACCCTCTGCTGTTCATGATGCGACCATGTCTTCAGTGTTTGTATGTAAATGAATGAATCATGGTAGTATATTACAGAGATAGCATGATAAGATAATGTATAAGGTGCAGAATTAACAATATACATGAATAAATCACATGTTATGATACATGGGTACGATATAACCTTTGCCTTCCACTTATGGATGTCAAGTCACTTATGTACTTGCTGGTATGTCGTAAGCTTCCAGGCAAGAATTAGCCATAATATATTTGGCTAACCAATTAATGGTTATGCTTCCTGACAATGCCGGTGAAGGTTATCTCTGGTTAGCGTCATTCCCTTTTTTATTATATCTGCTACAATCAATCAGAAATAAAATCTGAAATAAAATGATATTAGTAATACATATATTTTTAATAAACTTACATACCCTCTTAGGATTAATAAGCTCACGGTGAGACTGTATTGGCTTAACTTAATCTGCCCTGCATGCAGCGTGAAAATAGAACTTTTCTTGCAGAGGCTGTCCTCCAGTTTCTCACTCTGGCTTCTGGATTTGGTGTGTGATTTACAATGCGCCGCTCTGTCCTTATATTTCAGTCTCTCGCGCGTACGAGAAAGCAGCTCCCAAATTCCCCAAAAGATTTTAGTTTCATCTCCTGTTTTGAAGCTATTTGAAACAATCTGTGCTTTTCCTGTACTCGTTTTTCTCTTCTGTCACTCACACACTTATCTCCTTCCTTCCTTCCTATATATCATTTCCTTTTCCCCATATGGGGCTTTCATTACATATAAGTTTTATACAATTCCGTTGAGGCTTGTTAGTGTAATAAATTTTTAAAGATTATTAGCTAACTTTTAGCCGATGTGATGAAGGTGAAAAATATTAATTATCTTTAAAACTATTTATATTTGAATAATATCCTTTTGGATATAATTCCTAGCCTATCTCCTTTGTTGAGTTATATTTATTTAATATTATTCCAACCATGCGTTCTCCTGTAGTGAATAATTTAATGTCCAGTAAATGCAAACTTTTAAAGTCGGCCATACATTCCTATATAGCTATTTCCTCATTCTTCAGTAATACTGTATGGCTTTTAACCGTAAGTCACATTTCCGCTGTCTACCAACTTCAAAGAAAGACCGCAGCGCTGACCTTGCGCTGGTGTGTGTGGGTGTCGCGTGGGCGTGTCGCGCTACAACCAAGCAAGTGTTTACCAAATCTCGCTACAGAGCCCTCTTCTTTAAAACAGTGCCTGCACGGTTAACTTTTTGGTAACACATGCTGCAGTTCCTCCTTAATTTTCTGTTTCTCTATATCTCCTTTGATAGGATGCCTACTTAAAAAATCGGGTCCAAGATTGTCCCGTCCTGGTATGTATCTCACATTGAACGAATATGGAGATAACAGTAAACTCCACCTTAAAAGTCGTGAATTTAATTTTTTAGACACTGCTAAAAACATCAAAGGCTGGTGATCACTTTCCACAATGAAGTGTTTCCCGTAAAGAAAAGGGGCGAATTTGTTGATCGACCAGACCAAAGCGAGGCATTCACGTTCAACGGTAGAATAATTTCTCTCAGCTGTATTTAACTTTCTACTGGCAAAAGCTACTGGTAATAGCATATGTGGCGGTGTGTCTGCCCGCTGTAGTAATGTTGCTCCGATGCCTACATTGCTAGCATCCGTTCTTAGTACGAATTCTTGTGTGAGATCGGGAAGGGCAAGGATAGGTTTATTTGTCAGCTTATTTTTCAACTCTGTATAAGCCTGTTCACACTCCACAGTCCATTGTATTTTATCCGGCTGACCTTTTTTGGTTAAGTCGGTTAATGGCGCGCACAATGAGTTAAAATGGGGTATATATTTCTGATAAAACCCGCACAGTGACACAAAGGATCTTACATCCTTCTTAGTTTGTGGTCTTGGTGCTTTTCTCATTTTCTCTACATTCTTTGGGTCCGGAGACATTTGCCCTGTAGAGATAGTGTGACCTAAAAATTCCAATGTCTCACATCCAATATGACACTTAGTTGGGCGTGCTGTCAATCCCGTTTCTCTTAATCTACCTAACAACATGGAGAGTGCTACTACGTGTTCCTCGAATGTAGTGGTAGCAATCAGAATATCATCCATGAAGTTGGTGATATGAGGATTTTGTAATGGTTCCAACAATTTCCTCATCATTCTGGTGAAGATACTTGGAGCATTCTTTAAACCAAATGGGAGTACATTGAACTCGTAATGTCCATCCGGTGTACTAAAGGCTAACAGTTTCCTAACTTCTGGTTTCACTGGTATTTGGTAGTATCCCTTGCTTAGATCTACTTTTGAAAAATACCGAGCCTTACTCAATGTAGCAAACAACTGATTGGTGTCAGGTAATGGGTCTACCTGAGATTCAGTGATAGCATTTAGTTTCCTATAATCAATGCATAACCTGTGTTCACCACTAGGCTTCCTTAATAGCACCACACTTGAGCTGTAGGGAGATTCAGACTTTGAAATAATTTTCTCTTTTAAGAGATAATCAATCTCATCCTTGAGTGCCTGTCCTTTAGCATAAGGTATAGGGTATGTCCGCATACAAACTGGTGTAGGGTCAGTAATCGTCATGTCATACTCTAACAGATTAGTACACCCCGGCTTATCTGTGAGTACATCAGCATGGATTTCTAACACCTCCTGAACCTTTTTCCTCTGCTCAAGAGTTAAATGTTCACTCACATTAACCTGAGCATAGCTTTCCGTAGTTGATAGGGGGTATTCCATGGAGGAAATTGGTTCATCCTGCATTTCTGTTGCAATGGCCAGGGTCATGATATGGGCAACTTCTGATGCTTCCCTGTCATAATACTTTTTAAGAAGGTTGACATGATACACCTTCTCCTTTCCTTTCTTGTCAATCTTATAGTTGGTCCGGGAAAGTTTTTCCAATATGACGTAGGGTCCCTGCCATCCAATTTGCAATTTATTATTGCTGCTGGGCAACAGTAACAGAACCTTTTCTCCCACCTCAAGTTCCCTATCTTTTGCTGTTTTATTGTAGTAAGCAGCCTGCTTCCTCCTGGCCTGTCTCAAGTTATCATTTGCCAGTTTCCAACTTGTTTTCAATCGAGATGTCAACTCGTTGACGTATTGGTATGAAGAAGTCACGGTTTCTTCTGCTTTTTCATCATTCCATGTCCGCAACAATGCTTCCAGTGGACCTTTGATTGGTCGTCCAAACAACAATGTAGCTGGAGCCAATCCTGTGGAGTTATGTGGGACTTCCCTATAGGCAAATAGTGCTGAGGGTAAGTATGTGTCCCAAGTTTCAGGTTTCTCACTAGCCAACTTTCTAAGGATTGAAATGAGCGTGCCATTGAACCGCTCTACTTGACCATTCCCTTGGGCGTGGTACGGGCTACAGTGATAATGTCTAGCTTGAAATAACCTGAATACTTCTTGTGTTAGCTTTCCCCTAAACTGAGAACCATTGTCAGTCAATATTTGATGTGGGAAACCTAATCGGGTGAATATTGTTAACAGTGCCTCTGCCACATGTTTCGAATCTATCGATGACATTGCTACTGCCTCTCCCCACATAGAGCAAGTATCGACCAAGGTTAAGATATATCCATTTCTCTTCTTGGTCCTACTGAGGGGTCCAACAATATCCACGGCAACACGTTCGAAGGGCGTTCCCATGATGGGCATTTCTCCCAGTGTTGCTGGTGCAGTCCTATGTTTAGGAGCTACTCTTTGGCATTCTGGACAGGATCTCACATACCTCTTTATGTCCTCTGTGATCCCTGGCCAAAAGTAGTGACAGGCTATCCGTTGTCCAGTGGCCCCTATTCCCATATGTCCACTGAAGGGTATAGCATGTCCTAGCTTCATAACCTGCTCCCTGTATGATTTTGGCACTACAAGCTGTCCATGTCCTTTTGGTCCTGTTCCAGCTTTTCTATATAGTAGGCCTTTTTTCATATATAAGTCTCCTTTCTCTGGAGGGTTATGGCTTTTAGGTAATTTGCCAAAGCAAGGCTTCAATGTACTGTCAGCAGTTTGAGCCTTTCTCATCTCTTCTGGATGAGTATTGATGATAGTGTCCTCCTCTTTCTTAGAGCTTGCCCTGGTCTGGACTGTTGCCATCACTATGGGTCTTATAGGTTCTCCTAGAAAGACATATCTACATCCCAGTATTAATGGGTAGATAGGGTTGTCCATCACTGCTGCTTTGATCTCTCCTTCCACATAGCGAGATCTTATGTTGATTCGGGCTATGGGCAGTGTCATGGTTCCTGCTCCCTTGACTGGTCCTCTGATTTCCACTGTTTCTGTGGTTATCTGTTCCGGACTCACCAGAGAAGAGCACACTACTGAGTCAAAGTCCAAGCCTGTATCATATAAGCACAGTACTTGGGTGCCATTCAAGGTCACTTCCTCACAGACAGGGGGATGATGGAGGTCATTCTGACTATCTGCCAGGTCCTTCCTTCCCTTGTTCTCTGTTGTAAGGCATGCAGCGTGATGAGGAGGGTTTTTCCGTCTGCATTCCGCAGTATTGTGGTTACTCATTTGGCAAGATTTACACCACTTTCCTTCCTTTCTTGGAGGTTTCTTTTCTGATCCTAGAGGGTTTTTGTCTTTATAATCAGTTCTGTGTTTGTTCTTGTTGGAATTGTCCCTGTGTTCATAGTTGGTAAAGTTTTGTGAAGGTTTGAAGTTCTCACCCTGCTTCTTCTTATTTCCTGATACTTCTGACTGAGCTGCTTGATATCTTTCAGCCATGGTTAAAATATCTTCCAATCTCTCAGCTCCTTGTTCCATAAGAAATTTTCTCATTTCTTGAGGCATGGATTCTCTCAGTTGCTCCATCATGACCATTTCTTTTATATCTTGACACTTTCCTAAGCTAATCCATTTTGTCAGATAAGTTTCCAATCTGGCAGAAAACTGGTGATAGTTTTCTCCTGGAAGTAGCTTAGCAGTTCGGAATCTCTTTCTATAAGATTCAGAATTCTTTTCGTACCTGACCAGTAAAGCTTGTTTTAAGATTTCATAATCTTCCTGGTCTTCTTTTGAGAGTTTTAAATAAACATCGTATGAAACTCCCCTCAACCCCTGAGATAGCTTAAGGCTCCATTTTTCCTTTTCCAATCCATAGGTAGAGGCCAGTCTCTCATATCTATCCAGGTACGACTCAATGGCGTCCTCTTTTTCAATAAATGGATCCAGGTGGAAACTCATGGCTCCATTTGCCGCGCTATGGTTGGAGCTACTCTCAGAGTGAGGTGAGCTAGCACCATGATTGCTAGCTGCTCCCTGGAGTTCAAGTTCCTTTAAACTTAACTCATGAGCTCTTTGTAACCTTCTTTCTTCAGCTTCCAAAATTAGTCTCTTTTCTTCTCTTTCCAGTCTTTTGGCTTCTCTCTCTGCTTCTAATTTCTTAGCTTCAGTCTCAACTTCCATTCTTTTAGTCTCTCTTTCTGCCTCTAATTTCTTAGCTTCAGCCTCAACTTCCATTCTTTTGGTCTCTCTATCTAAATATTTATCCACTTCAGTTGTGATATATCGAATTAGAGCATCTCCTGTCATACCCAAGTCTTTTCCTTCCTGCATAATCGCAGCTCTAAACTTCACCAATTCAGCCATGATGCTTACTTACCAGAGGGTATATAATTTTATCTTCACTAACAAACTAACTTAATTAAAATCAATTAATTACTTTGAACAATACAAATCCTTAAAACCTTGTGAGCGTTTCCTATTTACTTCGTACTCAATGGTACTACTATTACAAACAAATTTCTAAGTTTTTAGAATTTTTTCCAAAAAAAAAAATTTATTTTTTACAAACTATTTGTGGCTCAAGATAGAAGAATACATAGATAGTGGCCCAGGATACAAAATAATATCCCGCGAAAGAGCCCCCAATGTAGCGAAAGGTTTTCCTAGTATGATAGTAGTGGTAGAGCAGAAGTAGAATCTCTCTCCAGAAAGTATGAAGTTCCAGTGCCCGAGAAGTACACTGGTATCACAAGTGAGTTACAGCTGTGAATACTCTGAGCTGGACAATAGATTTAGGCTTCAGAAGTATAAGATGCTACTTCGCTATCGTAACCCTATGTGATATTATAATTAAATTAGAAAAAGTAACTCAAAATTTAACAGTTAAAAATTTAACAAGTCAAATGAGTACAATTATCCAATTTATTATGTACATCTATATATTCTTGTAATGATAAATGGGTGTTGGAAGATGGTAAAATGTATGATTATTTACAGTTACAAAATTAAAATAACTAATAGAAAAAGTCTTGGATTTATCTTCCACTGAATTTATAAAACAAGTTTGTCACATTATCTCTTGCCATCTAGTTTTCATCATTAGAAAGTCGTTTTAGAACTGCTCACAGGATTTGTTGGATGGAAATATATAAACTCAACTTTATCCACGTCTGCTCGAGGTTCCTCCGACACACTGGAGTACGGAAGACTTTCCTTCAGCCCGCCCTATAACTACGGGGGACTAAGGTGTTGAAGTTTGGTTGACCTCTAGGCTTCAGTGAGCTGGATCAACTTCTTCAAGTCTTTAGTTTCTCGATCAGGAATGATCATAAACATTGATCATAAAAACCTGGAACAAGAAGTAATAGGTGGCCATTGTTCTAACAATCTCACCACCCTCTGCTGTTCATGATGCGACCATGTCTTCAGTGTTTGTATGTAAATGAATGAATCATGGTAGTATATTACAGAGATAGCATGATAAGATAATGTATAAGGTGCAGAATTAACAATATACATGAATAAATCACATGTTATGATACATGGGTACGATATAACCTTTGCCTTCCACTTATGGATGTCAAGTCACTTATGTACTTGCTGGTATGTCGTAAGCTTCCAGGCAAGAATTAGCCATAATATATTTGGCTAACCAATTAATGGTTATGCTTCCTGACAATGCCGGTGAAGGTTATCTCTGGTTAGCGTCATTCCCTTTTTTTTATTATATCTGCTACAATCAATCAGAAATAAAATCTGAAATAAAATGATATTAGTAATACATATATTTTTAATAAACTTACATACCCTCTTAGGATTAATAAGCTCACGGTGAGACTGTATTGGCTTAACTTAATCTGCCCTGCATGCAGCGTGAAAATAGAACTTTTCTTGCAGAGGCTGTCCTCCAGTTTCTCACTCTGGCTTCTGGATTTGGTGTGTGATTTACAATGCGCCGCTCTGTCCTTATATTTCAGTCTCTCGCGCGTACGAGAAAGCAGCTCCCAAATTCCCCCAAAAGATTTTAGTTTCATCTCCTGTTTTGAAGCTATTTGAAACAATCTGTGCTTTTCCTGTACTCGTTTTTCTCTTCTGTCACTCACACACTTATCTCCTTCCTTCCTTCCTATATATCATTTCCTTTTCCCCATATGGGGCTTTCATTACATATAAGTTTTATACAATTCCGTTGAGGCTTGTTAGTGTAATAAATTTTTAAAGATTATTAGCTAACTTTTAGCCGATGTGATGAAGGTGAAAAATATTAATTATCTTTAAAACTATTTATATTTGAATAATATCCTTTTGGATATAATTCCTAGCCTATCTCCTTTGTTGAGTTATATTTATTTAATATTATTCCAACCATGCGTTCTCCTGTAGTGAATAATTTAATGTCCAGTAAATGCAAACTTTTAAAGTCGGCCATACATTCCTATATAGCTATTTCCTCATTCTTCAGTAATACTGTATGGCTTTTAACCGTAAGTCACATTTCCGCTGTCTACCAACTTCAAAGAAAGACCGCAGCGCTGACCTTGCGCTGGTGTGTGTGGGTGTCGCGTGGGCGTGTCGCGCTACAACCAAGCAAGTGTTTACCAAATCTCGCTACATTGCCAACACGCATCACACACACACACACACACACACACACACACACACACACACACACACATATTGAAATGTCTACAGTAAATTATACGACCTCATTTGCACATGATTGGTTTATCAAACAATTGGCATGATTTTTGAGTGAAATTTTGTGAAATTGCACTTCTTGAACATAAAACAGTTTATTTCCGGTGTTACGCACACATTGTCAATCAGAGGTGTGTCTACAAAAAGTATTGTGTGGTTAAGTAGGAAAAATGAGTCTGCGAGTACATTTTATGACATTACATCAAATCACAAATAGGATTTTTAAGTATTTCTGAAATGAAGCTACTCGAGGAAAACTATATCATTCTATTTCAAACCCCCAAAAGAGGACTATTCACGCCTTGGAGATAAGCAAACGCTGGATAGCGACATCTGAAATTTCTAATTCCAGTGTTTTACACACGAAAATTAGGCCAAGAGTGGTGGGTAATTTTGACAGAGAATTGATCCGCAGAGAAATTTGCAATATGTTTCACAATAATGAGGCAGTGACTTTAAGGAAATTGAAAATTTGGTTAAGAAAGAATAATGACATTGATATTTCCAAATCTACTTTATGGAGAACTATTAGGAGTTTGGAATTCACTTTTAGAAAATATGTTGGTGGTAGAAACCTTATTTGTGAGAAGCCTCATACAGTTGCAATGAGAAGCAAATATTTACGCGAGGTCAGAGAAATGAGAAGAGATTGTTATGATTTTGTGTATTTAGATGAAACTTGGATCAATGCGCACCACAGTAATGAACGAGAATGACAATCATCTGATGGGACAACTAAGAGACTAGTACCAAGCAGCAAAGGACAGCGCCTAATAATTGCACATGCAGGAAGCAGCCATCATGGGCTTCTAAATAATACTGAACTCGTATTTGTTTCAAAATCCTCAGATAATAGGGATTATCATACAGAGATGAATGGCAAGATATTTCAAGATTGGATTGTGAATCATGTACTTCCTTCATTGGATAGACCGTCGTGTTTGATAATGGACAATGCTTCATATCAAAACGTTGTGGCACCAGAAGATAAAGTTCCTAATTCATCAAGTACTAAAGATGTAATAAAGATTTGGCTGACCAAAAACAACATTCCATTCAACGAAATGTCCCTGAAGCCTGAATTACTTGGAATTGTAAAAAAGACACAGATATTTCACATAGACAAAGCAATCCATGAACATGGTCACAGATGTTTAAGATTGCCTCCTTACCATTCTCATTTAAACCCAACAGAATTAGTCTGGGCTAAAATTAAGGAACAGGTAGCAACAGAAAATAGAACGTTCAAATTAAAAGATGTTGAAATACTTACAAAAGCCGCCATTTCCAATATAGCCAGGGATTATTGGAAGAAATGTGAGAACCATGTGTACAAGAGGAAGAGGAATATTGGACGAATGATGGTTTGTCCTTCATTCAGCCGAGATTGATTATCAATTTCTCAGAGACATCTGATTATGATTCGGATGAAGTTTAATTTCTTTAAAGATGACCTTACCGTTATTTACAAGCACAGTAGAGGAGCAACGTTCCATTATGATATTTATGAACCGCAAAGTGGTGATACCCATTGAAATAATTAGATCAATGAAGGTCCAGTTTGGTAGCGCACTAAATGTCAATGACAAACAATGTCACGAGTATCTCGCATGCAGATCATTTAAGAAATCATCTTCAACAGGTATTCATATGCAAACGCGATGGCCACATTATTGTAATAGTAGACACGCCTATGCCTAATCAATTCACAGAATCTGTGACTGAAGTGGTAAAATGTCTTTTCTCGATACACAATAATTAGTATGCCGACAAAGATCAAAGGATTTCATTCGTTTATGGGAACTAGACAAGATGCACAAATATAAAGTATATATTTGTTGGGTCTAACCCAATGTAACATCGTATGCAAAAAAAAGGCATTAATACGTTGGACGGTTAATCAGATAATTACATTTGTTTGAGGGCAAAGCTAGTGAAACGTGCTTTAGAACATTATTTACGAGCATCCCCAATGAGAATAAATGGAGGTCACGATAACACAATTACACTTGAAGAAACCACTTACACTTGAGGAAACCACCTACACGATGTAAAATCATAATAATATATCTGAGCAGCAATACAGACAGAGTTGGAGGGACAGACATTTGCATTTGTAAATATATCGTAATAAAATAAAAATCAGCTCCAATACACAAATAAGAATCTTCATATAAAACGTCAATTCAATCTTAATATACGGTTTTGAAACATGGAGAACACATTTTTGTTAAATAGCCAAGAATCTACAGACTCTTACATGAGTGCTTGCATAGAATATAATTATTTTACTGGCAATACAAGATCCTCTGTGTGGGAACTAGATAAGAGCCAGTGGAACAAGAGATGAGAAGAACTAGACAAGAGCCAGTGGAACAAGAGATGAGAAGAACCAGATAAGAGCCAGTGGAACAAGAGATGAGAAGAACCAGATAAGAGCCAGTGGAACAGGAGATGAGAAGAACCAGATAAGAGCCAGTGGAACAAGAGATGAGAAGAACTAGACAAGAGCCAGTGGAACAAGAGATGAGAAGAACTAGACAAGAGCCAGTGGAACAAGAGATGAGAAGAACCAGATAAGAGCCAGTGGAACAAGAGATGAGAAGAAGAAGCTGGCAATGAACAGAACCACACACTGGGGATACCTGTGAACAGAACTACAAGACAGTCCTTATTCTGACAGAGATGAAGAGCGAAAAGTGCACGGAGAAGAGAACTGAAGTCAGACATGAAAGGCTTGAGGACGACATGGACATACCTTGAACTGGAGGACTTGACATGGACATACCTTGAACTGGAGGACTTGACATGAGTTCATTGACATCCTACGCTGTTTGGGGAGACAACAGGAATTGAAAGAGTTAACTGAATCCTCAAATTTGCAGTTGTTGATTAAGGAAATGTTGTGATATTTAAAGCGGGAAATGAAAGTGGAATATACACTGTGAAAGCTAGGACTTTAGAATCCCGACTAAATAATGGGGCAACGAGTTACAAAGCGAATGAGTTAAAAAAAAAAGAACTAACTTTAGATTCAACAACGTGACGAACCCGACGGGGATCCCATTATAAATTCTACAATTCTACTAACTCAAAAGTAGGGCACAATATAACAGTGCCACATTATATTTAATGTGATATACAATTTCGTTAATAACCATAACTCTTCTGTCCTTTCTAACCGTGGCATTTTGCTCTCGCTTAATTTACCTCCCCATAACTCAGCTATAAGCCAGCATAACATAATAATTGTTTCAAAAATGATGGATAGCAAGACAGAGCGGTAACCATCAATTTATTGTGTACCATTTGAGTAGGACTAGAATGATAGATTATGTGCAGGCTGTGTGGGTGCAATTATTTCTATTCAGTCTTCTTTATGCTTTTAAGAGCACGAAAGAACTTGATATCACGAGTTACGGTCTATACATGGTACAAAATAATTGCTTTCAGGTACACTAGTACTTTGGTTGGTTTTTGTGAAATTTTCACGGTATACTTCACGTCTGAAGTAATCCAAATTTACACAAGAGTTGCATACATATCACTACTTTATTTCTGCTACTTACTTACTTACTTAGTCGTTCCTTTTCTACCCTGGGGTGTAGAGATTTATCACAGAGAACGCCATACTATCCTATCTGCTTGCTTCCTCCTGGCCTGGTTCCAGTGTCGTCCTCGGTCCTTCAGAGATTATCTGATGTTGTCCTACCAGGGAACTCTGGGTCGTCCTGGAAGTCTGGATCCTTGGCACTTAGTTCCCCATATTTGTCGTGGTAGCCGATCTTCTCCCATTCTGCAGAAATTGCCAAACCATCGTAGTTCTACTCGGGTCTGCAGGGGCTGGGTTTTGAGGCCATCACGTATCGTCTCATAACGGAGTTATAGCGGTATTTCTGTTATTGCACTGGAAGAGACGAAGTTGGCCGTAAGTCGCTACCGTCTTTTGTTGCATTCGCATTTTTATGATTGAAAATCTCTTTTTTTATTTCCTTGTTCCTGGTGCTTGACAAGGAAAAAAAGTCCCATATTTTACAGGTCATTTTTAGAATTAATAAGTACATGTTTAAAAGAAACATTTAAAAGAACTCATACAGTTATTTTGAAACATTTATATGCTATGACAGAACCGCAGAAAGGATTCAACGTGTCAAGGATAACTATTGCACAGATTAGACAAGAATCCGTCACTTTCATTGGACAGATTACAGAGGAGGAAAGTTGGGACACGCTTCAGCAGCAGTCGAAATTGAAAGGTTACACTGACAGAGGACGACAAAAAAAGAGAAGATAATGCACATTTTAATAGTATAGCACGTGACAGAGACAACAAGAGATCCAATTGGGAATTGGTTACGTTAACTAACAGTCTGTAGTTAATACTGTTCTTCTGGTGACTCTAACCCACGCTGGCACTCGGTTGGAAATCCGGTGTCGTGATGTACTGGAAGATGAATATGAAGGCTTTTATGGATAAAGAATGGTCACTGACAAGGGGTGCTTTGACATTAGAATATATACATAGTTGTTGATGATGTATGCTCCATTGGGAGCTTTGATATACTGAGTGTTGGTGAGCTGGCTGAGTACTGAGGGTAAGTAGTAAAATGTTTTCAGAGGGTTACACGGAGAGTCCGATTGGCAGAGTGGTTAGAGCGCTGGTCTCTCGCAGCAAAGGTGCCGGGTTAGATTCACGATATCGACAAGCTTAAGTCTACTCAGCTGTAAATGGGTACCTAACTTTGAACTTGAGTTAGGGAAAGAATAACAGCAAGTGAGGGAACTAGCCACACCAACTCTCGATGCTAGACCTAGCATAGTGAAGTCGCTAACACTTCACTCCCCTACGGAAGTATCTGCTATAGGACTACCTTTACCTTTCTTTACTTTCTTTAGGGTTACACGAGAATTGTCTGAGTCGTGGTGTATTTTGAGTGTAGCCAATGTTGAGAGTCCTGGTACTCGTCAGTAGATAAGTGTGAAATGGAAAGGAGTCAGTTTGTGGAAAGAAAAGAATGTATGTGCTGAAATGCAGTTGGATGTGGCGTTTTGAGACGGGCAGGGTGGTTGTGAGTAGTTTCTGCTGTGGGTTTTGCTGGCGTCTGAATTGATAAATGAGTCGAGGCTGTTCGATTGTAAGAGATATTAAGATAAGATTCTCTTTTTTTCACACTACATCCATTTGTGTTTGAAACTGTGATAGTGGATTATTTGCTTCTTCTTTTCTTTGAACTTTAGCAGCCGACTGTCAAAGCAGGCAGTGGCCATCACGCCTGGTGGCGTCTTGTAGGGCAACAACAAATTTATTCCACTTTGCTCGGTCGGTGGCCATCCTTCGTACAGTGCCCCAACTCTGGTTCATTCTTTGCATCTCAGCCTCCACAGTCCTCCGCCAAGTTGTTTTTTGGTCGGCCTCTCTTTCGTTTTCCTTCAGGGGTCCATAGCATAGCTGTTCTTGTGATGGCATCGGGGTATCTTTTGAGGACATGGCCAACCCAGCTCCAGCGTCTGCCATCTATGATGGTGTGCATGTCCTCTTGCTTGCTCCGAGTAAGCAGGTCTTGGTTGGTTCTGGTATTCGGCCAAAAGATTCGGAGAATTTTTCTTAGGCATATTGTGTGAAAAAAGGACGATTTCGACATTTCCTTCTCTGTAACTCTCCAGCATTCTGCACCATAGAGAAGCACAGAAAGCACACAGCTCTGATATAATCTTAATTTTGTGCTTGTGCTGTACTGAGAGGACTTCCAGATCTTGTTTAGACTATAAAAAAGCTGTATATATCTCAGTCAGACCTATTCTGAAATATTGTGATGACTACGTTGAATGTCTAGGGTTATGAAAATGATGAAGTGTAAGTCACAACAACAACAGACAGATAAACAATTTAATTTATTTCACAGTACTTTACAACACTGTGACACTCACACACAAGTAACACTCTATAAGACTATCTTAAAAGTAGAGGTGGGCGAATCGATACACTCCGTTGTTTCGAGACAGTCGGCTCAATTAATTATACTGTGTCGAAACAGTGTGTCGAAACAGTGTGTCGACACAATTGCCCGTATAATAGGGGAGAAAGAAGTCTCTTATAGACAGTACCGGGGCGGGTATACATGAATTGTGTGAGACAATTTTCTCAGTTTTTACTGTCGTGTGTGAAAATCTATGGCGTTTCGTGTGACCACAATTCAATATTTTTACACAAGTCTTCATTATGATGAAATAAAACGTAGATATGATGATAGCTGCAGTATATGGGAAAATAATAAAAAAAACAACAATAATAATAACAACAGTAATAATAACACATGATATCAAACTAGAGTAAGCTAGTTTTGGTAGACAATGATTCAAATCCACACCGAGTAGGCCTACACAGATATCAGCAGAACTAATAAAGTGTCCATTACATTTATACGAACACACGGACACTTTCAACTTTAACATAGCGCCTAAAACATTGACAACTGCAGCACTGACACAATTTCCAGTGTCTATAACTTCTCAGCAAAAATAATATCACTTGTAAAATCAAGTCATCATAACACATCCCTGAAAAATATGACATGTTTGATATTCCATACTAATGTTCCGAACGGTTTATTCAAATTTTACAAAGGCCCACGGAAAGTGATACAGTGTGTCTCTTTGCAAAACAGCGAGGCAGAAACGAACTGAAACTGTGTCCATGTGTCGGACTCGGTGCATTGTTTGACTCATACACACAGTAGCCATCTCTACTCTGCAAAACAGCGAGGCAGACACGAACCGATACAGTATCGACACGGCAAGAAGGCTCAGTATCGAATCGTTCGGGTACGAAACTGTGTCGAACCATTGTTTCGAAACATACACACAGTAGCCATCTCTACTTAAAAGAGTCAGTTTGAAAAGTCAAATATATATATATATGTATTAATTTCTTTACATAGAGATATCCTGATTCAACTACACAGTGAACCAGGAATCACAATCAATATTCTTACAAGTAGTATGTACACAGTTTATCAATTTACTCTTGTTATTGACATATTTTATTATTCTTATCTTATGTGTGTAAGTTGTGAAGTAGTAATATGAGTTAATACTGGTTTTGTTTTTCAAGCTAGAGTGTTGTTTGTCATCATGACTTCAAGTGTCTTATCATTGGGAAAAGTTCACAGTTCCTGTCAATTTAAACAGTTTATATTCCCTCTTTATTTACTGTCAATTTTAGAGGGGGGGGGGGGGGGCACATAATGTTGAGCTCCATGGCCACACTTTCTTAACTTTCGTGATGACTGCAGTAAAGGACTCCTCTGCTCGATTACTTCAATGAGTTCTGGAGCCACCTCACTGGTCGCTATCTGGACCCAGTAGTATGCTGTCAGCCTCAGGATTCAGTAACTCAGGCCAAATGCTGCCTCAATGACTTTTGACCACCGTCCCTGAAACAAGAAGGTTGTACCTCCTATTTCAAAACTAAGTCATAATCCATTTCCACAATGAGCACAATACATAACAAACACTTGTGTTCAGTGCTGTAGGCCACTGCTAGCTTCATCTGAAACAAATTACACCAGTATACTCCTTCCTAATGGTTACTACGCCTCTGCCATTCCAGCATTATTTCTTCCTAGTCCATAAGATAGGTGTCAGTGTACTGTTTGGCAATCCCATGCAGTTTTACTTTTTTCCGACACCTCCTATTCAGGTTGGAGCAATATTTAGGCTTTTCTCAAGTTGGCCACTGAACTACACACATATATATAGACATAAATCATCAATTCACATTCAATTTTCATTAAAAAGATATCAAATATTTCAGCTTACCACAATTCAATGGAAATAATAAACAGTTTCGTTGACTGGCAATGAATAGGCACAAATTCCGATCTGCCTCTTGTCCCAGGCTTTTATTTTAGAAAAAAATATGCACTGGTGCTCAACGCACTGTTCTTAATAGGTTTATTACAAGATGTGGCACGGAACAGACGCTCTGAACTGACTAGATTGGCAGATCTAACCAATCATGCCATGTCTACACATCTTTTCAAAAAAGTACCCCTTCTATTCGTTTCCCATAACAACAGAAAACTAGTATTTGCAGTCCAACTAATCGTGTTTAGTCTTACATCTCATTCCCGCCAATCAAATAGGAGTTAACATGGTAGGCTATTTCCGTAACGTCTTTGTCCTCTCAAGGCTGTGTGTGGTCCAGGTTGCCGGGTCCTCCCAGCGCAGTAGAGGCAGTGAGTGGGAACTGTGTCTGTGCCAGACTGCCATTTTTCGAGGACCTTCGGTCCCGAAAGGATTTTGGCTGGACGGGCGTCTGGGAGGCATGGCGAAATGGTTTTATAGCGACAGGAGTAGAGTACACATGAGGGCAAGTTCGGGGCACAGCGGATTGATCTACCGCTTGCTTGTCACATTGATCACAGAAACAACAATTAAAAGTCTGTTGTACCAATATACGCCGCTAGGTGTGACGGAACAACGGACGATTTCTTGTTGCCCTAATGACGCCGCAAGGTGTTATGGCCGAAGACTGCCTAGTCGGTCGGCGGTCAAAGGAATAATAATAATAATAATATAATAATAATGTTTTTCAGACACGTTATAAAAAAATTTTTATGAGCAGAAATGATTTCATGCTGTCAGGCACCCCCACTATTGTATTTTGGCCATAATTATTTTATTAACAGACTAAAGGCGTAACACATAACATATTCTTGGCTAGCAAGTCCTGCCGTACAATAATATATAAGTTAAAGCGAGCTACATGGTGGCGTTCCAAATATGTGTTTTCCAAAGATAGTCGTATATTTGTTTTTTACCACGCGTTCACTTCTATGTCATAGGGTGTCTTCTGTACTTTCAGGAGCTTAGATGTAAATCAGTAGAATTTCAGGTTTCCTAATAAGCATTTTTCATGTTTTAAAACCTGATTCTTGTAGTAGTTGTAGTGTTTTTCTGACACTGTTTATTTGAAAAAAAGTTAGTGCTGGCCTTACACGTGGGATTGGCGTTACTATTAATCGCGCGACGCGTGTAGTGTTGCATGCTTCCTGCTTCCAGTCGTCCCTCTCTCTCTCCTGCTTTATCTGTCTTTTAGTTACGCCGTGTATGGAATGAATGAAATATTAAATCTAGGTCAGCTGCGTATCTCAAGGTTTTTCTTAGAAAGGCAGTACACGTTTCATTGAAGAAAGCGTGTAGTGATACAGTAGGCTTTTACTATCAACGTGAAAGCGTTACAATTTGCAGACGAAGCAGAAAACAAGGGGGGTTTCGAGTACAGTCATTGTGACAGCACTGTTCTTTACCATTCTTCTTTCCTTTTATTAAATTTATTTGTTAGGCTTTGCATTTACGTTTTAATTTATATATGTGGATTAGAATATTTCGCGACATCTCCCCTCTTAAAACAGACATCTTATGTCAGTCCTTTATTCTATATACACATAGATAAATGTAAGTCAACTTGACTTTACTCTGCTGTGGTGCTATCATGGTTTTATGTAGTTGGGTCCATTCAGAGTAGGCACTGCTCATGAAATCTGCCTCAAACCTCTACAACCAATAATATATTTCGGTTATGTTACTGAACAGCCGCAAGTGTGACTGCTTGTCTTAATGCTGCTTCACAACCCGTATTCACCATTTCTCTTCTCTGAGTCTGCGCAATGACATGTCCAGAGAACATTATATTTTCCTCAAAATGTACGTTATGAGGAGATAACATATACCTGGTGATAGCAGAGTTTTCGTAGGGGATCCCATAATCGTCTTATTAGCCTGTATGAAACATTCGGAATATCCTCAATCAAAGAGGCAACTCAGGGATTCATTACGTTCCTCCGAATTGTTTCCATCTAACTATTTTGTCTGATCTCAGGTTTTACTGGAATCTGATAGTAGCCTTTACTCAGATCCACCCTTGAGAAATATTTAGCTTTATTTAGCCTGGCAAACAACTGAATTGTATCCGGCAATGGATCCACCTGTCCTTCTGTAATAGCATTCAGTCTCCTGTAATCTATACAGAGTCTATGTTCTCCAGAGGGTTTCCTTAAGAGTACAACACCGGAACTATACGAAGATTCACTGTGTGAAATAATTCCTTCCTTCAACAAATAGTCTATCTCTTCCTTCAAAGCTTTCTCCTTAGCAAAAGGAATCGAATATGGTTTCATACAGACAGGTGTGGGGTCTATCAGTTTCATATCATATTCCAATAAGTTTGTATGCCCAGGTCGGTCTGTTAACACCTCTGCATGATTCTCTAAAACCTGTTGCACTCTCTCTCTCTCTCTGAGTTTTCGTTAAATGTGTACTGATTTTCACCTGTGCTGCTGTCTCACAGGGATGTAATGGATATTCAAATGATGAAAGTGGTTCCTTTTTCATCTCCATGGCGATGGACAAGGTCAACAAGTGTGTCTCTTCCTGATGTTCTCTTTCCAAATATTTCTTCAGGAGATTCACATGATAGATTTTTTCTTTCCCCTTCTTATCTATCTTATAATTGGTTCTAGACACCTTCTCTAGAACTGTATATGGACCTTGCCATCCAATTTGTAACTTATTCTGACTCCCGGGTAGAAGAAGCAGTACCTTCTCTCCCACAGCCAAATCTCTGTTTTTCGCCTTCCTGTTATAATAGGCAGCATGTTTCTTCCTGGCTTGTTTCAAATTTTCATTGGCAAGTTTCCAGCCAGTTTTTAAACGCGTGGTCAGCTCATTCACATATTGGTATGAGGATGTAATATTTTCCTCTGCTTTTTCATCAGTCCACGTTCTTAACAGCGCTACATATGGACCTTTAATTGTGTGGACCTATTTGTCCATGCACCGGTATGGTCTCTTCCACTTGAAGCTCTATAGTGATGATTTTTCCTCCCAGAATTTTCATGCACAAAACGACCGCTACCAATTTTCCTCTTGGGGCTTTCTCCCCACTTAAAATTCTTGATGAGAGATTTCCTCTCTACATCTTCTTCCTCCAGTTTGTTTAAGTCCGATTGAGGGATTTTCGGCTTATCCTGGGGTAAGACATCTTTTTGCACTCTCTGCATAGTGGCCATTGTAAAACAGTTAAGTGAAGCTTGTCCGTGAAAAGGGGCTTCCCATTCCATTTGGTCCACTTTATCAAATTTATTTTTCTTTTTATTGTCAGGCCTAATTTTGCCCCTTGGCGTGTCCAGGTCCTGATCCATGTTCCCACTTGTGGGTGTTCCCTCATGTGCTATGCTACACCTTTCTACAAAATTCTCAATGTCCCATCTTGCCTTGGGCCAATAATAATTGTGAGCCACCTTTTGGATGATGGTACCTATTTTCTCATGGTCCCCATCTGGTTTCACATGTAGGCTCCTTATTACTTCTGTCCTATATCTTTTAGGAAGTACCAGCTGTCCCTGACCTTTGGATCTAGCTCCAGTCTTCCTATACATCAACTTGTTTTTCATGTAAAAATCTCCCTTGCCTGGAGTTGTATGACAAGTTGACAATTTCCTGAAACAAGGCTTGAGGGTCTTATCCCCAGCCTGTGCCTTCCTCATCTCTTCTGGAGTGGTATCCAACATAATATCCTCCTCCTGTCTTGAGGTCGACCTGACCTGAAGGGTGGCCATATACACAGGTTTCCTTCTGCAACGGTCAGTGTCATGATTGTCCATCTGACAATTTTTACACCACCTTTTCCCTTGGTTGAAAGATTTTCTTTCATCATATTTCCTTTCGTCGAATTGTGGGGTTTTATTTTTATTGTCATACCGTGGCCTATCAAACTGGTGCTTACCTTTGTTTTGATCCCTAGGATCAAATTTATTAAAGTTCTGTGGTGCCCTAAAATTATCTGTCTGTTTCTTTTTATTACCTGTTACCTCTGCTTGAGCTGCTTGATACCTTTCAGCAACATTTAGCAACTCACCCAGCCTCTCTGCACCTTGTTCCATGAGAAACTTTCTCAGGTCTGGAGCCATGGACTCTCTTAATTGTTCTATAAGGATCATTTCCTTAAGATCTTGGGTTTTCCCCAGAGAAGTCCATTTCTCCAAGTATGTCTCTATTCGTGCAGAGAACTGGTGATAGGTTTCACCTGGCAGTAGTTTAGCATTCCTAAATTTTTTCCTATAAAATTCTGCATTCTTTTCATATCTTAACAAAAGAGCCTGCTTTAGCATGTCATAATTTTCCTGATCACCTCTGCTCATTTTAGCAAAAACTTCATAAGCTGCCCCACGAAGTCCTTGAGATAACTTTAAACTCCACCTTTCTCTCTCTAACCCATATGTGGTAGCTAATAGTTCATATCTATTTAGATAGCTCTCAATATCATCGTCTTTCTCAACAAAATGATCTAAATGAAAATTCATAGCTGAGGTTGAGGCTCCCTGGCTAGCAGTGGCATCAGAGGCAAAGGGACTGGCACCATTTTCAGGAGCATGGCCTTGAAACTCAAACTCCCTTAGTCGTAACTCATGTTCCCTTTGTAATCTTTTATCTTCTGATTCCCTTTCTGCAGCTAATCGCTTGTCTTCCCTTTATGCAGCCAATCTTCTTTCCTCTACTTCCAATTTCTTAGCCTCTTTGTCAGCCTCAATCTGCAACCTCTTAGTCTCAGCCTCAGCCTCAAATTGTATCTTCTTAATTTCCTTTTCAGCCTCTAACTTTCTTTCGGCCTCTTTTTCTAATCTTCTTTCTTCCCGTTCAATATATTTGTCACATTCAGCAGTGACATAAGAAATCATAATTTGCCCGTCCATTCCTAACTCTTTTGCAGTCTGTACAGCAGCAGATCGAAATTTGGCCAGGTCCGCCATTTTCTAACAGGTAAATGTAAATAATATCTAACTAAACAATATAATCTATAATTATTTATTTAATGACACCACAGGCACTGAGAGCTCAACCTTATTTAATTCCACCCAAGGATACCTTTTAATTCTTATAATTCCCAATATATATAACAGGAGAGAGTTCAATATCCCGGACCGGACCCCAATATATGTGGTAAAATGGGATGTTATAAATATTTATAGGGGACTAGTGTACTGACTGAGATCAGCTGTGAAGGTATCTGTATTTAATAATGTGGAGTATTACAGATAACCTTACTTGCTACCACATATATATATATATATCTCAGTCAGACCTATTCTGAAATATTGTGATGACTACGTTGAATGTCTAGGGTTATGAAAATGATGAAGTGTAAGTCACAACAACAACAGACAGATAAACAATTTAATTTATTTCACAGTACTTTACAACACTGTGACACTCACACACAAGTAACACTCTATAAGACTATCTTAAAAGAGTCAGTTTGAAAAGTCAAATATATATATATATATGTATTAATTTCTTTACATAGAGATATCCTGATTCAACTACACAGTGAACCAGGAATCACAATCAATATTCTTACAAGTAGTATGTACACAGTTTATCAATTTACTCTTGTTATTGACATATTTTATTATTCTTATCTTATGTGTGTAAGTTGTGAAGTAGTAATATGAGTTAATACTGGTTTTGTTTTTCAAGCTAGAGTGTTGTTTGTCATCATAACTTCAAGTGTCTTATCATTGGGAAAAGTTCACAGTTCCTGTCAATTTAAACAGTTTATATTCCCTCTTTATTTACTGTCAATTTTAGGGGGGGGGGGCACATAATGTTGAGCTCCATGGCCACACTTTCTTAACTTTCGTGATGACTGCAGTAAAGGACTCCTCTGCTCGATTACTTCAATGAGTTCTGGAGCCACCTCACTGGTCGCTATCTGGACCCAGTAGTATGCTGTCAGCCTCAGGATTCAGTAACTCAGGCCAAATGCTGCCTCAATGACTTTTGACCACCGTCCCTGAAACAAGAAGGTTGTACCTCCTATTTCAAAACTAAGTCATAATCCATTTCCACAATGAGCACAATACATAACAAACACTTGTGTTCAGTGCTGTAGGCCACTGCTAGCTTCATCTGAAACAAATTACACCAGTATACTCCTTCCTAATGGTTACTACGCCTCTGCCATTCCAGCATTATTTCTTCCTAGTCCATAAGATAGGTGTCAGTGTACTGTTTGGCAATCCCATGCAGTTTTACTTTTTTCCGACACCTCCTATTCAGGTTGGAGCAATATTTAGGCTTTTTTCTCAAGTTGGCCACTGAACTACACACATATATATAGACATAAATCATCAATTCACATTCAATTT
The DNA here is from genome assembly GCA_024509875.1 of Oreohelix idahoensis. Classification (NCBI taxonomy): domain Eukaryota; kingdom Metazoa; phylum Mollusca; class Gastropoda; order Stylommatophora; family Oreohelicidae; genus Oreohelix; species Oreohelix idahoensis. The sequence continues at coordinate 258,845 of JAMPIV010000804.1, forward strand.
TCATTAAAAAGATATCAAATATTTCAGCTTACCACAATTCAATGGAAATAATAAACAGTTTCGTTGACTGGCAATGAATAGGCACAAATTCCGATCTGCCTCTTGTCCCAGGCTTTTATTGTAGAAAAGAATATGCACTGGTGCTCAACGCACTGTTCTTAATAGGTTTATTACAAGATGTGGCACGGAACAGACGCTCTGAACTGACTAGATTGGCAGATCTAACCAATCATGCCATGTCTACACATCTTTTCAAAAAAGTACCCCTTCTATTCGTTTCCCATAACAACAGAAAACTAGTATTTGCAGTCCAACTAATCGTGTTTAGTCTTACATCTCATTCCCGCCAATCAAATAGGAGTTAACATGGTAGGCTATTTCCGTAACGTAATGTTTTTCAAACACGTTATAAAAAAAAATTTTATGAGCAGAAATGATTTCATGCTGTCAGGCACCCCCACTATTGTATTTTGGCCATAATTATTTTATTAACAGACTAAAGGCGTAACACATAACATATTCTTGGATAGCAAGTCCTGCCGTACAATAATATATAAGTTAAAGCAAGCTACATGGTGGCGTTCCAAATATGTGTTTTCCAAAGATAGTCGTATATTTGTTTTTTACCACGCGTTCACTTCTATGTCATAGGGTGTCTTCTGTACTTTCAGGAGCTTAGATGTAAATCAGTAGAATTTCAGGTTTCCTAATAAGCATTTTTCATGTTTTAAAACCTGATTCTTGTAGTAGTTGTAGTGTTTTTCTGACACTGTTTATTTGAAAAAAAGTTAGTGCTGGCCTTACACGTGGGATTGGCGTTACTATTAATCGCGCGACGCGTGTAGTGTTGCATGCTTCCTGCTTCCAGTCGTCCCTCTCTCTCTCCTGCTTTATCTGTCTTTTAGTTACGCCGTGTATGGAATGAATGAAATATTAAATCTAGGTCAGCTGCGTATCTCAAGGTTTTTCTTAGAAAGGCAGTACACGTTTCATTGAAGAAAGTGGGAAGGTGTCTGACTGTTCCAGTTGCTGATTCCTTACTGATATGGGCTCAGGGTTGCTCACATCGAGCGTCATGACCTCTGTCTTCTTTAGATTGATGTTTAAGCCCATCCCTATCGTACTCCTGTCTTCACCTCAAAGGTTAGGTTGCTCTGCCCAACGCTACACGTAAAGTTGGCATAGAGACTTTTTATTATTGACACTATGCAGCTTGGAATTCCATAAGCCCTCAGTATTTTCCATAAACTGTCCCTATGTATACTGTCAAAAGCCTTTTCAAAATCAACGAAATTAATGTACAGCTGTCTTTGCCATTCTGAGCACTGCTCTATAATGTTCCTGAGGGTAAATATATGATCTACACATCTTCTGTTCTTTCTAAATCCTGCTTGTTCTTTCCTCAGTTTGTGGTCAACTGCTTTTGAAATTCTCTGTATAATTATCCTGCCTAATATTTTGCTGGGAACTGAGAGAAAAGTTATTCCTCTCCAATTATTGCAGTCTGCAAGATCTCCCTTCTTGGGCAATTTGACAATTATTTCTTTGTTCCACTCCGTTGGTGTTGTCCCTGTTTTCCAGACTTGTGCAAATAGTGGTTCTAATAGTTCTGCTGCTAGCCCAGGGTCTGTCTTAAATAGCTCTGCATTTAAGTTATCATGGCCAGGAGCTTTTCCATTCTTTAACACATTGATTGCTGTGATGATTTCTTCTTTTCGTGGAATGTCTGTATTAACATCTAGATCATTTTCAGCCTCAGGAACATTCAATTGTGTCTCTGGTGGTTCCTTGTTCAGAGTTTCTCTGAAATGCTCTGCCCATCTTGTTTCCTGTCCCTCTGGTGTCGTGATGACATTTCCTTGATTATCTCTTCATTCATTCATAACCCTCCACTCCCAAAGGAGCATAGGCCTTCAACAAATACATGCCAAGTCCTCCTGTCACGTGCCATCATCTCAAATTCTTTCCACGTTCTCCTTATCATTTTCACATCTGTTTCCAGCTCTCTTCTCCATGTGCTTCTTGGTCTACCTCTGCTTCTCTTGCCCTGGGGGTTCCAGAACAAGGACTGCCTTGCAATGCTATCAACAGGTTTCCTTAGTGTGTGTCCTATCCATCTCCATCGTCTTCTTCTCATCTCTTGTTCCACTGGCACTTGTCTAGTTCTTGTCATCAGTTCCACGTTGGTAACCTTGTCATACCATTTTAATCCCTCTATTCTACGCAAGCACCCATTTATGAAAGTCTGTAGCTTTTTGGTAGTTGTCTTTGTTGTTCTCCATGTCTCAGAGCCATACAATAGGACTGACTTCACATTTGAGTTGAAGATTCTTATTTTCGTGTTGGATCCGATTTCTCTTGATCTCCATATATTTCCCAATGCAATGAAAGCTCCTCTTGCTTTTTGTATTCTTATTTTGATATCACTGTCTGTCCCTCCAACTTTGTCTATATTGCTACCAAGATATGTGTACGATTCTACATCTTGTATTGGTGTATCTTCAAGTTCAACCCTGTTATCATTACCTGCATTTATTCTCATGATCTTTGTCTTTTCCCTGTGTATTTTCAGACCCAATTGCTGTGACCTCTCATCGAGTGTTTTCAATTTGTTCTGCATCTGATTACGGTTATGGGACAGAAGAGCTAAGTCATCAGCAAAATCCAGATCATCCAACTGCTTAGTCAGAGTCCACTGGATTCCATTTCTGTTGTGTGTTGTCGATGTTCTCATAACCCAGTCTATTGCTAGTAAGAAAAGAAATGGAGACAAGAGGCATCCCTGTCGCACTCCTGTTCTTATCCCAAAAGGTTCTGTAAGCTGTCCTTCGTGAAGAACTCTGCATGTCATGTCTTCATATGTTTTCTTTATTAAATTAATGATCTTCAGGGGAACTCTATAATGCCTCATCAATTTCCAAAGTGATTCTCTGTCTACACTGTCAAATGCCTTTTCGTAGTCCACAAATCCGATGTATAGTGGTGAATTCCATTCCAGACTTTGTTCGACTATTATTCTCAAAGTGGCTATCTGGTCTGTACAGGATCTGTTTTGTCGAAAACCTGCTTGTTCATCTCTCAGTTTCTTGTCTATGGACTCTTTTAATCTTTCAAGGATAATTCTGTTTAATACTTTTCCTGGCACTGAAAGTAACATTATTCCTCTATCTGTAGCCGTGTCGATATCTGCTTTAATGGCCTCTGCTGGAATGCCATCAGGTCCAGACGCTTTTCCATCTCTTAGAAGCTTTATGGCTTTCTTTATTTCTTCCTTCGTTGGTCTTTCACCGTTAATTTGTAGCTCTTCTTCTGCTGGCTGGATGTCCGAGGGGTTTTGTGGAGCTGGTCTATTGAGAAGGTCCTCAAAATATTCTGTCCACCTCTTCATTTGCTCTTGTATATTGCTGAGCAGTTTTCCATTCTTGTCTTTTATGAAGCAACTTGTTTGCTTGTATTTCCCCGTTAGCTTCTTTGTGTTGTTATACAGTTCTCTCATATTCCCTTTGGCTGCAGCATCTTCTGCCTCTCTTGCCAACTCCTCAATATATTTCCTCTTGTCTCTTTTGATACTTCTTTTTACTTCTTTGTTTGCTTCTGTGTACACTTCTTGAGCCTTGGCTTTGGAACTTCTGGTTTTGCTTGTGTTTAAATCTGCTTTCTTGTTTTTCCTGTCTTTTATCTTATTGATGGTTTCTGTTGTTATCCATGCTTTTTGTTGTCGTTCCCTTTTCCCCAGTATTTCTTCACTTGTCTCATTCCATACCGTTTTGATTTGCTGCCAATAGTCTTCTGTATTCTCTGCCTCTTCCAGCTGTTGGAGCACCTGAAATTTGTTGGATATTGTAACCGCAAATTTGTCTCTTGTTTCTTGATTTCTTAGATGTCCTACATTAAATTGTTGTCTATAATTTTGCATTGCTGCATATCTCATGAGTTTCATTTTTACTTTGGCTATCAGAAGGTGGTGGTCTGATGCCACATCTGCTCCTCCATATACCTTTACATCCTGCAATGATGATCTAAACTTCTTGTTTATGCATATATGATCAATCTGATTTCTGTTCTATGGTCTGGTGATATCCATGTTGCCTTGTGTATTCTCTTATGTGGAAACATGCTTCCTCCTATAGCCAGTTGAATTGAAGCACAGAAGTTTGAGAATAGTTCCCCATTTTCATTCATTATTCCTAGCCCCTGTTTTCCCATGACTTCTTCAAAGCCGGTGTTGACTGTACCTATCTTTGCATTCATGTCACCCATCAAAACTGTGATGTCTCTTCTTTTTACTTTTTCCATAATTTCCTGTAGTCTAGTATAAAATGCTTCTTTCACAGACTCTTCTTTGTCATTAGTTGGTGCATAACATTGGATGACATTTACATTTATTTTCTTTTTAGCTGTTTTAAAAGAAGCTGTTATTATTCTGGAGCCAACGGCTTCCCATTCAATGAGTGCTTTCTGTGCTTCTTTAGATAACATAAGAGCTACCCCTTCACTGTGGTGTGAACTTTCGTCTTCATGTCCTGAGGACAGCACCAATTCACCTGTGATGAGTTTCTTCCTGTCTACCCCCTTCCACTTTGTTTCACACAGTCCCAGAACCTCGATTTTATATTCCATCATCTCTGCTGCTACTTGTGCCACTTTCCCTTATTCGTTTAATGTCCGAACATTCCAAGTGCCAAATCTGGAAGTTCTCCTAGAAGAAAGAAGGTTAGTCAGCAACACAGACTCCTTTCGGCTTTCTCTGTGTTGCGTCATACGCCTCCCTGCGAGAGGACCTTCCCCTGTCTTGGGTGGCTGTGTTTTATTTTCTTTATTTGACTTGTCCATGTTTGTTGAAGTTTTTGTGGTTTAAATTTTTTACAGGATGGGGTAACCGGCCCCATGCCCAACCCTCCTTAGTCGCTTTCTACGACATGCTTGGCAGGGAACAGTGTTACTATTCTTTGCTCCCCTTTCGGGCCCCGGTAACACACGGGTGTGCTTATCTCTTAATAATGTAATATTGTTTGCACCTCGTTTTCCGCTGATGATTTTAGTTATTTTGTATACTGATTATATGCTTATGTATGACTTTTTAAATTCTCTAATCACTACCCATTGTAACTTTGTTAAGTGAGTATATTATATCGTCTTGGCAAAGGGAAGTGGAAATCTACCTCAGCATGATGCGAGCGCAACTTTCGAAGAGGCAAAGGGTTTTATCAGAATCAGATACAGTATAGCAATGGGATGTAGAGGTCACACACAAACTGATGCGTATTACCAGCTCAGCAGAAGAGAACAGTTGGTACGGTAATCTTCAGACTCCGAACTGGCCTCAACAGATTGAGATACCATCTATTCAACAAGCTAAAGATAGGAACTACCGTTCAGTGTTCATACACACAACTGACAACTACATTTTAAAAAATGTGATTTACAACTCTTATCAAAATTTTTTTTTACATAAAACAAAACAAAAAATATTAACTTTCCGTGTAATGTACTGAATAATGAAATCCGCCTCCTGTGCTCCTCGTTTATCGCAAACTGATAATGTCATTTTCCCGGTGTTCCTTTCGACGTTTTCTCATCTCCTCTGCTTGCTGTGAGAGCTTCTTTTCGCCCAGTCTGAGGTGGCGCCATAGATAGCATCGCCATTTAGTGCGATCGGCAGCTTCATCCTCCCAGGTTGCTGGATTTATGTCCAGTGCCCTCATGTCTCTCTTGCACACACCTTTGAACCTCAGCTGCGGTCGTCCAACTGTTCTTTTGCCATCTGCCAGTTTTCCGTAGAAGATATCTTTCGGGATGCGACCATCTTTCATGCGGGGGACATGGCCAAGCTAGCGTAGTCTGTGCTGTCTAAGCAGTGTATATAATAACAAATAAATGGGTAACAAATATCATGACATAATAATCATCATCATTTTATTTGTGCTCTGCTCTTTGCGGAGCATGGAGCCACCATTGCAGCTGGTCTCCTTGCAGGAAGCTGGCACCAAATAGCTGCATGTTCTTGCAGACGTGGTTTCTGTGCCAATGAGGTAGCCGGCCCCGTGCCCAACCTCATACTAGTAGCTTTGTACGACATGCCTGAGGGTGCATCAGTCCTGTTTTTTTCTTTGTCTATTCAGAAACCCGCGGGAACTACATGGATCCTCACGAGATTATGGGACTTGTATTTATACCACTTCTCGTAAACTTGTAATGAGAGATGGAGAGAAAGGGGAGAGTTTGAAATATCGGTAACAGAAACGATAATACAGGTAGTACAGAATAAGTAACTAATAAAAACATTAATGGAGAGAGGTTTTCTAAACATACATGTATGGAGACATCTCTTCTTTTTAAATAAAATGTTGTCGGTTATATAAGGGCGCATCTCCAAATATAAAAGACTTTTCGGTCTGACAGTCAAACGACAAAAAAAATGGAAAGATATAAAACAGAAATAATGAATAGTTAGTCCCGTAGCAACTACTGTCGTAATGGAGTGAATGTTAAAGACTGGACAAAGTAATCACAATATAGTCTAAGAGATATATTCAAAACAAAGAAAAGTGGAAAGGGTGGTCAAAATAGATATGAATGAGGGGAAGTAATCAAAAATGAAGCACTGATATACGTAGTTAAAATATGGAAACATGTCCAGAAATAAATAACATATTTTAACATTGAGAGAAGTAGCGAGAATTAAGTTATTTGGAGAGAAGAAATCAAAACAAATATGAATGTATAGAAATATTATTTAAGTAAACGCTTAAGAAGACTACTACTTACTTATCATCCCTCTTCTACCGTGAGGTGTAGAGATTTAGAGGAGTGAGCGCCATACTATCCTATCAGCTGTCTTCCTTCTGACCTGGTTCCAATCTAGACCTTGGTCCTTCAGAGATTGCCTAATGTTGCACTCGCAGCGGACTCCGCTTAAAAGAATTTCAAAAGAAAATAAATGCACGTCACAAAACGAACACATGGAGGAAACACATACTGGCTTGGTCGTTGATTGTTCTATCAATGACCTCAGATACCGCTCATCTCCAAGACAGAAGAGCTGAGTGTGCTACTGATGTATACAGGGATAAGATCCGAATGAGAAAAATAACAGCAACAATGTATGTACGAAGCTTATGCCAAATAGGAAAATGATTTAAAACTACTTGTCCACGAATTGCATGACTCTGAAGCACGAAGAGAAAGAAAGAAAGAAAGAAAGAAAGAAAGAAAGAAAGAAAGAAAGAAAGAAAGAAAGAAAGAAAGAAAGAAAGAAAGAAAGAAAGAAAGAAAGAAAGAAAGAAAGAAAACGTCATCTAGGACTTACATGCTTTCATAAATAATGTTTTCATTTTTATTAATATTTTCTTATTTGGGATTCAAGGTCTTTGAATGTACACGTTAACACTCCAGCGTCCCATAGTCTTTTCAAGGACATAGTTCTAAATGCCAGGCTCATAAATCTCTGACATCTCAACAAAATCACATACGAATAAAGCTGTAACAAAGATGCTAATATTTTCTTTCATGTTTGACATCCCAAAGGGGTTGTCTCTTCCAGTGATCTTGATGCTCATCATTGTTCGAGTTTGAAGGGCGAGAGCAGATTATGAAGATTGGGCGAAATTTATGCATGATATGCAAACCACGTTGTTTGATGGCTGTGCTTGTGTTCTATAAGGACAAGCTAGCGAAATGTTATGATTCTAGAAATATATTTTGATTCCAGAACAAGGACTACCTTGTCACGCTAGCAGCTGACATTCTCAATGTGTGAAAGTGCTATATCTCTGCCCGTTACACAACGATTCCCAGAGTGACTCTGTTCCTTGGGCGTTATTGATATCTTATGTATGATAACTTCCATGACATGTATCAATGCCTCAATATCTTTTAGGGCATAAACGTCTCCGCAATATTATTAGTTTTTTTATTACTTCATAACATGTTTAGTTTTCCGATGAGTGGCACACGCTAAACCGCCAGAATAAAGGGCCAGCATTTTCATGCAGGTAGTACTTCCGTAACCATGGACTTCTTGTTCTTCGTTTGCTCTCAAATAACCACATCCATCTCTCTTATAAAGCAGGCAGTCTGTCTCAGGCTTCTCTCATCACCATACAGTTTCTCCAGGCCAAGCCGCCACTCTGCTTATCTATCTGTCCAGTTTTCAATTTGGTGTACAGATGGTATTTGAGTAACCATGGACTCTTCATACGTATTCCACAAGCAGAATATGGAATATAAAATGACCATCACATATTAGTATGTGGTGAAAAAATAGCGAAAAACAAGCAAAACGGGAAAACACACAGAAAAATGTATCGTTTGTGCAGAGGTTCCTGAAATAAAATAAAAAAAATAGATAATCATATTGTTTTTGTTCATTCTTTAAGATTACGTGTTGACAAAGACGCAATGTTTTTTTTTTTTCTAATCACAACTGTTTTGATGATCATCATCACAATCATCATCATCATCATCACAATCATCATCATCACAATCATCATCATCATCACCATCATCGTCATCACTATCATCACCACCATCATCATCACAATCATCATCATCACCATTATCATCATCACCATCATCATCATCACCATCATCATCATCACCATCATCATCATCACCATCATCATAACCCTTCAGCTCCCTAAGGAGCGTACGCCTTCAACATATTCATGCCAAGCCTTCATGTCCTGTGCCATCCATTCCAGTTCCTTCGATGTCTTCTTTATTACTTTTATGTTTGTCTCCAGTTCTCTTCTCCAAATGCTTTTCTGTCTCCCTCTGCTTCTCTTACCATCGGAATTCTAGAACAAGCAACACCTTGTAAGGCTCTGAACATGTTTTCTCGGAGTTCAATCCAATGCTAGTGCCATCTTCTCATCTCTTGCTTCATTGACACGTGTCTGATTCTTGTCATTAGTTCCACATTGACGGTCTTGTCATACCAGTTTAACTCTTCAACTCTAAGCAAGAATTCACTGATGAAAGTCTGTAACTGGATGATTTTCCTCTGTGTTTCAGAGCCGTACAGAAGGATAGCTTTGAAATTTTGTCACAAGATGACACTCGCCCATTCGTGAATTCTTTCCATCGTTTTCTAACAGTCTTTTTTGCCGTCATCTACCTTTAACCCTCTTTTCATGTTTCTTCATATCGACGAGAGTTTACTTTTAACCCAGTCAAACCAATATATGAAAGATTGTAGTTGCGCTTGCTTGACGAGTTTAGTTATCGATAAGTTAAGAAATTGGACGCTCAGCGAAGGCGTTATCAATAGACGTCCTTACCATAAATATGGAATTACAGGTGGGGCAAAATGGCCGCTTCGTGGTGAGACAATGTTTTAATTTGTCTGGTCCACCCTAGAATCCGATTATCTCAATTTCCGGCAGAATGGAGAGATGGGATGAAGAAATTTTCGAAAACAAGATCAGAGACATGACTGGAAACTGATGATACAGTTGATCATGCAGCCGAATGCATAGGACCAGTGATGCAATTAGCGCACCCCTATGTCATCAATTGTTATAATCTAATACCTATAACCCCACGTATATCATTCTAGAAATTCTGTGTGGGCTAAAATTGTAGGTATAAATACTTAGCATGTTTGAGGACCATTCACTTTCGTCGAACCACGCAGAAAGGAGAACCTCGCAGTGTAATAGTAAAAGTTTTCTTGATTCAAAAGTGAAAGCGTAATAGGTAAGCTTGACAAAAGTAAAGACATAAAACCGAGTAGCATAGTAACTGGGACAAGAAATCTTCCCCAAGATAGCAGAGCTAAGATTTTGTAGCTAAAAAATTATCAGTAGTTCAAACTTCGGAAAACTGGATCTAACCCAGTAAGTGCTATCATCATTATATGCGGAATCGGCAACCCTTTAAGAAGGACTAAGTCTTACATGTATATTTTAACATGTATAAATATGTTTATGTATGTAAAGTAGTGCATGAGGCCGGCAACCTCATCATGTAAAATAAATTGCCACATAAACTACCACTGTAAGCGCTGGTGACTGCTTCGTGCGGGTTTTCTAACAAGGAACAAACGCCAGAGGTGGATCCATCCTTCATAGGGAGCAGAAAGAGGAGTTGATGATGATATAATAATGGATACATTTTTCGTATGTCAACACAGCAATTCAGATTGATCGAGTGTTGGTATATTATATTATGATTCATTCACATTCTCTCACTATCTTAAAATAAACTTTCTTCTGTCTCGTCGCCTTTAGCTCTGCAAAGAGTCCAGTTGATTATATTTCTCCTAAAAAAAGTTATCTCCGATGATGATATTTCTGAATTTCAAGATGTAACAGCTTAAACATCGTATTCAATTTTTTTTTTTTTTTTTTTGAATAAAAAGTTATGTGCAATTTTTAAACCAAGGAATAATATAAACACAGGACAACGATCAATTTCATGTAAGGAGATATATTGTTACTTTGAAATTATTCTGGTTAATTTTTCTTGCTCCTTTAAAATATTAATGATTAAAAAACAAAACAAAATTATATTTGGCATCTCACCCTCCACCAACCCCCCCCCCCCCCCCCCCCCCCCCCCCCCCCCCCCCCCCCCCCCCCCCCCCCCCCCCCCCCCCCCCCCCATTTCCACCTAAAGTCGGCGCCCGCTGCGGCCACATAGCTTGCATAGCACCAGAATCAGCTCTGCATGCAGCAATAGTTTTGTTACGGAATGAATTCTGGATTACACTAGTCAACAAATTTTCAAAAGCTTTTTGTACCAGAAATTAAATATACCATTTCTTATTGATTTTGACATGCTGATTTCAAATATCATAATGAAATTCACCAATTGGCTCTGGTTTTTTTTTAAATGATGAGTTTACATTACAGTAATACAAATAATGTATGCTTGTTTAAATCTCTGGGGTGAACAGCTAGTCTTTCTACTTTAGCATTATAAAAATTGTGGTTACATACTCAATTAATTGATATTTCAACATAAAATGATAGAAAAAATAAAAACATTATTTAAAGTTCACATATCATGTTTTAAAAAGGCACATTTGAACCCATTCCGTCATTATTCAGTCGCTGTTCGAGCTCTCTTTGCTTGCTTCTTGTAGTCAATCGATGAGGTGTCTCTTGTCACAGTCCAACAGTAATCAGCAAGCATTGAAGGGCTCCAATTGCCTTGATACCTTGTCTCCATAGCAGCAATGTCCTGGTGAAATTGTTCACCATGCTCATCACTGACCGCTCCACAGTTTGACGTAAAGAAATCCAGATGAGAATCCAGAAAATGAATTTTCAAAGACATGTTGCAGCCAAGACTCTTATACTTCAGAAGGAGATTTTCTACAATTTCATTGTAATTATCAGATCTGTTGTTTCCAAGAAAATTGTCCACCACTGACTTAAATGCTAGCCATGCTGCTTTTTCCTTGCCATGCAACACGCAAAGATACTCGTCATCATGAAGAAGTTTTCGAATTTGGGGACCAACGAATACTCGCTCTCTTATTTTAACTTCACTCAGTCTTGGAAATTTTCTGATGAGGTGATTGAAAGCCTCATCTGTTTTCTCCATTGCCTTGACAAAGTTTTTCATGAGACCCAGCTTAATGTGCAAGGGTGGCAACAAAATCTTGCTAGTGTCGACAAGTGCTGAGTTCTCAACGTTCTTACTGCCAGGCTGCAATGACGTTCCTATACACAGAAATTGTAACATCTTCTGCCAGGAGATTCCACTGTTGCAATCTGGAACCCAAAAGCTCCGCCTTGTTCTTCGGTAAATTCAGATCTCTTACAAGATCATTCAGTTCACCTTGGGTTATTAAGTGTGGTTTAGTGGATGTAGTTCGCTCAAAATCTGGGTCGCTTGAGGTTGATGGTTCAGGACCACCAATGTCCTCTTCTTCATCAGTGGAAGCAGCTGAAAATGATTCTGGCACTTTGGGAACTGGTAGGTCATCGCCATGTGGTACCGGACGTATTGCAGAGGGGATGTTTGGATATTCCAGAGTCCATTTTTTCTTCTTTGATATGCCTTTCCCAATTGGAGGGATCATGCAAAAGTAACAGTTGTTGAGATGATCAGTGGGCTCTCTCCAAATCATTGGGACTGCAAAAGGCATAGCTTGCTTTTGCCAGTCAACCACAGTTTAAGATGTGCTGCACATGTATTGCAGCATATGTGTGGCGCCCAGCTCTTATCTTGATCTCCTATTCTGCAGCCAAAATACAAATCTTAATCACTTTAGTTATATTTCGTTTTTGTGATAGAAATGTCACCTAACCACATATATAACAGAAATTATTAGCACTGTTCACACATGTCCTAGGCATTTCTAACTACGATACTTTTGATAAGGACAATGCACTAACTAATGGCAAAATTTTATCAGAGATAAGATATTTATACACAAAGGTGATGTAATCATAGGTAGGATTGCATCATCAACTTCTAGTTACATTTTTATTAGTCATTAGAAAAAAATTGTGCAATCGCCCACAACAGTTGCGTCATATATATATATATATAAATTGACCGTAATTAAATAAACTAGCAGCATATATCTTGAAAACTAGAGCCAATCAACATTTTTAAATGTCATTTTCGTTTTCAGCACACCAAAATTAGTTAAGATCAGTTATTTTCATTTCTGGTACATTTTGGTTGTTGACTAGTGTTATAAGAATAATTGAATCATTTTAGTTTATGAGGCATTTATATTTGTTTGAAAAGTTTAAACATACAAACAAACATACATACATACATACATACATACATATCAGAATCTTTATTCTCCATAAAATACATTAATATGTACAGACATGATATAATAGATACAACATGGCATATAGGAGAATCATTAGAATTTACATAAAGTGTTGAAGACGTCTCAAGTAGTTATATGTGGGTGTTTTTACATCGAACCTTTGTGTTACACATACATAAAAAATTTTTAAGCTTTCTAAAAGACATTGGCATATAATGATATGATATAACCTGCCAAATATGAGAATTATTGAAATTTACAAAATGTGTGTGGAATACCATTCAAGTAGAGCAATATGGTTGTTTTTACATGGGTGTTTTATCATAATTTTTGTTTGCCATAAAAAACTTTGACAACTAGTAGAGTGAGATATTAAATATAGCATCAAATACAATTGTCGTTTGGTATAGTAGACAGAGCACAATTGAGATTAGATGGTGGGGAAAACATCCCAGCAATCTAAAATGGGTGTTTTTTACATCGAAGTTTCCATATTCTGTAAGAACCTATAATTGCACTAATACTGACATATTTACATAAAACCTTTGCTTCAAATTTCCGCAACCCTAGCGACATTAATCCACTCACACACTTTGCATGCACATGACCCAAACTACCAATTATCAGTACGATTACATGCGTACGATAGCCTAGTTCGTTAATTTCTGCAGTCAATGGATAGTACTTATCAAATTTATGTTGGTAACATTTATCTAAATGGGCGTCATATGGTATTGCTGCCTCTACTATAAAAGCTGTTTTGTTCTGTCGATTGATTATCGTTAAATCAGGTTTTACGGCATGTGTCTTAAATGAGGTGTTACTGCTGCCGAAAAGTGATGGTTTAACTATTATCTCTTTATTTATTGTTATGTCACTCTTATTATTGTATGAGGATTTCAGTTTCTCATAAATAATGTCTACAGCTCTATTGTGCCTTTGTTGGTATAATGTTTGAAATTTGGTACATCCATTCAATAAATGTGACACTGTTTCGTATGGGTGGTTACATATTTTGCACATTTTCGTGTATGTCTGTGGGTAGTATAGATGTAAAAGACTTTCGCATACATACATACATACATACATACATACATACATACATACATACATACATACATACATACATACATACATACATACATACATACATACATACATACATACATACATACATACATACATACATACATACATACATACATACATACATACATACATACATACATACATACATACATACAGACAGACAGACAGACAGACAGACAGACAGACAGGCAGACAGACAGACAGACAGACATACATAACATTACACAACATTACGTTACTTAACATGAAGACAAAGATAGCTCTGGAAAGTATTTTACAAACTTGATGTCTCAGCTGACAGGCTAAATCGTATCTCATGGTTTTTTTAATCATTTCACTACGGAAAATGTTCAGAACTCTATACACAGGTGAACATTCACTGCGTTGTGGAGCGGACAAAATAAACTTATTAAAACAATCATTCATCTGACGGTTGGCGTCTTCGACGCCAGCAACACTGCCTTTTGTGCAGTGCTAAAGCCTATAGAACGATCCCACGGTAAAAAATCTAACACGCGTTTTAGTTTCGGTTTCGAAAACGTACTACTAATATTTAACATTTTGCCAGATCTGCTGCATACACAATGCAGCCTAGCCTTATAATTAACGATTTGTTAGAAATGTAACGCCAAACTGCTGTCTGAAGTAACGTAATCTGTCAACAGTAACGCAAAATTTGGTAGTCTTTTGGACTTTTTCTAAGTAGCAATAACGAGATGACTGTAATACATTAACGCAAAATGCTACCAACGCATGCCAAAACCCGCGTCGTTCTGCACGCGAGACTAATAGTATATACACGCTGTGGCAAAGCTAACGGATATACACACACAGACAGTTTAAATTCTCGACGCGTAGTGTAGTTGTGACGTCACAAAAACAAGTTGGTTTATTTGAAAAATTAAAAAGTGAGACAGAAGGAGGGGGACAAGATGGTAGATTTATGTAAAAAGTTATAATTAACGACTGTCAGTGACAAAACTGAAAATCTAAACGAAAATGAATATAGTCATAAAAATTATATATTCGTGTAGCTTAGTGTATTCTGAGCACAAATATGTTTTAATATATATGGTAGTCCACGTATTAGCCAAGTTATTGAGAAAATACTAAATGTCTACGGACGCGCGACCAGACAGACTGCTGTTCCTGCTTGTTTTTTTCATAACGTTAGTGGGGACGGCAGCTTAGAAAAGAGGCATTGAGGTAAATTCAAATTCGCTTGGGTAACAAGAGTATAGGGGGAAAGGGGAGCGGTAGGAAAATTGTTACCCAAAACTAACATCTTTTTGTATTGGCATAACTAAAGCAGACTGGCCAGACGCAGAGTTTGTTTGGAATTATTTTTGTTTTTCAAAAACTACATTTGAATTCTGGTAGTCGCAAGCTTTCGATTGGCCAGTGCTAATAAATATTAGCAAAAGGCTTTCACTATTCATTGCCAGTTGAACAAAACTTTTCATTCAAATACGCTGAGATCAGCTGTGTTAATTGTAAAATTAAATAAAGAAGTATTCACAGTCTGGACAGTGCAGAAGAAACTGAGGCCACTTCTATGCAAGTCAGCGTCATTTGTTTATATTTCTTGAAAATTTGTGGTAAGAATGCTTTATGAATTCATATGTTTAATCCCACTGCCAAAGTTAGATTCTGCTATTGGGAAAAGTGAAGGACGTGCCGGGAGCAGACATTGTTGAGTCCTCACATTGAACTGTATCTAACTGATGTATGTTGTCATGAATGTGTTTTAATATTATTGCATTAGAATATTAGTAAGCCTCCGTGTTCCATGAACACTGTTCAACATGCCTGAAGCATTTATTTTTAAAAAAGAAAAAGAAGAGAAAATCATACCAAAGGAAATGTGGTTACTCCACATTATTTTATTGAGGAACACTATGTAAACGTACAGTGGCGTAAATGCCATAGGGACCTGAGGTGTGGTCACAGCAAGGTGTGAGTCATGTAAAATTAGGGGTGAGTGCACCTGTAATGCACGCGAGGCTGACCCCATAGCACCGTAGGAAAATAATAAATATAATAAGTGATCAGATATAAAAGGCCAGGGTGTCCTTTTGTTGCAGAGGTTTTATTTCCTGTTGCCAGCCGGTAACAGGAAACCTGCTGAGTGAGAATAAAGCCATCAAGTCTCCGTCCATTCGTTTATGCTGTCAAAAGATAACGGGAGGAGTTTGGGCATTTGGAGAGATCGAGATTTTCTGCAACTTCATACTGTATTATCTTTCTACAAGGAATCCCAGGTGATGTGTTAAGCATCTGGGTATATCTGACACTTTCGTTTAATAAACACTGGTATTTCAAATCATACTCATGAAGTTTATGGGGTATGATGAAACTACAGCCCCTCATATACAGTGACTCTCCCTCTTAGATGAATAAAGTGTAAGCTGTGAACATTCCAACAGGAAAGATATATATTGACTTTATAGTTAGTGGACAAAGAGTCCAGATATTTTAGTTGATCTTTTCTGTAAACTATCTTGTCCTCATTTTCAAAGACCTGTCCAAAAGATATGGCTGGACAGGCAGATTAAATTGTACAGAAAAAAATATTCATTTTTTAAAGAAAAACTTAACCACTGGTTTTATTCACTTCCTCATAGAGAATTAAAGTGTTTTTGTGTTGTGTACCATCATTTCATTTCTCCCCTAGACACTAGGTACATCATACACCAGACACTAGAGCCAAAATAGTGACCGTGTGAGATCTAGGGAGGTAGCGTTAGGTTCCCTGCACATAATTCATCATCATCATTTATAGAGTCAGGGGCCTACATGTGCTTGACCTCACACGGTTAATACAGACACGGATTTCATTCTTTTAGGATACCATCATAACCTCCCCAGCAAATCAAACTTTGCTACAGTTGTCCTCCCAGCGGATTCTGGGTCATCCTGCAAAATATCTACCATTAATGTGTGTCCCAAGCGCAGAAAAAGAATTCATCTTGAACAGTAAGAAAAAAATAGCATTGACTATCTCCAAGTAAAAGACACCTCTCTTCACCAGATATAGAATACAGTATTCATAAACGGAAATTCGCAAACATTCAAATAATTAGGTACATTGATAACATCTGACAGAAAATTCTTCGCTGATAAGTTCTGAAGCGTTACATCTAACTAACTACAACAAGGACGGAAGAAATCAGAGATCACCATGCTTCCTCCCCTAGTTCTTATTATCGTCCTCAGTGGAACCCTGAACTTGTCTATCTGATGCAATTCAGCCCTGCGTCACCTAGACAAGCATTAATGATGTCTGCCCAACGTCACCCCTATTATCTGCCCGGCAGAGACGTCAGTTATTGACGAACAAACACTTTGCTTCACTAAATCTCTGTTAGTTACTATAGCCTTCACTCCATTTGAACATTTGCTGATTTTTTTAATACAACGGTAATAATCAGAACTTTTAATAGTTTATCGGTTAATATCCTCTAAAATTTTTCTTTGATTACTTATTTCGTTACAATTTAAATTTCTTATTATCACGCGTAGCTTCAATTTGTTAGAATTTTCGGTGTTAAGGTGTGAAGTGTTGTATACTTGTCTGACTTGTGACTATTATTAATTTCTTCCGTCTCTCGTTTAACTTCACTTTGTTGCGTTGAGCAGTTCTGGTGTGATATGTTGTATGCCTGATTGTTTTGTGACAATTTTCATATACTCAGTTGAAATTGTTTTTTATTAGTTGTATTAATTATTTTAATATTGTATTTTCTGCAATTTCTCATTCCTTGAATTCCCCTTCCTTGGTGAAGTATTAATTCGTAAAAATATTTTGCGCTTTTTTGTGTGCATAACTGTTTTTTAACTTGTAATTTTTATTTTTATTTTTTTAAAATATATATTTCTTTTTACTATACAAACGTGGCTGGTAATTATGTACCGTGGCTTCACAAGGATGGTCTACGACGTGGTCATCTGAATATTTACCATCTTCTAGGTAAACTCCCCGAACTTACATACATTCTAAGTAATAATTTTCACATTTTTGGACTTTCAGAAAGTCGCCTAAATGACAGAATAACAGACGATGACATTGCGTTAAATGGTTTTAAAACTATTCGGCGAGACGCAAGCAAAAAACAATAGACAGGTATAACAGTTTATATTTCCACTTCCCTTAATTTTCGCCGCAGAAACGATTTAGAGACAGCAGAGATAGAATGTGTATGGTTGGAAATAAAGCTACCGAATCAGGGCCCATTTCTGGTGGGATATCTTTATCGAAATCCTAGTGCAGGACCTATATGGTACGAAGATTTCACCATAATGATGGACAATGTATTTGCCACAGTCAAGGAGGTTGTTCTTCTTGGTGATTTCAACATCGATATACACAATTCAAATCTAACATGGAAAAATATAATATTATCGTACAACTTAAAACAAATAGTTAACCAGCCTACAAGAGTAACACAAGCATCAACCACACTAATCGACCACATCTACGTAACTTGCCCAGAAAATATCATAGAATGCTCTATCCCTAATATTGCAATGAGTTACCACTATCCAGTATGCTGTACATGGTCAAAGAATAAATGTAAAGTTCCAAAAAATAAACATGTAAGTATCAAATTTAGAAGTTTCAAACATTTCAGTAAGGAATTATTTTTAAATGACTTGCTAACTGCACCTCTCGCCCGTGTTTACTAACTTCCTGATCCGGATGACGCTATTGAATACTGGACAAAAATATTTTATAATGTTTTTGACACGCACGTACCAGCTAAGGAAATTCGCGTCAAACGACAATTAAAATCTACCTGGATCACGCAGGAAGTGTTGGAGGCTATGAGGCAGAGAGATCAAGCGCACAAAAATAAGGACCTCAACACATACAGGGTATACAGGAATAAAGTTCAATATTTAATTCGGAAAGAAAAGAAAAATCATTTTAGAAATATGGTTCAGAACAAATCAAATAGTAAGGAAATATGGAAGGCAATTAACACCTTAGCGAAAAAACGTAATGCACCAGACTCATTCTCTTCCAACACTTCATTTACTTGCACAGACTTCAGCAATCACTTTCAAGCAGAAATAAACAGTCTGAAATCCACAATACCACCTTCCTCTAGTGACTTAGACAAACTTTCAGCATTCTGTAAGAACAAATGTACAAACTCAGTTCCACCCGACATTCCTTTTATGACAGTTAATGAAGTGTATAACTATCTTATTGGCCTTAAGGATAATAGCTCATCAGGGCTTGACGGAATTAGTAATCGAATACTGCGTTACGCCGCACCAGCTATTAGTGATTCACTAACTTTTATATATAATCAATGTATTGCTAAAAGTTATTTTCCTTCGGCCTTTAAGATTGCCAAAGTACATCCTCTCTTCAAACCTGGCTCGTCAGATAACAGTAATCTTGGTAACTATAGACCAATTTCTCTTTTATCATCGCTTTCTAAACCACTAGAAAAACACATACATAAAGCAACACTACATTACCTAGTTAGCAATGACTTGTTAATTGACAGTCAGTCAGGGTTTCGACAAAAGCATTCATGCCACACAGCTCTAACTAAGATGATAGACAACTTGCACCTAAACATAAATAACGATAACATATGTGGAGCAATCTTTGTAGACTTTAGGAAAGCATTTGATATGTTAAATCACGCTGTTTTAATAAGAAAATTAGAAACAATGAAAGTTAACTTTAAACTAGTGACATTACTTAAATCATTCCTGTCCGACAGACAGCAAGTAGTGTGGTACAATAACTCCTTGTCAAGCCCAACTATTATTGACACCGGTGTTCCTCAGGGTTCTATTCTCGGCCCTCTACTTTTTTCCATTTACATAAATGACCTTCCACTACACATTAAGCACTCATCCTGCGACCTATTTGCCGATGACTGTACCATTTATACTAGTGATAAAAGTTGCAACACGCTAGAAATATTATTACAAAGCGACACAGACAATCTTATTAAGTGGAGCAATGAAAACTGCATGCAAATAAATATCACTAAAACAAAATGTATGATAATATCAACTAGACAAAAATTACAAAACTCGCCGAAAACAACACTTCAGCTCTACATTGGAACCTCTTTAATTGAAAATGTAAATGAATATAAAACACTAGGACTCATAATTGACCAACATTTAAGTTGGAATTCGCATGTACAAGCACTGACCAAACAAACGGCACAAAAAGTTTACCAGTTAGCTAAAATCAAACATTTCCTAGATGAGGAGACACGAAAAATGTTCTATACATCCCAGATACAAACACATCTAGACTATTGTTCCACAATTTGGGATGGCTGCACCATGTCCAACACTAAAAGACTCTATTCATTACAAAAACGTGCAGTGCGCCTAATTTCAGACAAAAACCTCACACAGTGTGTAGACGCATATACATATCTTAACATATTACCACTAAGAAAGCGCCTTCTCTTCAACAAAGCCAAATTTATTCACAAAATCTTGTCACAGAATGCTCCAACGTATCTGTGGCCTATTTTCAAATACAGCGGAAGACGTAGTCAACGCTTAAATAAATTACACATGCCCAAGCCTAGGCTCGACTTATTCAAGAAAAGTTTAGCTTTTTCTGCTGCTCATCTGTGGAATACTCTTCCACACGACTTAAAATATACTCTTAGTCCATATTCATTCAATCACAGACTTTTCAAATACATCATGAGTGCAGATTATATACCACCCTAATTTCGTTATGTTCTTAAATAATTACATAACATCAAATGTAGGTTTTAAAGTTAATTTTGTCCTGTTTAGTATAAATTATGATACGCATCTGTAAATCTGTGTAACTGTTATTGTACTGTTATAATGTTGGGATTTTATTTTATTGTACTTTTTTTGTTATTTTATTATTTAAGTAATATTTAGGATACGTTTGAGAATAAATGGATTCAGTATGGAAGATGAGAGTAAGGAAGGGCAGAATGTTAGACGGGCCTGCGTGCCCAATTCTAAACCCTTTGAAAATAAAGTTCGTTCGTTCGTTCGTTCGTTCGTTC
Source organism: Oreohelix idahoensis (assembly GCA_024509875.1). Lineage (NCBI taxonomy): Eukaryota > Metazoa > Mollusca > Gastropoda > Stylommatophora > Oreohelicidae > Oreohelix > Oreohelix idahoensis. The sequence continues at coordinate 279,716 of JAMPIV010000804.1, forward strand.
GTTCGTATGCAAGTGAATCATGAACACTAAACAAAGAAGTGCAGGAATCAGTTATGGCAACTGAGGTAATATCAAGAATACCTTGAGTAGTGAAGAAAATAGACGAAGAATTCTTGAGAAGAGCTAATGACAAACGGAATATAATCACATAGAAAACGAGATACCATAACGTTCCATGGACATGAAGAGTGGGACTTAAACACGCAGTGACCATTGGAAAGACAGAGGGAACGAAGAATAGAGGAAGACAAAGAATCGATAAAAGAACTTGACACAATGGCATAGGCAGAGATTAACAACAGAGCTGATGGAGATAGATCGAGACCTCAGAAGGGATACAATTGTCTCTTTATGGAATCACGCCACATGCGTTTACTTGAATTGTGTCCCCTACTCCTTGACACTAAACCACATTTAATTCAATGTTTCAGTTTAAATTTGAAAGCCCTTTATAGTTAAGTATTTCAACAGCTTTAAGAAGACAAAATAGACGCTTGCATGTCAACATGTGCAGACATTACCAAATGTTTAACGTCTGCACACTAAACCCTGAATGATAAGGGTAACCATTAAATTTGATAGTAGATACAAGCAGGGCTTTTGAGCAATGAAATTGTGTAATTGCTCCGCTGCAACATTGCTACGTCATCTTTAGTGGCTGCTCCGATTCATTTTTTTTTTTTTTGTTGTAACTTTGAAGTTTAAAAAAATGCAAATTGTAACACTTAGAATGAAACGATCTTTTTTTTTTCAAGAAATATTAAACAATTTCAATGCCCTTTAAACTAGAACCGCCCGTGTTGTTTCCTCGGGTCTACGACAGAATAGGCTAAATACTCCTTCTGGCACTATCGCACAAGCCGAATGAGGATGTGCATTGGGATGGCTACATCATCATGTAAAACAAACGGCAATAGAAACAATAACTACAATGGCACATGCCAACTTCCTATAAGGGGACCAGCTGTAGTGCTGGCTACATGCTCCATCGGGAGCGAAACGGGAAATGATGCTATGTAAATGAAACTAGAATACTTCAATCATTCTTATATTAATAATTCATTCTGTTTAAAAAAGTTATTTCTGCAATCAAATCGTATTTCACAACCTAACACAGGCCATTTAGAGTTAACTGTAAAGCTGAAAACTTTCACTCTACACTAGCTTGAGTTGTTGACGACTGTATAAGTAGCCTGAATGTGGCGTGGTAGCATTTAACTTACCAATAAATTCCATCCCTTCACAATTTTCCCAAAACGTTATCTTGTGTAACGCTTCATTACAATTATGAATCGTAGGAACCTGCCGATGTCTTTCCTGTTTGTCTTAATCCTGTTCGAAGTCACAATCTTCTGAAGAATTCTTCATCATCATCATCATTACTGTTTCACTTCTTATAGAGGATGATGCCGTGACTTTTTACGACATGTGCTTCACTATTCTTGAAGCTACATTGATATCATGAAATATCTTAACTGTTCAACAGTTGAAAAAAAAAAAAAAAAAAAAAAACACACACACACCCACACAAATAGTAATACGTCTTACAAGGAGAAGGACAAGAAAAACCTACGTTGCGGCCACAAGGCCTTCGTCAGGGACAGACAAACAAGAGACAGGAGGGAAAGAAAATGAGAATTAAGTAGAGAACATGAAACTATAAAAATAAGAGAAAAAAACTCCCTTAATATTAAGTCCAGTCACATGTGAAGCAAAGCAAGATGGCTGCCACTAAACCGGAAAGAGGAAGTTGATAGTACATAAAAATAAGAAATAATGAAAACAAGGACTGGAAAAGAGTGAGAAAAAGTAATCAATAAATAATAAATAAAATAAAATAAAATAAATAAATAAATAAAATGTAAATAAATAAATAATAATAATAAATAAATTTAAAACAAATAAATAAATAAATAAAAATAAAAACTAAATAGAGAAATAAATAAAATAAAAAATAATAAAGGAAAAAAATAATAAAAAAAATAAAAATAAAAAATTTTTTTTTTAATAAAATAAAATAAATAAACAAATTTTTTAAAAAAATAAATAAATAAATAAATAAAATTATTAAATAAAAAAAATGGCAATTAAAATAAAAAAAAAAAAGGGATCGCATCAAAGTAGAAAGTCATAATACAACAGGGACTCGATAGAGAAAGGCGTCTCAGAGAAAAGAATGTTGGGTATTCAAACCGTGTGGTTTGAGGCAACCCATAAGATGGATGAGGCGTTGTTCCTGGCGAAACCGACTGTTGGCGTCCGAGGAACAGTATCTGATTGCTGTCACCTGGATGTCAGTGGCACCGTGGTGGTCAGGGCCATTGAAGTGGATGGCCACAGGTGTGGAATTAAACTGAGAGATGTCATAGAGGTGTCTGCAGAATCGGTCGCCCAGTCGTGTGCCCGTTTGTCCGATGTACGTAATGGTGCAACGTTTGCATATAATAGCATAAATGACGTTGCGTGACTCACATGTGAAGCCATGGGTGATGGTGAACTTGGCGTTAGGGAACGAGACTGAACGTGTTTCGATTACATACTGACATGTCTTACATCGTGTACGGTTACATCCAGTGTTCAAATCCTGGGTAAGCCACTCATGTCTGTTGTTTTTCTGTTGTCTGGTGTTCTACTTCTTTATTTCCTGCGAGTGCCTGATAACATACCTTTATATTTGTTTCATATTAATTTCATATTAATTTACGGTTACATGGCTTGGTTCCAAAGTGGCCATCGTTGACGGTTTTCAGACGGCTGTGGACTAGGAGGTCCCTCAAATTTTTGTCCCGTCTATATGCCAGCAAGGGTGGCTCACTAAATGCTTCCCGCGCCACTGGGTCAGCTTGTAGGAGAGGTAGGTGGCGAAACAGGATCCTTTTGACAGCAGTGCTGTGAGGGTGATAGGTCATTATTAACTTGACTCTATCAGAGGAGGTTTTCTGGCGGGGTTTGAGGGCCTCTAGACGTGAGATAGGGAGAACACGTTCTAAGGCAGAGGTAAGAACATCTTCTGGATACTGTCTGTTACGGAAGAAGTCCAACATTTCTTGTGCTCGGCATAGAAAGTTGTCATCATCTTGGCATAACCGATGGAGGCGGAGAAGTTGTGAGAAAGGCAAGGAGTCCCGACAAGCCGGAGGATGAGAGGAAGTATAAAGGAGGTAACTGTGTGCATCGGTGGGTTTGTAGTACACCGAAGTGGTGAGGTGGGGCGGAGTGATAGTGACAACAATGTCAAGGAAATTAACAGAGACAGTGGAGATGTGAGAGGTGAATTGGATCGCAGGGTGGAAGTTGTTAATGAAATTAATGAACCTAGATAGGTCAACCTCTGGCATATCGGTGAGACCTATGCCATCACAGATAAAGCAGGATAGAGAGAAGGGAGAGGCAGAAAGCCGAACGCATGCAAAATTAAACACGCGTTTCGCTATTAATGCCACCCCAACAAGCGTAACGCGATACACAATTACTACTATCACGCGTGTAAGGCCACATGCACTAACTTTTTCGGACGGACAGTGATAAAAACACTAACCTTCCCAGAGTTAGGTTTTTTAAATCCTGAAAAACTCTTATTAGAAAAGATGACAATAGATGGGTTTACGTTTGAAAACATTACAGTACCCAGACAGCACATCTTCGAAACAGGAGGTAGAAGAAATTGCATATTTTGAACGCAGCCACTTAGCTCTTTTAAATTTGTATATTTGGGTTCCTTAGGGCTTGCTGACAAAGAATATGTAAAACGTTACGCAAATAGTCTAGGAATTAACAAGTTATAACCAAAATAAAATAGTGGGGATGCCTGACAGCATGAAATCATTTCTGCTCATAAAATTTTTTTTATAACGTGTTTGAAAAAACCTTGCGTACGGAAATAGCCTACCATGTAAACTCCAAATTGATTGGAGCGCAACAAATATAAGACTAAACACGATTGGTCGGACTATAAATACTATCTTTGTTTGTTAGGGGAGACGTAGGAAGGTAAAATTTTTTCAAACACTTGTCGAAACGTGGCTCCATTGGCCAGACTCGCTGATATAATCACTTAGGAGCGTTAGTTCGAGACCACTAGTTCAAATAAGCTTGATAAAGCAACAGTGCGTTGAAGCCAGCTCATATTTTTGCTAAATAAAAGCCTGGAACATAAGCAGATGGGAATTTGTGCCAGTATTTGTGCCAGAATTCATTGCTAGTCAACGTATCTGTGTTTATTCTATGAATTGTGGTAAGCTTGAAACATTCAGTATCTTTTAATGAAAATTGAATGTGAATTGTTAATTTATGCCTGTATATATGTGTAGTTCAGTAGCAAACATGATGTAAAGCCTATAATGCTCCAGCCTGAACAGAAGGTGTCGGAGGAAAGTAAAACGGCATGGAATGGCCAAACAGTACACTGACACCTAGATGATTGACTAGAAAGAAATAATGCTGGAAGTGCAGAGGCGTAGTAACCATTAAGGAGGTTAATACTGGTATAAAGTATTTCAGATGAAGCTGACAGTTGGCCTAACGCTCTGAACTCAATGTTTGTGGTGTATTGTGCTCAGTGTAGAACTAGAGTATCAATTAGTTATGAAGTAGAAGGTACATCCTTCTTGTTTTCAGGGACCGTGGTCTTGATGGTATTGAGCAGCACCTGGTCAGAGCTTTGCTGAATCCAGAGTCGGACAGCATACTCCTTGGTCCATTTAGCTATCAGTGAGGTGTCTCCAGAGCACAGGGGAGAAATCGAGCAGAGGAGTCTTTTCCTGCCGCCATCACGCAAGATAAGCTGATGTGGCCAGCTGAGCTCAAAATTATGTACCCCCATCTTAAAATAACATTGTAACATAAACTTAAGAGGGGAAGTAAATTGTTTTAATATCAGGAACTGAGAACATCTCCAATACTAGTTCCAATAAAGACAAACTATTGAAGTCATGATGACAAATACCAACAGAGCTTGAACAAAACAAAACCAGTATTACCTCATATTACTACTACACAACTGACACACATAGGATACTTTTAATAATATATGTCACTACAATATTCATATTGAGAAATTCTGTACATATAACTTGTAATTAAAATTGATTGTGATTCCTGGTTCCATTTGTATTTGAATCAGGACACATATTCATTCATGACAGCAATGAATACATATTGTTATTTGAAAAGTTATCAGTGACTCCTTTAAGATATCCTTGTAGAGTGTTTTATGTATGTGAGTGTCACAGTGTTGTCAAGTGTAGTGGAATAAATTAAATTGTTTATCTGTCTGTTGTTGTTTTGACTTACACTTCATCATACACATACCCTAGACATATAACGTAGTCATCACACTATTCAAGAATAATTCTGACTGAGATATATATATATGTGGCAGCAAGTAAGGTTATCTATAATACACTACTCTTATTAGATATAGATACCTTCACAGCTGATCTCAGTCAGTACACTAAGTCCCCTATAAATATTTATAACATCCCACTTCACCACATATATTGGGGGCTCGTCCGGGATTTTGAATCTTTACCTATTAAAAATATTGGGGGTAATTCACTTCAGGGAATATAAGAATTAAAAGGTATCCTTGGGTGGAATTAAATAAGGTTGAGCTCACGGTGCCTGTGTTGTCCATTAGATATATATTTAGAGACTGAATTGTTGGTTAGACATTGTATAAATTTACCTGATAGACAATGGCGGACCTGGCCAAGTTTCGATCTGCTGCTGTTCAGACTGCAAAAGAGTTAGGATTAGATGGGCAAGTTATGGTTGCCTATGTCACTACGGAATGTGACAAATTTATTGAACGCGAAGAAAGAAGATTAGAAAAAGAGGCCGAAAGAAAGTTAGAGGCTGAAAGGGAAATTAAGAAGTTACAATTTGAGGCTGAGGCTGAGACTAAGAGGTTGCAGATTGAGGCTGACAAAGAGGCTAAAGCATTGGAAGCAGAAAGAGAAGACAAAAGATTAGCTGCAGAAAGGGAAGAGAAGAAATTAGCTGCAGAAAGAGAAGAGAAGAGATTAGCTGCAGAGAGGGAAGCAGAAAAGGAGGAGAAAAGATTACAAAGGGAACATGAGTTACGACTAAGGGAGTTTGAGTTTCAAGGCCATGCTCCTGAAAATGGTGCCAGTCCCTTTGCCTCTGATGCCACTGCTAGCCAAGGAGCCTCAACCTCAGCTATGAATTTTCATTTAGATCATTTTGTTGAGAAAGACGATGATATAGAGAGCTACCTAAATAGGTATGAACTATTAGCTACCACGTATGGGTTAGAGAGAGAAAGGTGGAGCTTAAAGTTATCTCAAGGACTTCGTGGGGCAGCTTATGAAGTTTTTGCAAAAATGAGCAGAGGTGATCAGGAAAATTATGACATGCTAAAGCAGGCTCTTTTGTTAAGATATGAAAAGAATGCAGAATTTTATAGGAAAAAAATTTAGGAATGCTAAACTACTGTCAGGTGAAACCTATCACCAGTTCTCTGCACGAATAGAGACATACTTGGAGAAATGGACTTCTCTGGGGAAAACCCAAGATCTTAAGGAAATGGTCCTTATAGAGCAATTAAGAGAGTCCATGGCTCCAGACCTGAGAAAGTTTCTCATGGAACAAGGTGCAGAGAGGCTGGGTGAGTTGCTAAATGTTGCTGAAAGGTATCAAGCAGCTCAAGCAGAGGTAACAGGTAATAAAAAGAAACAAGTGGATAACTTTAGGGCACCACAGAACTTTAATCAATTTGATCCTAGAGATCAAAACAAAAGTAAGCACCAGTTTGATAGGCCACGGTATGAAAATAAAAATAAATTCCCACAATTCGATGAAAGGAAATATGATGAAAGAAAATCTTTCAACCAAGGAAAAAGGTGGTGTAAAAATTGTCAGATGGACAATCATGACACTGACCGTTGCCGAAGGAAACCTGTGTATATGGCAACCCTTCAGGTCAGGTCGACCTCAAGACAGGAGGAGGATATTATGTTAGATACCACTCCAGAAGAGATGAGGAAGGCACAGGCTGGGGATAAAACACTCAAGCCTTGTTTCAGAAAATTGTCAACTTGTCATACAACTCCAGGCAAGGGAGATTTTTACATGAAAAACAAGTTGATGTATAGGAAGACTGGAGCTAGATCCAAAGGTCAAGGACAGCTGGTACTTCCTAAAAGATATAGGGCAGACTTAATAAGGAGCCTACATGTGAAACCAGATGGGGACCATGAGAAGATAGGTACCATCATTCAAAAGGTGGCTCACAATTATTATTGGCCCAAAGCAAGATGGGACATTGAGAATTTTGTAGAAAGGTGTAGCATAGCACATGAGGGAACACCCACAAGTGGGAACATTGATCAGGACCTGGACACGCCACGGGGCAAAATTAGGCCTGATAATAAAAAGAAAAATAGATTTGATAAAGTGGACCAAATGGAATGGGAAGCCCCTTTTCACGGACAAGCTTCACTTAACTGTTTTACAATGGCCACTATGCGGAGAGTGCAAACAGATGTCTTACCCCAGGATAAGCCGAAATCCCTCAATCGGACTTAAACAAACTGGAGGAAGAGGATGTAGAGAGGAAATCTCTCATCAAGAATTTTAAGTGGGGAGAAAGCCCCAGGAAAAGAATTGGTAGCGGTCGTTTTGTGCATGAAAATTCTGGGAGGAAAAATCATCACTATAGAGCTTCGAGTGGAAGAGACCATACCGGTGCATGGACAAATAGGTCCACACAATTAAAGGTCCATATGTAGCTTTGTTAAGAACGTGGACTGATGAAAAGGCAGAGGAAAACATTACATCTTCATACCAATATGTGAATGAGCTGACCACTCGTTTAAAAACTGGCTGGAAACTTGCCACTGAAAATTTGAAACAAGCCAGGAAGAAACATGCTGCCTATTATAACAGGAAGGCGAAAGACAGAAATTTGGCTGTGGGAGAGAAAGTACTGCTTCTTTTGCCCGGGAGTCAGAATAAGTTACAAATTGGATGGCAGGGTCCATATACAGTTTTAGAGAAGGTGTCTAGAACAAATTATAAGATAGATAAGAAGGGGAAAGAAAAAAATCTATCATGTGAATCTCCTGAAGAAATATTTGGAAAGAGAACATCAGGAAGAGACACACTTGTTGACCTTGTCCATCGCCATGGAGATGAAAAAGGAACCACTTTCATCATTTGAATATCCATTACACCCCTGTGAGACAGCAGCACAGGTGAAAATCAGTACACATTTAACGAAAACTCAGAAAGAGAGAGTGCAACAGGTTCTAAATAATCATGCAGAGGTGTTAACAGATCGACCAGGGCATACAAACCTATTGGAATATGATATGAAACTGATAGACCCCACACCTGTCTGTATGAAACCATATTCGATTCCGTTTGCTAAGGAGAAAGCTTTGAAGGAAGAGATAGACTATCTATTGAAGGAGGGAATTATTTTCACACAGTGAATCTCATATAGTTCCGGTGTTGTACTCTTAAGGAAGCCCTCTGGAGAACATAGACTCTGTATAGATTACAGGAGACTGAATGCTATTACAGAAGGACAGGTGGATCCATTGCCGGATACAAATCAGCTGTTTGCCAGACTAAATAAAGCTAAATATTTCTCAAAAGTGGATCTGAGTAAAGGATACTATCAGATTCCAGTAAAGCCTGAGGTTAGACCATACCTAGCTTTTAGTACCTCAGAAGGACACTATGAGTTTAATAGATTGCCATTTGGATTGAAGAATGCGCCTAGTGTCTTCTCTAGAATGATGAGAAAATTGTTGGATGTAAACATTTCGGAGGAACGTAATGAATCCCTGAGTTGCCTCTTTGATTGAGGATATTCCGAATGTTTCATACAGGATAATAAGAAGATTATGGGATCCACTACGAAAACTCTGCTATCACCAGGTATATGTTATCTCCTCATAACGTACATTTTGAGGGAAATATAATGTTCTCTGGACATGTCATTGCGCAGACTCAGAGAAGAGAAATGGTGAATACGGGTTGCGAAGCAGCATTAAGACAAGCACTCACACTTGCGGCTGTTCAGTAACATAACCGAAATATATTATTGGTTGTAGAAGTCTGAGGCAGATTTCATGAGTAGTGCCTACTCTGAATGGACCCAACTACATAAAACCATGATAGCACCACAGCAGAGTAAAGTCAAGTTGACTTACATTTATCTATGTGTATATAGAATAAAGGACTGACATATAATGTCTGTTTTAAGAGGGGAGGTGTCGTGAAATATTCTAATCCACATATATAAATTAAAAGGTAAATGCAAAGCCTAACAAATAAATTTAATAAAGAAAAGAGCAATGGTAAAATAACAGTGCTGTCACAAGGAATGTACTCGAAATCCCCTTTGTTTTATGCTTCGTCTGCAAATTGTAACGCTTTCACGTTGATAGTAAAAGCCTACTATATTATTACCCGCTTTCTTCAATGAAACATGTACTAAACTTGAGATACGCAAGCTGAAACAATGACCTAAATTTAATATTTCATTCATCCCATACACAGCGTAACTAAAAGACAGATAAAGCAGGATAGAGAGAAGGGAGAGGCAGAAAGCCGAACGCATGCAAAATTAAACACGCGTTTCGCTATTAATGCCACCCCAACAAGCGTAACGCGATACACAATTACTACTATCACGCGTGTAAGGCCACATGCACTAACTTTTTCGGACGGACAGTGATAAAAACACTAACCTTCCCAGAGTTAGGTTTTTAAATCCTGAAAAACTCTTATTAGAAAAGATGACAATAGATGGGTTTACGTTTGAAAACATTACAGTACCCAGACAGCACATCTTCGAAACAGGAGGTAGAAGAAATTGCATATTTTGAACGCAGCCACTTAGCTCTTTTAAATTTGTATATTTGGGTTCCTTAGGGCTTGCTGACAAAGAATATGTAAAACGTTACGCAAATAGTCTAGGAATTAACAAGTTATAACCAAAATAAAATAGTGGGGATGCCTGACAGCATGAAATCATTTCTGCTCATAAAATTTTTTTTATAACGTGTTTGAAAAAACCTTGCGTACGGAAATAGCCTACCATGTAAACTCCAAATTGATTGGAGCGCAACAAATATAAGACTAAACACGATTGGTCGGACTATAAATACTATCTTTGGTTGTTAGGGGAGACGTAGGAAGGTAAAATTTTTTTCAAACACTTGTCGAAACGTGGCTCCATTGGCCAGACTCGCTGATATAATCACTTAGGAGCGTTAGTTCGAGACCACTAGTTCAAATAAGCTTGATAAAGCAACAGTGCGTTGAAGCCAGCTCATATTTTTGCTAAATAAAAGCCTGGAACATAAGCAGATGGGAATTTGTGCCAGTATTTGTGCCAGAATTCATTGCTAGTCAACGTATCTGTGTTTATTCTATGAATTGTGGTAAGCTTGAAACATTCAGTATCTTTTAATGAAAATTGAATGTGAATTGTTAATTTATGCCTGTATATATGTGTAGTTCAGTAGCAAACATGATGTAAAGCCTATAATGCTCCAGCCTGAACAGAAGGTGTCGGAGGAAAGTAAAACGGCATGGAATGGCCAAACAGTACACTTACACCTAGATGATTGACTAGAAAGAAATAATGCTGGAAGTGCAGAGGCGTAGTAACCATTAAGGAGGTTAATACTGGTATAAAGTATTTCAGATGAAGCTGACAGTTGGCCTAACGCTCTGAACTCAATGTTTGTGGTGTATTGTGCTCAGTGTAGAACTAGAGTATCAATTAGTTATGAAGTAGAAGGTACATCCTTCTTGTTTTCAGGGACCGTGGTCTTGATGGTATTGAGCAGCACCTGGTCAGAGCTTTGCTGAATCCAGAGTCGGACAGCATACTCCTTGGTCCATTTAGCTATCAGTGAGGTGTCTCCAGAGCACAGGGGAGAAATCGAGCAGAGGAGTCTTTTCCTGCCGCCATCACGCAAGATAAGCTGATGTGGCCAGCTGAGCTCAAAATTATGTACCCCCATCTTAAAATAACATTGTAACATAAACTTAAGAGGGGAAGTAAATTGTTTTAATATCAGGAACTGAGAACATCTCCAATACTAGTTCCAATAAAGACAAACTATTGAAGTCATGATGACAAATACCAACAGAGCTTGAACAAAACAAAACCAGTATTACCTCATATTACTACTACACAACTAACACACATAGGATACTTTTAATAATATATGTCACTACAATATTCATATTGAGAAAATCTGTACATATAACTTGTAATTAAAATTGATTGTGATTCCTGGTTCCCTTTGTATTTGAATCAGGACACATATTCATTCATGACAGCAATGAATACATATTGTTATTTGAAAAGTTATCAGTGACTCCTTTAAGATATCCTTTAGAGTGTTATATGTATGTGAGTGTCACAGTGTTGTCACGTGTAGTGGAATAAATTAAATTGTTTATCTGTCTGTTGTTATTTTGACTTACACTTCATCATACACATACCCTAGACATATAACGTAGTCATCACACTATTCCAGAATAATTCTGACTGAGATATATATATATGTGGCAGCAAGTAAGGTTATCTATAATACACTACTCTTATTAGATATAGATACCTTCACAGCTGATCTCAGTCAGTACACTAAGTCCCCTATAAATATTTATAACATCCCACTTCACCACATAGCCCATGAAGAGGCAGGCATAACTGGGACCCATCTTGGTGCCCATGGCAACTCCACTTATTTGGTCAAAGAACTGTCCATTGAACTCAAAGAAATTGAGTCGAAGGACCAGTTCTGCAAGGCGCAGGAGAGTCTCTGTAGCGATAGAGGGATGCGTGCGCTGGTCCAGGAAAAACCGGAGAGCTCGGAGACCATCAGAGTGAGGAATGGAAGTGTAAAGTGAGCAAACATCTAACAGAAATAAACGGTAGGTACGGTCTGGAGAAAGCTGAATAGAGGAAAAAGTAGTAAGAGCATGGTTTGTGTCCTTTAAGAAGGAAGGAAGCTGCTCTACAATAGGCTGGAAGATGCCGTCGAGGAAGTCTGATATACGTTCGGTAGGGCAGGCACACGCAGAGACAATGGGTCTCCCAGGGTTGGAGGGTTTATGAATTTTGGGAAGCATATAAAACACAGGCTTACCCAGACCACTATTGTCAATACGGAGATGAGAAGCGCTAGAAGGTAAGGACTTGTTGGCGATAAGACTTTTGATGGTGTCATGGACCAGACGATTGTTGAGGACTGTCGCATCATTGTCACGGCGCTGGTAGAAGGAGCTGTTGGTGAGCTGCTTATTACCTTCTTGGAGGTACAGGTCCTTGCGCCATACCACAACGGCACCTCCTTTGTCAGCCGGTTTGATAACAATGTCATCTCTGCGGCGGAGCTTAGTAAGGGCATGAGACTCATCAGAAGAAAGGTTTGAATAACGCAGGCGTTGAGGTTGGAGCTGCTGAATGTCGTGGAGGGTATTCTGAATATATAAATCCAGAGCGTGGGAAGCCCCAGGAGAGGGTGTAAAATGTTTATTCTTGGGAGGAGCAAAGCGTGCAAAGGCATCATCTGATTCAGCCTGCGATCTCTGAGGACCATCACTGTTGCGGAAATGGAGCTGAAGTCGCAGACGGCGATGAAACCGATGGACATCTTGGAGGAGATTGTACTGATCAGAGGATGGTTGGAGAGGGACAAAGTGCAAGCCCTTGCTGAGGACTGAAAGCTCTCCCTCAGAGAGGGCAAGATCAGAGGGAATACAAACAACCTGGGAAGAGATGGAGTAGAGGAGGCAGGGACAGTCTCAGGGGTAGGACAGAGGCGGGAAAGTTTGTCCTTTTTCTGGGCGGATAAAAAATCATACAATTGCCGGTTGAGGGTATGGATAATAATGCGGATAATGGGGAAGGCAGGAAAGTAGCTGGAGGTGAGACTACGTAAGCGGAGTAGAAGCTGAGACTGCTGAGCACTGATATCTGCCAGGAGGCGAGAATGGATAGCTGCGACAGCTCGCATACGCTGGAACCCACATGTGGTCTCGATGCGCTGTAAGAGGCGATGTTCACGAGGGTGAATATGGCCAGCAGAGGGGTTGAAGTGAGAAGTGAAGCCATGAGGGAGAACTTTAAGGCGGAGGCAGGTGCGGATAAAGTGGTGATGGCAAGTGAATCTAGTTTTCTTGAATGTAGCAAATGCAAAATCAATTGCAGTGCGAGATATATCAGGTGGTAAGAGGCTGAATGAGGTGGTAATAGAAGACCGAAGTGAATTAATGAAGTGTTTCAGTGAAGGCATAATGGCAAATCGAGTGAGACCACACACATTCAAAAATAAATAAAATTAAATATAAAAATAATTTATTTAATAGATATAAAGAATAAAGGCTGTATACCGCTCCACCTATGTCCCAGTCTTGACATATGGATGCGAGTCGTCGGCAATGACTACAACCCACAAAAGCCAGATCCAAACTTCAGAAATGAGGTATCTGAGGAAAGTGGTTGAAGTAACAAGAAGAGACATGGTCCGCAACCAGACGATCAGTCAAGGCCTAAAATCCCATCCGCTGCAGACCCAAATAGAACAGTCCCAACTAAGATGGTTTGGCCATGTCTGCAGAATGGGAGAAGATCGGCTACCACGACAAGCATGGGAAACAAAGAGCCAGGGATCCAGACCTCCAGGACGACCCAGAGGCCGCTGGGAGGACAACATTAGACAATCTTTGAAGGACCGAGGACTAGAATGGAACCAGGCCAGGAAGAAGACAGCTGATAGAATGGTCTGGCGCTCTCTCTTCCAAACCTCTACACCTCACGGTAGAAGGGGAACGACTAAGTAAGTAAGTAAGAATAAATAAAAAATAATAAACAATGAAAGTAGGTGTATAGATCGAAAGTAAGAGAGGAGATAAAAGAGAAAAGTGAGCAAACAGGTAGACAGTGCAGTCAGTTATGGGGTAATATATAAGTATATGAGGAGAACTGCCGTAAGACGGGGTTAACTGTTCAAACAAGATATCACATATTTAAAGTTGTGAAGTCGTCAGCTCCAGGCTTTGTGAGGTTTATCCGTTTGACTTTTAGTTGTCAGATTGGAACTTTGTATTAACTGTAAAACTGAACCCTAGACTACTTGTGCCAGTTGAGAAGACCTTTACACTTAACATCTATGTGGCCCAAGCATTTCTAATAATTGAAGACAAAAACACCCTCATAACAATTGGCTTCCATCATCTTCTAACAGTAATCATACACAATTATGTGTATTCATAAACTGCTTTTATTTCAAGGAGCTGAATGTTATTCTTTCGCCTCGCTCACATCTATATTTTTTGTCTCATCATCTAAACATACGCTTTCTCCAGTCCTCTGAAAGCTACCTTTGCTTTCTGTTGGACGGATTTGTTTACTTTGACTTAAGCCGATTGATAGTGGGATAAACTGCGCAGAAATAGTTCTGTATTGGCAGGACGGGTTACGTAAAGCGCAGTCCTTCAGAAGGAAGGATGGATAATAGACTTCATTGGCTCAGGAATTTTGAGAGAGGGGAGAACTCTGAATGACATTGACTATTAATTTTTTTTATAATATGCAAAGAGTTTAGGGAGATGTACTTTGAACTATTTTTATATCCGCAGTTTCTGGTGCACGTTTCTAGTGAGCTGATTTTAGTACACACTCCTTGTAAACTAAAGTCCATCTCTCTATGGGGGAACATAAAGCTACTATTGTCCAAATCCCAATTCAACGAAGCATTTGAAGCAAGACAATAGCGCATAACCTTAAGCAAGTTTCCGTACCTGAGAGAAAACACTGGTTCACATCGATCAGTAAACTGCTGGTGATGAGAATCTCCAAGAAGCTCCACACATCTCAGTGCTTGAACGCTGGCTCCAGTTAACGCTAAAAACACATGTTAAATGTTTATCTGTTATGAAAATAACTTTATTTTATCTATTTTAATTGAACTATTTTTAGAGCCTCGCGAATCGTTAGTCGGTATCTTCATGTCAATCATCTCTATAAATTTTTTTTATATTCCTACTTTTTAGGTTCTATTGACAATCCTTTCTTAGCTAAAATAACTGGGTAACACTAAGGCGTGTGTGTTTGACTTATAAAGGGTTTCCTCAGAGTTCGACGTCTAACGAAGAATGGTAAAAAAATATGTCTATCCCAACCTTCCTTTGGATTTAACACATCTATTCTGCTGGAACCCGTTAAAAATTCCCAGTGTGTTTAATAATTTAGTTTCATAATATAAGAGCCACATTATACCTTTTCATGTTGTTCTTTTGTTTAAAATTTTAACGTTTTGTTAAAACTCAAGGTAGAAGACTGATATTTTGTAAAATAAAAATAAAGAACACGGTTTCATGCCTCGGCTCATGTTAGAAGTGTCGGAAAGGACGATGGTGTACGATTTCTTCATTATTTCCATTTCTGCTGTGCACAGTTTCTTCCTTGGAATGCCTCCGCACCTACTAAAGCTAACAACCTGTACACTCATCATGCTGTTCTAAAAATGATTTTGAAGCAAAACTTGGAAGCAAATAAAGGTCTCTTTAAAGAAATAAGATTAGTTGCAAAGTCCTTCAAAGATACTTCATTGACGCCGAAATCATAGCAGCCAGTGATAACAGCAAAGTTGTTTCGTTCTGGTCATCAGTTTAGAGCAGCGTTTCTTAACCTGTTAGAAGTCCCACACCCCTTTACAGCACCTTACGAAGCTTCGCTTACCTTTCGAACATCTTAAGAAGCCTCGCACCCCATTATCTTCTAGCTCGCGAAATATACCAGAATAGAGAAAAAAAGCGATAAAAGTGTGTTTTGAGAAAATGTTATTTACAAGATGTGACTAAGGTTAGGTATCTATTTCATGTTGCCAATGTTCTATTTTATACAAATAATTGTGAGTTATGTGCATTATATAGTGTTTGTGATGATTCGCTTTCTGCAATATCTACGTGTCTCGCACCCCTAGAGGGTGGATCTCGCACCTCCAGGGGGTGCGTGCACCCCTGGTTAAGAACCACTGGTTTATAGCCAAGCAGTAAGAGTATTCGTTTCATCATGACAAGTCGCCATTTTCCTGTGATTGACGCCTGTGCCATGGCAATCAACAAAGCGCAGGGACAATTAATTGATCATGTAGGAATGTGCCTACTAGAAGCAGTCTATGCAGGGACAGATTGAGACATGGTGAGGACCTACGCTATATGAAGCTGTGGAGGCACTATTTGGAAATTCGTAACAGAGAATAAGGCCGTAGAACAACTCAATTTGACGAGAATGCTGCCAAGATGCATAACAAATCCATTTATGCATATCATGTATGATGTACAACGGTACTGTCATTATAAGTGGCAATTAACATTATGGACTTACTCCCACTATAACTATTTCTATAACTTTTCTGCCGCTAAGTCCCCTACCTCGCTACACCACTGTTAGAGAGGCCCCTCCAGACTGTGAAGCCTTAAGCTGTAGCTTGTTTGGAAATTCGTAACAGAGAATAAGGCCGTAGAACAACTCAATTTGTCAAAGCCAATGAATCCAGATACGTTCCACTGAAGAAGAAAGGGATGAAAAAGAAGTAACCGTACATTTACTATTTTTAAAAAACGGTGATAAAAGAGCAGTCAGGGAATAAGTCAAAATGCACACATTAACATTTTTTTTCCACAGATATCCACACATATAAATGAAGGAAAAAGTACACACCATAGCTCTTTTCTGTCATTTTTATTTTTATTTTTGACATTTACTTACAAGAGCTTTCCTTAAAAAAACAATTTTTAACATAGTATCATAGCAGATACAGCCATAGTGGGTTGAAGTGTAAGAGACTTCACCTATACTTGGTATCATCTTTATGAGGTGGGGTAACCATTTCTCTTCTTAGCTGCCTTTGCATTCCCTAACTGAAGAGTAGAGTCATGAACCAATTTTTTTTACAACTGGATAGACAACAGCGTGACGTGACATGGCTTCAAACCCAACCGACTTGCATCGAGTAATAACTGCTCTAACCATTCTGCCTTTCGAACGCTCCATACTTATTTATCGTTCCGTAATTGTACATAATTTTGTTCTCGTTTGTAACCAGTGGCGGATCTACTATGAAACTAATGAAGCTTAAGCTTCAGGGCCCCTAGTCCCGGAGGGGCCCCAAAAGCGACTTTAGTCCACATTGCTTAAAAATTTTGGGTCTACTGTATGAGAAGGGGTTTTTTTTAAATAATAATATTAATAATATAGTGTAATTCAATACAAAATAATAGTTAAAATAAAAATTAAAAGGTTATTAAAGTACCATGTAGGCTAGCCGTAAACGAAAAAACGCTTTCTCAGAAAGTAGACCTACAATTATTTCCTTTCAAAGCATGCGACAATAGTCGCACGACTCAAATTGATTAATTTTTTGTTGTAGCCTATATATTTCAACAATACCAAAGTTTTAGTCAGTAGCATAGATGTTGTAAAGGTGGAGTGTCGCGGTAAGCTGGCTGTTCTGCCGTGGCTAATGTAATTTTGTTCCCTTTTTAACAGAGGGAAAACATGTGCAAGATGAAATTGTGAATCAAATCAACAACCTAGACCAGTGTTGCCACAGCTGGGTATTTTTTACTAGATCTGGGGTTTTTGGCTTCCGTCTGGGTATCTGGGTATTGTTTTTCCAAATCTGCATTAATCTGGGTATATTTGACAATTGACATTTACAATGTATGTATATTCTGTGCACTGAGCATTATACATTATATTTATATTATAATTAAATGTAAAAAAATTATGTTCTATATATTTTTTATTCCACTTAAATTTAATTCTTGTTTTTAAACACATCAAAAACATTGATTTTTGACTCGTTTACATCAGCTATCTATTTCCTGTTATTCTGTTAATGGCTGTCATCTACAATACTCAGTCATTTTTGCGATGTGCTTTAAAGTATTCTTTTTAAATTTTTGACTTAAGCAGATAAACAGCATATTGATTTTTAAAAAAAATGAAAAATAAAGTAAAATTAAGATTACAAAATGAGCGATGATGAAGGTACACTAGGTAGTTGTAGCAGCATGACAACACACACGCAACTGCGTAAAAAAGTGAAGCCATAGTAACAGCAGGCTTTTTGTGAGGAATGGCTAACAGACAGCGAACTGAAGGACTGAATAAAGTCGGACTCTGGCAATCGCTATGCTGCAATTTGTACGGTCTGTTCCTGTACATATTTTTTTTTTTTATATTAATGACGAAAAATATCCAGTTCAACCTCTGATGGGTTATAATTAGGATATATATTGTTTTCAATTCCAAATAATATGAACAACTGCCGATATGAGAAAGCGGCCTGTACATTAACTAATGCCAACAACACAGCTTTATTGACACATAAAAGCACATGAAAAACTTCGAAGCCAATAGCAAAACTCTGAATACTAACAAGTTTTTCATCAAACCAAAAGAGCTCTGTCTCCAAGACAAAATTGCTAAAGCGGACATACTGTTCTCGGCTTTCATGGCAGAACATAATACTCCGTTTTCGCAAGCTGATCATTTGATTAAATGTTGCAAGCAAATGAATGTATCCAGACAGCACAATTGCTTTAAAAATGTCACTGAAGCGCACCAAGGCTGCCTATTTGATATATTGGGGTGTTAATAAAATCATTTTTATATAATTGTGAATTTTTGGTTATAAAAAAATAAAATAAAAATGAAGAAATAAATAACATTTGGTAGCGCACAGCTTATGTATGCTAAAGTTGCACTAAAAGATTGTGTAAGCATCGTCTATCTCCGTGTATTGGATGCATAAAATAATCTACGTATTTCTGGGTTTTTTAAACAAGTAAATCTGGGTTTATCTCTAGAACTTGAGTGGCAACCTTGACCTAGACACCAAATCATTATTATTGTTGACTCTACTGTACCTGCGGGCAATTAAAAATGGATATATGGGTATTTTACAGACTCTCAAACATATTTTTGAAGACTCAGAAGAGAAGCCTGAATGTAAACGAGATGCAAAGAATTTATACAACAGGTTGGTACAGCTGGAATATGCTATTTTAACAGTCGTTTGGGAAGAAGTGCTGGAGCGTTTCAACAAAACAAGTAAGAAACTCCAAACCCCTGGTTTTGATGTCTTTGAAGGTTATCTTCTGCTTTCATCTTTACTTTCGTTTGTAAAAGAACTCAGAGAAAATTCAGCCGATAGGATTGCAACTATGAATCAGAAGCAAAAGGTTTGTGTGAAGATATCACTTCAAGTTATTCTGATGCTTCCAAACGCATTGTTACAAGGAAATTTTCAGATGGAACAAGTTGTCGTAGATTTTTGATAGGGGAATTAAGACTTGGGTTGGTCCCTTCTGAATAGATTAGAATAAGTGATAGTCACAGTGAGAAGTAGTAATAGCAATAGATTTCCACGAGTGAGATGGTAGAAATGTGATAGAGGCTGTCTCTGAAATCAAGAAAATCTTCTCACTTTCACCTATCCTCTACGACAGATTTAGATTGAGTCAGACAGTCTACACACGTATATATGAAATATATATATATATCCACTCACATACATACACACATAAGACGACAGTTAGACGTATAGACGTGGGAAAAACTATGACAATGATTATATGAATAGTTTGGGAAAACGAACTGACCGACACGCTGGAATTTTATGAGTTGTTTATTTATCAAGACTAAACTTCTCTCACAACATAGCAAATCACATCAAGCATATACAAAAAAAATCATAAACAAAAAATCAAGAAATGCTACAAGAATGATAGACCCGTTGGTATGATCCTTCCCTCAATGTATAGCCCACAGTCCCGTTAGAAGAAAGTGATAGCCCCAAGAGTCACAGATACATATGCTTTAGTCTAAAATTCTTCCCCCTTTAAGGTATGAACAGACTGGATACTCTGATCTAGTATAAGGGAATATATAGATATATAGTTAGCAATACCTTGCATAAAGAAATGTTATGACAGCAAAAATGAATGGGTGTCAAAATACCACCATAAAGGGATCGCTCAGTCCTGCATTCACTCTATTCATTCAACTGTGCTCACGTGCATTTTTCGACAACAACAAAAAATATTTTTAGGACTTGCCCATACAGAATCTTCAATGGTAATCTTGGCCAAGAAAACCCCAGGTCCAAAAAGACGGGTTGAATTCACTACTTCCGGGACCGTTCTCTTGGGAATACTATTGTTTTGGATGTCTGTTTAAGTCACATAAAATTGTCCAGGCACGAGCGTTTATAGCTAGCACAGTGTCAACATCTTAGATTTCAAACGAATGAGGAATGTCAGGTCGGCACCTTTTCTCAATATAGGAATTTAGTTGGTAACACCACCACTTGTCAACAGTGTCGGGAAATTTACTGATTGAAATATGTTACTTGCCACCAAGGCGGAAAAATGACGAGTTTTTCTCAGGAAGAATCAAATCAGCCTCGATGACCCGTTACTTCTTTAACCTCTTAAAGTTCTTGTAAAAGTTATACATCAAATCTTTAAGGTAAGAATGTTTGTTGTTTTCTTCACAGATTTATCTCTTTTACTCAAACGCTGGCAAAGTTTGGGTACCACAGCTTCACTATATGTAAATGGAAAGAACACATATCAAATAATTATACATACTATGTACTCGGATATAACTGATAATTTAAACTGCAAGCGTAGCATGTCTTATCATTTAAATTCCCGTGAAGTAAGTTATATTTAAAAATCATCTATCCTCGTGAATTAGGAATACGTGCGTATTTTCCACTGTAACTCGTCACTATAAAATAATACAGACTATATAAATTAAGCGCTCTGCACCAAATCTAACTAGAGAAATAAAATAAGCGATTCAACACTTTAAACACTTCACAAAATACTAGAATATAATATATGATATTTTTCCTCCAAACAGAATTACAGTTTCACAACGACTAGGATAATTCACTAGATATGTATTTAGAAGCTCGGCAAAATTTGACGAGAAACTAATGACTTCGCTATACAAGCTTCATTCACTAGCACGAGTGATTCTGTCTACTGCAAGTTGGAGAATGAAAGAAAGTTTCAAACTCTGGTTAATATCTATTTCCAGACAAAGAGGTAAACGTTTAATTTCGCAAAACGAAGTACTCTCCCCTTTCCCGTCTTTCACGCTTACGTTTAACACCTAAACGCATGCCGTAACTGCCACCTTGCGTCTCTGACACCTCCGTCTAAGAAACGGCCGAAGCGCTATGTGTCAGATGCAAATGTAGACAACTTGTCTGCAATGCAGGGGCAGTTTTTGCACCTACCCCGAGAAACTCATCCTGAGAACCATAACTGACACTTTGCTTTCTCGCACCTTACGCCAACTCTGGCCGTGGAGCGTGAGTGTCATATCACCTGACACTGAGAATCTATCTTGGAAACTACATGTCAGATGCAAACTGCCAGACAAATGTCTCCTCCTCATGTCTGACGGAGTGAATTCTCACACTTCAGGCCCAGAAACTTAGCCGAAACTGTAGACAGCTGTCTCCTCCCCTGTCTTTTTCTTCTTCTTCTTCCTCGTTCGTCCTGAAAAGGACGGTGGTTGCGTTGTGTCTGTTTACGCCTAAGCTGTGATATCTGCACCTTTCGGTCGACACATCCGACTTCTGCACGGCATTTTTTAGGACCGGGTTTGCCTTCCCATTTCGATCCACACTCGCTCAGCCAGACTGCACTGCTGCAGACTGTTTCCAGGACCACCACGTGGAGGTGGAGTGCGGTCTTGACCAGCTCTGGTTCGCTGGTCCTGACGCAGGCAGTCAAGCTATGAGTCGCTGACTGCGGTCTCTATTGCTGCGTCTTGAGGTCCCCCTCCCCTGTCTGACGGAATGCATTCTAACACTCTGCGTCTCGTTTAGGGCTGACACGTTACGTCATAACTGCGTTCTCAGTTTAATCAGCAATGAAATGCGTTTCTAAATGAGAAACGAAACTGGCGAAAGTGAGAATGGGAAAAATATTATTTCTCGCAAACGAATGGATGCGAAAAATACAGGAAAAAGGTAAAGAGTGATAATAAAAATAGAGGATACGGGTGACAGAAAAAGAAGAAGATATAGGCAATTTAATGATCATAAAACCTATGTGACTCAAGTGGTATTGCTTCTTTGAGAGGAGCTGACAAATTTAGGATAGAAGTTCTATATCAACTCTATGACTACTTGATAATCCAGCTACGCAAGAGGATTGGCCCATATGAGCAGATTGCAAATAGGTTCAAGTTCCTTTCAGAATTGGTGAACAATTCTGAAATTGATGAGGACAGTATTAAACTTATAATATCGTATTACAAAGATGATATTGACCACAAATTAGTAAACGAGTGTTATCAGTTCAAAGAATATTTGCACCTTAGGAAATCCCAGAACACAGAAGAAAATACGCCATCTAAAATGCAATGCGCAGAAGTTCTTCAGCTTATTTTTGAGCAACACCTAATTGAAGTGTTCCCCAATATTACTTCTGCGCTTAATAACACATAAGGAAGGGAAACCCGAGGCTTGTAAACAGTAAATTAATATTAGACAAACATAAAGGTATGTTTTCAGGCACTCGTAAGAAATAAAGAAGTAGAACACTTAGACAACAGAAAAACAACAGACGTGAGTGGCTTACCCAGGGTTCGAACCCCGTACCTTCCGTACGACAACACCGCCTAGCTATACAAGCGAATCAAACTAACCTCACGGCCAGCTAGGCATCCCCAAAAAAGGATGCTTTACTGACCGGTCATCAGTGCGAAACACAAGACAACACCGGAAGTTTACACTGATGACCGGTCAGTAAAGCATCCTTTTTTGGGGATGCCTAGCTGGCCGTGAGGTTAGTGTGATTCGCTTGTATAGCTAGGCGGTGTTGTCGTACGGAAGGTACGGGGTTCGAACCCTGGGTAAGCCACTCACGTCTGTTGTTTTTCTGTTGTCTAAGTGTTCTACTTCTTTATTTCTTACGAGTGCCTGAAAACATACCTTTATGTTTGTCTAATATTAATTTACTTCTGCGCTTAAGCTGCACTTGACAATGCTCATCACGAGCTGTGAAGCAGAAAGGAATTTTTCAAAGCTATCCTTTATAAAAAAAACAAATTTTGGTCTACCATGAATGAAGAGCGCTGAAATTCATTATGCATATTGTCTCTAGAAAATGACATTGCAAGGAAGCTCTCATATGACAAAACTGTACTTGAATAAGTTGCTAGAAAAAAAAAACAGAAATAAGAGTATTTTGTCAAATGTGCTTCATGTAGTATGTTCTGGTCAGTTTAACTTTTCCTTCTGAGCACAAATCTCTTATGGATACACCTTGTCAGCCTTGTTTTTTAACAAATGTATTAAAATATTTTATATTTTCCTCATTGCTAATTTTCTTATCTTATAATTTTCTTGGTATGTCTTCAACGAACTAATTCTGAATGATGGAGGCAATCATTAAAATAGTTAAGATTTTAAAAATCACATATACCAAGGTGGACAGTGGTTTAGTAATCAAAACATTTGCCTTCCAAGCAAATGTTCTGCATTCAACTCCCAGCAGAGTTGTTTCTTTTTTTGAAAATTCATTCATTTGTCTTCAGTAATTATATGTGTGTTGTTGTGGATCTACTATAAAGCTTGAACTTCAGGTCCTCCAATTCCGTTTATCTCTATAATACATTTCTTTCCCATACTCACAAATTTTTTTTGTTTTTTCTTTTAATAAAAGGGGCCCCTCCAAGAGTTCAAGCTTCAGGGCCCCCAAAATGTAGATCCGCCACTGTTTGTAACACAATATATTTTAATCATTCCTTTCTGTCATATAGGATTTCCTGAACAGGACATTCAGGTTAATATAATGTTATTAGTGTAAAAGCACGTCATAAGACGGGAATTCAATTCAAAAGCACAAATACCTAACGGCAATTTTACTTATTAAAAAGTACTTTTTAAAAACACTGTGCATCACTACAGTACACGAACTACGTAGCAGGTTCTATATATATTTTTGTGCACACCGACATGTTACTATTTTCGGGTGAGTACATATAAGGGGAAACAATACAATTAATGTCTAACTTTCAACCAAAGTTGCATCCCTTAGTGTTACTGACAGAAATAGCTGGGATTTGATATACAAGGTATATATATATATATATATATATATATATATATATATATATATATATATATATATATATATATATATATATATATATATATATATATATATATAGATTCATCAATTTTCTTTTGTGTTCCTTACGGAGCATAGAGCCACCACTGCGGCTGGTCGCCTTACAAGAAGCCTGCACCAAGCATTCACAAGCTCTTGCAGCTGTGGTTTCTGTGGCAAATTGTTTGACATAAAGAGGTTGCCAGCCCCCCCCTCCCTGTAAAACCTCATATTAGCCGCCTGGTACGACATGCCTGAGGGTACGGTAGTCTTATTCTTTCTTTTTCTCTTCAGAGACCCCCAGGAGCTACACCGGAAGTGTAACATTATTAACTTAAGAAAACTTAAGGACCTTTATTTCGTTTATTTAACATGTACTTAAGAGGAAATGCACTTTCCACTGGGTTTTTTTTTTTAAATTATCTGTTCTTCCTGTATTAGAATCAATAGATTTTAAATTAATTTTATTCACATAAAAGTTGCTCCGTCTACTGTCTAAATACTTTTACAAGAAAATAAATAATGGCCTAATAAAATGACATTTCTGCCTATATTCTGTGTGTCGGTTCTTGCGAGTAAATCTAGGCGACAGCTATTGTTCCTCTAAATAGGATCAGTCTTTTTGTATAGCCAGACTTCCTGTATCAGTCCCATCTCATTTCCGCACAGAAAATATTTTCTTATTTCCCGGATTGATTACAGTTCAAAGTATTTAATAACAGTAATGTATCAATCTATCCCCAGACAAGGGATAGTGGACTCACTGCTTCGGAAGCTACATTATTTTCACCTGTGAGGCAAATAGGCTTTCCATCATTCGTTTTTGGGCACGCTATACCTGACAACTTCTTCATCTTCCTTTACGTGCGATTAACATCATAATCTATGGTTTACCGTTTTACCACTATCTCTAAGAAACATAACTTTAGACATATAAGCTAACCTATCTATTAATTACTTGAGAAGCTGTTAAATCTGTGATGCAGGTATTAAACACATGAAAGCAAATGAATCAGCGAGTCCTATTAGTAAATAATTCAAGCTATGCACAACATTTACCCCTCTCAACAAAATGTTATGAATTGAAAAATAGCAAGATGGGTTTCCTTGAAAAATGCATTATAACTTTTCTTTCTCTGTCTTGTTAGTAAAGAGTTTTGTGTGTTTACCTGTCCTGACATCAACTTCTTTCAGTCAGTATGTGATATTTGTCCCTCGTTTCGCACTCGTTGGTGTCATAACTGTTCTTCTTTGGTGTCATAACTGTTCTGGGTAACATTTCCACCCGCCATTATTTCCCCTTCGCAACAACACTTCTCTTTTCTTTCATTCATTCCCCAAGGAGTATATGCCTTCAACAAATACATGCAATCCTTTAGTCTTGTGCCATCCGCTCAAGATAGTTCTATGTCTTCCGTATCCCTTTCATTTCTTAATTCAGTTCTCATATCATAATTTCAGCACAATTTTTCATGTGTTCAGTTTCTTCCTTTCTCTGCCCTTCGACCGTGTTTAGCAGAGTCCCCGGATGTCAGTTTTACAAACTCTAATTTCTGCTGCTACATGTGCAGCGCCCCCTCGTTCGTTTATATATATATATATATATATATATATATATATATATATATATATATATATATATATATATATATATATATATATATATATATATATATATATATATATATATATATATATATATATATATAACGGTATTGAATCAGTTTTACAAATTAACGGTACACAGGAAACACGGGACATTTTACAGCAGTTCCCCTTATGTATTTATTTATTTACTTATTAATTAATTATTTATTTATTTACTTGTTCGTTTAGTGCAGGGATCCTCAACCTGTTTTGCACCGCTGGTACATTTTAGATTTATAAAGAGGGTGGAAGGCACCAACTAAATATCGCGACTTACTTATTTTTTTTATTTTTATTATTCCATGTTTACAACGAAATATACATAATACTTATATAAGGCTGAGTAACCGCATTTAATGAAATAGGAAATATTAAGGATTTTAAAAAAAGAATGTATCTTCAAATCGTAAGGCACTTCATGTCACTTCCCAGCTTGCATAGTTAGAGGTGTATGTTCCAGCACGCAAGCAATCATTCAGATGAGCATCAGTGGGCCGCGACTTGTACTCGGGTTTGACAATTTTTGTTAAATATAAATGTATTTCATATTGCACTTTTTAAGAATGAGTATTTTTCAATAATGCTTAGATTGTTAGAGTAGCAGTTCTTGAACATAGCCTAACTTTCTGTGTCTATCGGCAAATTTTTTGTAACTTTCCTAGAACCACTACCTCAAAACATGGGAGGTTTAGTAGAGGATAATGCTATAATTTCTTATCATGCCAACAAATTGCATATTTTTCTTTCATCTGCAAGTCTTCTGCGGGCACACAGATAAGTCTTAGCGGGCACCGCGTTGAGTACCCCTGGTTTAGTGTATGCACATTCCAGGTATCAAATCTGGAGAACTTCGTGGCAGGAAAGTGGTGAGGCAACAGCCTAGACTCTTTATTTACTTTCGCTGGACTTCATTATTAACCTCCTTCATAGTTAATCATATCACACTGTCTTTTATATTTGGACATGCGCTCTAATATAACCGACGGACCGATTGTCAATGTTGAACGTTTTATATTTCAGTTTCGAAAGAAAGTCAGTGAGGCATTGTGGAAAGACCCAAGTGGATTCAGTTTAGCCTAATGGAGAGGCTGTGTGTGTGTGCATGATATGCAAAGTAGGCGACTTGCTGAGCCCTTAGAAATAATTGCAGTAGTGATGTGTCTTGTTGCCATTTCTCCTATTGCTGAATGTACATCTAATTATCTTCTCCGTAATATCAAACAATATATGATTTGTATGCTACAACACATGACTTCTGATTAGCATCTAAATCTTTTACCTGCGCACAATTAATCTATAAACGTATGTACGTGACACCATAACCAACATGTTTGCCCAATGCATGTTGTCGTACAGGTAGGTTTGGAAGTTATTTATGGTCCCGTCTGAGTAGAGTGGATGGTGATAGTACGTGAAAAATAAATGCGTGAGAAGTAGATTTCACGGGTGAATAGTTTAAGGAGAAGATCTGTCTCTGGAATGAGTAAGTTTCTCTAGTTCAGCCTATCTATACGACTATTATTTAGTACAAGACAATCTTTCCCTCCTCATACATATAAATATGAGTTTAACTACACACACACACAGCTATGTGACACCAAGACACACAAACGTGAAAAACTACGGTATTGGGTATGGGCTGAGCAACACACAAAGTGAAGTTTTTTTTTTAATGTTGTTTATTATCATTAAACTTGACAACACCAAATATCTAAAGAAAGATCAAATAAAATCAGATTTACATACATAGGAAAATAACAATAAATGTGCCCTCCCCTTTTTGAGAAAAAGAACTCAAAAAGTTAATAACCCAAAGGTCAAAGGTTAGCACTATGTTACAGAATAGACAGTAAAGAATCAAGTTCCTACTAAATGTTACCCAGTAAAGTAAACAATTTTTTAAGCAAAAATCCAGATTGGTACAAATTTCTGTAACAAAGAAAAATATTCACTCTCTCTGTCATACGTGGCCACTCAATCACTCCGTACCTACTCTTGGTGATATCTCTTGGAAATACAATTATCCTGATTATAAAATCCAGTATTGGGAAACATCTGGTTACAAAAAAAAATGTTACTTATGATGATGATGATAATCCTATCGGCTGGCTCTATGGTGAGTGCCAATTCTGAAACTCTTCTGGATAAAATCCACCTGGATACGACTGTCAAAAGTCGGGAGTAATGTTATTGGTTTCACAACCCAATGGGCTGATAAAAATTGAACAAAATATTTCTGGGTTTTGTAAGTCCAGTTAAAATTTATAAGTTAAAATGTTTCTTTGTCTCTTTGGCCAATCCTGTTCTCAAGTGAACTTGGGGACGCACCAGCCAAAAAAAGACAACATTAACCAAATAAGAAAACGACCGCTGGACGCCCTTTGATCAGGTCTGCGTGGAATAAACAAAACATTTATGGAAAACACACACAGACGGGACAAGACGATCTTTTTTCCACTCCGTCAGTCCTGATTAAAGTTAAACGGCACACGGTGACTTTAGCCTATCATATCGCGCGTCGCTTAGCGAGTGCCGGTTTGGTTGAGTTATGCAGCTCTACCCCTCCTGCTTCCGGTCAACGATCAGCTTACAATGTCAATTATTATTCAATTGTTCATACGCGCACTTACATAAATATCGCCTGTCGTTAATAGCTATTACATTGTCGGCGTCTGTTTGTAATCGTATGCTATTAAATAGTAGTCACTTACTATATACACAAAATGAAATATCACGTGAATTCTATTCTGCCGCTATCAGTTCCGCCTATTATATACTCAGTCAACTAAAACCGTCTCTTCTTGTGTGAGAAAGCGGGTGGTAAAAATTAATATTATAACTGAAACATCTGGTATAAAATAGCTACGCGTTATTTTATTTCACTTGTTTTAACAGCTAGAACTATAAGTGAATTTTAATGGTAAAAGTTTTAACACTTTAACACATAAGCACTAATTTTCTATTAACAGAACATCAGAATGACAATCGCCACGAATGCTATTAACACATTTAGCGAAATGGTTCTAGCTACTGCGTGCTTAGACTATTCCAAAAATTCTCATTGACGACTGATAGCTGGTTTAGGAAGACACAGTTTATATATCATCATGGGTCTCTGATCTCTAGCTGATGCTACTTTTCACACTATTGTGCATAGCAGAGAATCAGAAGCGTGAGTCCCCCAGATAAAAGTTTACGGTCGGCTTTTCTCTGGCGTTCGACCGCCATCAAAGCTTAAATCCGTGTAACGGGGTTCTCGAAGATTTTGCCCGTATCTGAAGATCAAAGAGTTAACTCCCCTCTGTGTACGAACTTCAAAGGGTACTCGGGGAAATATTTTTGCCCGAGCGTCTACTTCAAAAAGGTCTGGTGTTTTTTACGTGCGTTCTGTCAGGTATCCGATGATTGGCAGATCAGCTCGCGTGAGAAACTTGATAAACAAACCTGATTCGCTCCTTGTTATGACTGGCAGGTCGCGAAAGTTGGTAAACAACTTCGTTTGTTTATGTTCAAGGAAAAGAGGCGTGGATGAAAATTAAGCTTGTGTGAGTAAGACAGGCAGAAAAATGCATGGTTTTGCTAGCAAATCATAGAACGCTAACGGGATCACAAAGGCTGTCAGATTACTGTAGGCTATATTTCCATTATACATCACACATGTCTTATCCATCTGCAGTGTTTTCTTCTTATGTCTTGTTTTTCTGGCACTTGTCTGGTTCGTGTCATCAGCTTCACATTAGTGATCTTGTCATACTACTAAAATCCTTCTATTTTAGACAAGCGACCAATTATGAGAGCCTCCGTGGCTAGAACGTATGCCTCTCGTGGCAAAGGTTGCTGACTGGAATCACGGTGGCTTCACGCTACAGTCTACCAATGTAAAAGGACACCTGACTCTGCTCTTGGGCTAAGAAAAGCAAAGGCAGTGAGGAGGTGAACTAGTTACCCCACCTCTCCAAGCTCAACCTAGTATTGTAGTCTCTAACACGTCACTCCCCTACGACATATCTGCTATGACAGTGCTCCGTAACCTGTTTATCTTCACGGCACACTTAAGCGTCCTTCAAAATTCCACTACACAATATAATATTTAAGAAAGTGGGTAGAGTCATCCTCACATTATCACTTTCCTTTGCGCTTCTGAGGAGATTGTGGCCACCGCTTTAGTTGGTTCCACAGGGAGTCTAGTCTGCACCAAGTGTTCACATGCACCAGCTATGGTTGTTTTTGTGGCAATTTGTTTTAAACGATAAATTTGGCGGCACGTCATAGTCTATTTATAGGATATACCAGAGGGTCTAGTAGTTCTATTCTTTCTATGTCTCTTCAGGGACTCCCCGGGACTCACGGGGCGGATGGGTACGGTAAATATTCAAAAATTCGCTTAAATCATAAGATACGCTCCCAAAATGTTTGTGATGGATTTCTGGATGACGATAACTCAACTTGGGACTCGTAAAACTGTACGTGTGAGATTCTATTGCACAATTTTTTTCGTAATATATACTTTTGTTTACAGTTATATGGTGTATTCTGCATGATGTCACGGCACACCAGACTGATACCCACGGTGTCACAGCCCACCAGGCTGACACACACGGTGTCACAGCCCACCAGGCTGACACTCACGGTGTCACAGTACACCAGACTGACACTCATGGTGTCACAGGACACCAGACTGACGCCCACGGCACACCAGTGTGGCGCGACATACTGCTTGCAGTGCACTTTGCTATGAGACTACCCTTTTTTACCTATTTATGAAAGTATGAAGCAATTTGATTGTTGTTTTTGTTGTCCTTTATGTTCAGAGCCATACAATAGGACTGACTTGACATTTGAATTATGTATTCTTATTTTGATATCATTGTCTGTAACTCAAATTGTCTATACTGCAGCCAAAGTATATATATGATTCTACATCTTGCTGTGATGTTTCTTCGAGTGCAATATTGTTATCGTTTTCTGCATTTATTTTCATTATCTCATGATTTTCAAATCTAATTTTACACAGTGTAGTTTAATTATTATACATTTTGTTTTTTAAAGTGTTTATTACATTAGTTAAAAAGAAGTATATAATTAAAAAACAATTTAAACCAGTTAAAAGGTTAAAAAAATTATCCGATATTTCCGCTGAGATTAAAATATTAATGTAAGTCGTCCACGAGGGAGTTAACTATTGCGGATAAAAGTTAACTATTACAGTTTTAAAAACTAGCAATAACCCGTCAAAATTTACAGGTTTTTAATTGCAGCCATCTTATCATTTTGATCCATAAGTCTGCAATACTTTAAATTAAAATTTTGTCTTGAAGAAACAATCAAAAACTTACATTTTAAGGTTATTTTTAAGAAAAATTATGTTAAATCCGTTTCCCGAATGAAACTGGACAGAAGAGTATCTTGATTGTCTGTTGGTTTAATCTGCATCTCCGCACCTTCCTGTCTCCAGTTCATGTACTGATTATTAATTGTGTTGTTGGCTTCTTTCCATAATCAAACTGTTCATGCACACCGTCATTAGCGCACTTTTCTATTTTCGGGAGAGTACATATAAGGGAAACAATACAATTATTGTCTAACTTTCAACCACAGTTGCATTCCTTAGCTGTGGTTGACAGTTAATGTACTCTCTCGAAAATAGAAAAGTGCGCAAATGACGGTGTGCATGATGTGACTGACCGACCGACGTACTTACGATGGGAATTATGGTATTGGATATCATTTATGAAAGAAGCCAATGTGAATCGTATTATTTCTGTGTGACGTCACATTTTTCCAACCTCCCCCTACCTCCTATCTTCGTCACAAAATTTTTACCCCTTCCTCCCTCACAGCGTGACGTCATATGTGGATTTACTGTTGGGTTCGTTTCTAACGTTCAAGAGTGTTATTTATGCGAATGGTTTTGATAGAACGAAAATGTCATAAATGTTCTTCAACACGAACACCAACAAGTAGTGATGAACTGGTTATTGACTGGCAGCACACAAGGCTGTGATGATTGTACATATATTTTATTGAACGTGACATATACGACGTTGAACAAGACGGTCATATTTACAGTTGCAAAAAAGGTCATTACATCAAAATGTTGATCATTGACTTTTCAAGTTTATGAAGATCCTCTACAATTAAGTCCTCTCATTCAAGTGACTAAAGATCGATCACTTCCTTTGCCATAGCATATGTATTGTAGTAACGTCCGTTGACCTTCTCTCAAGGACGTATCTTATGACCAACGGATTAATTCTCACTGAGTAATATTTCTTGTCATACTCGTACTAATTCCAGACTTCCTTCATACAAAATTAGGTATCATAGATATATAACAATCCAAACAAAGTCATCCACAACAATACGACCAGGTTAGAGTTCTGTATTGACCAACCTCTCTGTATCCATGCCACGACTTTGGCATTTACGAAAATACGGCATATAAACATAAGAAGTATGCAAATCAATTAACTTTGTTTCTTCGTAGGAATCCTCCCCTCTACGGTAATTCAAAAGGGCTAACGACTCCGTCTGTCCATTCTAGGAAGGACATACTGTGATGACTTCCCGCTAGATCAGAACTATGAGCGGCCTTATACATTAATTTACTCAATAAACATTCAATGACATGGGGCGACACTTACATGATACTTCTACTCTTGGCTGCATCATGAACCAGTAGAGATCATACAAAAGTAATGGCTTCTTCCAAACTTGCCAATAAAATATTCCAAGAAATATACCTCGGACATAAACACAGTCCGTACTGCCCCGAACTCACATGACGTCACTCTTTCCAAACTAGGTTACCCGTGCGTCCAAAGCAACTCACACTGCATTGTGCACGTCAGTGCGTGAATCAATCGAACGCACAAATAATATAACTATATAAAACTGGTGCGTACATTTGGCAGGACCGAAGACTACCCCCTTAGGTAATAAATGTACGTAACAGCTCCCTTATCACCTCCCCTTAAAAAAATTAATTCTATTAATTTTTTTTGAACTTAATACCCGAGAGAGGTGAGTCAAAACTACAACAAGATATATTAAATGCATAAAGTTATACCATATTAAGAAAAGAATATTAAACGAAATGAATATAACTAAATGATAGTATGCATTAAAGCACACATCCACAAACGACCTACTTTGGAACGATGTGGTAAAACAAGTTTGAAAATGAAAAATGAAAAAAACCATAAAAAAAAGATGATAATAAAATTCAACTAAGTTTTCAAAAAAAAAATTTGAAACATATGATTTCAAAAATGAAAATGAACAGCAACACTGATGATGATCAATGACAAGAGAATCAATAAAACAGAGAAATTGAAAATACAATGTGCAAAAATGAAACAATGCAAAATTAAACACTTTAAGAATCAACACACTTAATGATTTCTAACACTAGTACGGTTGACTAGTGATCTAACAGTGAGATATCATAACTAAGACCCGTGAATGCAGGCATTACGTGACAACTAAGAAAGTTAGTATGTGTGTGATCCATAATCAATTAAATAGATTAAGTTGAATTAATCTAATTTATATATTCCTTAATTACTAACAAATAACTAGTTAACAATATATTCTAAGTAATGTCAATATCACTATCAATATGTCACTGTTCCGTTACAACTAGTTAGTAATCGACGAGATAATGTTCTCAATGTTCCATACACGATATAATATATTCTCTAACACGTTATGTAGTGTAATATGTTCCATAGGAATAACAAATGTATATTTGTCGCTCTTAACAATGTTGCCATATTAATAAAAAGTTACTGTAGTACCAATGTTCCCGTTCTAATAAAACGTTAATATAGTATCAATAACAATGTACAAAGTTATTCATGTTATCGGTGAGGATGTTCCAACATCTGGAAGTGGTTTAGTTTCGACACGTTCACTTGGGCATCTTGATAGACAGTCTGCGAACACATTCTGCACTCCAGGAATAGCTCGTATCTCAAAATGGAACGGTTGAAGCGCTATAGCGTAACGCGCTGACTTTGATGACTTAACGTTCCCTGTATTCAGTGCGGTAAGAGCTTTCTGGTCAGACTCCACCACAAAGTGTGATCCGAGGAGATAACGATCCAGTTTAGTGATTGCCCAGACAAGAGCAAGGAGCTCTTTATCCAGAACGGAATATTTCGTCTCGCTCGGCGTGAGCTTTCTGGATACGTACATAACCGGAAATAAGGTGCCGTTATATTCCTGCATCAAAACTGCAGCGATAGCGTAAGAACTTGCATCACTGCGGAGAATGAAGGTGAGATTTTTGTCAGGCAACCTCAAAAAAGGTGCATTTGAAAAAAAAAATTGTTTTATATAGTCTAAAGCCGTTTGGTGATCCTGCGACCACTTTATTACATTAGATGTGCCTTTCTTCAGTAGAGAAGAAAAAGGTGCAGTTATAGTAGACAAATGAGGGATGAATTTTGAATAGAACTGTATTAGTCCTAAAAGCGACCTAACTTGTTTTTTTGTCTTAGGTGCTGAGATGTTTAAAATTTTAGAGACGTTACTGTCTTCTGTATACATGAAACCATGACCTATGCGGTGACCCAGAAATGAGATGTCATGAAAACCGACAAAAGCCTTTGAAGGTTTCGCTGTTAAGTTATAATCCCGTAAGGTAGAAAGTAAAGATTTTAAACCCTGAATATGTTCATCCCAAGAGTCACTGAAAAGACAGATGTCATCTATATAAGTAATGACATCGGGACGATGAGACAATATGCGGCGCATCATGCGTACAAAGGTAGCTGGCGCATTCATTAACCCGAATGGCATAAAATTCCATTGAAAAAGACCCCGTGGTGTCGAGAAAGCGGTGAATGGCTTTGCTTTAGGAGTGAGTGGCACTTGCCAATATCCCTTTGAAAGGTCAAATTTCGAAAAGAATGTAGCATGAGATAATCTCTCCAATAAGTCATCTAAAAGAGGTAATGGTTCCGCATCGAATTTTGTAACTTTGTTTAATTTCCTGTAATCTACGCAAAGACGTATATTGTTGTCTTTCTTCCTAATGATTACCATGGAAGAAGAATATGGTGATGAAGATGGTTCAATTATATTTAATTGGAGCATCTCATCCAATTCCTTATCAACCTTATCACGAAAGTGTAAAGGAATAGGATATGGGCGAACTCGAATAGGCGTATCGTCAGTCAGAATAATGTCATGTTGGATGACTGACGTATGACCTGGGATGTCAGTGAGGACATCCTCATACGAGTGTAGAATATTAGAGACTTGCTGACGTTGATCAGCCGAAAGAGTAGATGAGATTGTAACATCATTCCATTTCTCAGTGGAATGGAGTGGTACAACTGGTATTGGTAGTTGTACATCATCGAAAGAAGATTCCTCTTCTTGGATGACTGACAAACTAGAATAGTGTTGAATAGGTGGTGTAGGATCGTCAGTTGCCTGAAACACTGACTGTAGATAATCAGGACGTGAGTAATACTCCTTCAACATGTTAATGTGGAAGGTTTTATGTTTACCATTAACATCAACGATGTAGTCGACATCGGATATTCTTGAGATGATCCTGAAAGGACCTCTCCAGGTAATTAAAAGACGATTGTTATGCGCAGGTAGTAAGACAAAAGCTTCATCACCAGGTATGAGCTGGCGAAGACGTCTATACTTGTTTGCAAATAGACGAGCTTTTTCTTTGGCTTGTTCAGATGATGCAGTAGCTAGTCTACAAGCATCTATGATTCTCTTTCTCAGAGAGATCACATACTCATAAGAGGATTGAGTTTCCTCTTCAATATTCTCGTCAACCAATAAGTCGTGGATTAACGACATAGGACCGCGTGGTTGCATGCCAAAAACAAGCTGGAATGGAGAAAACCCCGTGGCTTGATTTTGTACTTCGCGATACGCAAAGAGACAAGCGGGTAGGACCCGATCCCAGTCTTGGGGATGGTCTTGAGTCATCTTACCCAACAACTGCTTGAGTGTCCTATTGAGACGCTCAATTAACCCATTTGACATCGGATGATAAATAGAACTAAGAGATCTGTCTATACCTAATGTCTTCATAACTTGAGACATGGATTCAGAAATGAACTGAACCCCATGATCCGACAAGATTTTCCGTGGAAAACCAATGCGTGAAAAGATTAACATCAATGCCTCTGCTACACTGGCAGATGAAGTGTTCTTGAGAGGGATGGCCTCAGGCCAACGAGTGCACATATCAATGCACGTAAGGATATGCGTATGCCCTCTAGCAGATGGAAGCATCGGACCAATAATGTCAATGGCCATTTTATCAAATGGTCTAATCGGGATGTCCGCAGCTTGAATAGGAGCCGCATGAAATGGACCCCGTACCTTAACTTCCTGACATATCAAACAGGACCGACAATAGAGAGTGATGTCCCTATGGACGCTGGCCAGTAGAATGCCGAAAGCACTCTGGATTTGGTACGCGAAAAACCCATATGGCCCGCACATTGCGAGTCATGCGCATGTCGTAATATACGAGATCTCATAGAGGATGGGACTAAGATCTGATAACATAAGGATGAATCCTTTTCCCGTATTACTCTAACCAAAATCCCATTTTTAAGTATAAAGTCATGTCTAGATTTTGCAAGTTTGTTGCTGGTATTCTTTTTGTTAACATACTGAAAAAATTTTTTTAATGAATCATCATTCTTTTGCAATGTTGCAAACAACTCCCGTGAAATAGGAGCATCATCATCACAAGTGGTATGAACTGTAGGTTCAACAGGTGTATCATGCGACATATTAGTAGCTTGCGCTCTAGTCACTACTGCATTTGCAGTTTGAATATGTCGCTCTTCCCATTCAGCTATTTGCTGTGGTGTACACTCTTTAATACCATGTATGCGACCAAGTATTAAATCACAAATTGGATTCGGAAGGAGACATGCTTGGATCTTTCCTGAAAAAAATGGTGTATTAAGATCAATAATAGCAGTGGGAAATGTTTCGACGGTGCCACCAAAAGTCACACACTTGACAACCCTGCCCGTGGCACAACTTGGGTTGATCAGCGAAGTCCGGACGCCCACAGTGCTACAACCTGAGTCAAATAGGAGAGAGCATGAAATATTGTTAACAAATCCCTTGTTAAACTTAAGAGAGCCCTGTCCCTGGTGTACTGACGCAGCAGTGGCCGTACAGACTGCAGGTAGACTAGGCAAGGTATGTCCGCAACGCAGCGTCGTGATCGCCTTAGGCTGGAAAAGAGTCGAGCATTCTGGACAGTCTTTCACCTGGGTACAATCAAGAGAACAAGACATAGCATTGTGAGTTTCAGCTACTTTACCCTGTTCAATGTTAGCCTGTGTATCAATTAAAGAGACATTAGAATGTCTACCCGTATTACTCGACGATCTTTCTCTGCGACGCGATCGATTTTGATTATTTGCATTAAAATTGCCATAATTGTCTTTTCTACTAGAGTTAAAATTTGGATGAGTCCGATAGTTTGTATAATTAAAGTTATGCTGTTCTTTAAAATTTTTATTCCAAGAACCTTGTCTGTTTTGCGGACCCTGAGATTTTGATCTCCAGTTTTGTTTATTATAATGTCCTTGATTATTTTTAAAATTATTGTTACCAAAATCTCGCGATCTGTGAGCTTGGTTCCAAGAAACATTAAATGGAGCAGATTGTTGAAATTGCTTCCCTTTGTAAAAGTTATCATTGTTAAAATTGTAATTATTTCCCTTATTGACATACCTATCAGCACTAAAAGAACGATTGCGTGAAAAATTGTTTTGTTGTGCTGCAAAAGCAACAGGCAATTCATTCTTAATCTGTGCGTTACTTAGATCCATGTTTGGGTGAGCAGTACAAAAATTTTTTGCATGTTCTTCTAAGCCTTTCATAGATAAAGGTTTCCTTTCGTGTAAAAATGCGAGAAATGTAGGATTTACAGACGAAAGTACCTTATCGCGCATCAGTAAATCGAAGAGACCTTCATACGACTTTTCAATTTTGGATAATTCGATCCATCTTTCTAATGTTAGTCGTATCTGTGACAGAAAATCACTAAAATTTCTGCCAGATTGAGGTAGTAATGTATGAAATCTTAAACGATATTCGTCTTCTGTCATTTGGAATTTTTGCAGAAGTGCTGCTCTAAGAGCATTATAGTCATTTTTCTCACCAATGCTGGTGGTATGATAAACTGCTAATGCATCCCCTGTAAGTAATCTGGATAAATATGTACAGTATAGCGCTTTATCCACGTTATAAGATCCACAAGTGGCCTCAAACCTATCTAGGAAGAATATTACGTCATCAGACGGGGGATTAAATTTTGGTAATTTAAGGTGAATTTCCTTAAAATAATCATGTCTGGATGGAGTTTGGCTTTCAAAAGTTCTCTGAGAATTAGCTTCCTGAGTAAACCTAATTCTCTCATATTCTGACTCTGCTAATTTCAGTTCATGCTGTCGTTTTTTTTTCATTCTCTTCCATCTCAAGCTGAAGTCGTTTTACATTTTGTTCAGCTATTAATCTCCTCTCTTCCATTTCTTTTTGTTTATTTTCCATTTCTTTTTCAGCTATTAATCTTCTTTCTTCCATTTCAATTTTAAGTCTTTCTTCAGCCTCCTTTTGCTTATGTTCTGCCTCTCGCTGAAATCGTTTCTCTTCTAATTCAGAGGCTAATCTCATTTTTTTCTCCTCTTCCTCAGCTATAAATTTCCTCTTCTTTTCATGTTCCTCAGCATCAATCCGTTTTTGATCTGCCTCAAATTTCATCTTCTTCTCTTGTTCCTCAGCCTCGAATTTCATCTTCTTCTCTTGTTCCTCAGCCTCAATCCGTTTTTGATCTGCCTCAAATTTCAAATTTTCCCATCTTAACTTTTCAGCTTCCAATCTTTGAGCTTCCAACCTTTGAGATTCTTTATATTCCGACATAGCGAATTGTCGTACCTCTTCAGCAGGTATTTGCAAAGCTTTTGCTTGCTTAATGAAATAATCGAGTGAATACATTATTCTATATAAGTAGTCACAGTACTCTAGATATTTAAAATGATAATTAATCAATATAAATTAGTTAACCTTGTTATTATAACAAGTGTTCTTCGTTCCTGTCCTTAGAACGGTATAATGTTATCATATAATTATTAAATATGTTATTAATCAATACAGTTATTTATGTAATGAAATGTCATGAAAGTAATAACGTGACAAACAATAGAAACAATACCGACAAGACACGATAATCAAAGACGATAGAAAACAGTCGCAGAAATCCAATAAAAATAAAAATGTGAAACTAAAAATAGAATGTCGTAAAGAGTTACGATGATAACTGCGATCAAATAATCAACAAGACAATAGACAACACAGTGTAAAAACATAGGTTTTGTAAAAAAACTGAACGACAGGAAAGGTGAGATGGACGCAAAATACAAACAAAATTCATCATAAAACTAAATTACGAATAAAAATAAATACGAAAACAACAATTAAAACTTGACACTACAGCTAAACAGTCAGGTGTCACAGACCACCAGACACAGTGGACCTAGAATCCTTCTACGCTCACGCGTAGGAACATTCCACTGAGGGAAGTCTGCAAAACAATTCCTAAAGAACAGTCACGAAGGCCCTGGTGTGAAACTGGGATGTATCCTCCGTGAGTCTCCAAACCCTACCTCCCACAAAGAATACACAACATATAACACATAACATGGAATAAGTAAAGGTGGACATAACAATAAAAGGCACAGCTAAAAGTAATAAAATGTACAACGAAAGTACGTTATACTTATCTCGCGTGCAGGTAAAAAATCAATGTGCCTCGTCTCCGTGGATGTACGTCTACGGATAAAATACTTCGTTCTGCGTATATAAAACCAGCTCGCACGTAATACTGACGAAGAGGTGAGCAAGGCAGTCAGTCACTGTAGAACTTGACGTGGAGGTTGATTGATGATCTTGAGCATTTGAGTTGATTTTGATTCATTATCACGCTAGGATCCAAATTGAGATGATGTCGCCTTGAAAGTACAAATTCTTCTTTTCAAACGATAATTTGGATGGGTACGTTCCTTTGAAATTACTTCCAGCCCACACTGGCATACCAATTACTGTTGGGTTCGTTTCTAACGTTCAAGAGTGTTATTTACGCGAATGGTTTTGATAGAACGAAAATGTCATAAATGTTCTTCAACACGAACATCAACAAGTAGTGATGAACTGGTTATTGACTGGCAGCACACAAGGCTGTGATGATTGTACATATATTTTATTGAACGTGACATATACGACGTTGAACAAGACGGTCATATTTACAGTTGCAAAAAAGGTCATTACATCAAAATGTTGATCATTGACTTTTCAAGTTTATGAAGATCCTCTACAATTAAGTCCTCTCATTCAAGTGACTAAAGATCGATCACTTCCTTTGCCATAGCATATGTATTGTAGTAACGTCCGTTGACCTTCTCTCAAGGACGTATCTTATGACCAACGGATTAATTCTCACTGAGTAATATTTCTTGTCATACTCGTACTAATTCCAGACTTCCTTCATACAATATTTAGGTAGCATAGATATATAACAATCCAAACAAAGTCATCCACAACAATACGACCAGGTTAGAGTTCTGTATTGACCAACCTCTCTGTATCCATGCCACGACTTTGGCATTTACGAAAATACGGCATATAAACATAAGAAGTATGCAAATCAATTAACTTTGTTTCTTCGTAGGAATCCTCCCCTCTACGGTAATTCAAAAGGGCTAACGACTCCGTCTGTCCATTCTAGGAAGGACATACTGTGATGACTTCCCGCTAGATCAGAACTATGAGCGGCCTTATACATTAATTTACTCAATAAACATTCAATGACATGGGGCGACACTTACATGATACTTCTACTCTTGGCTGCATCATGAACCAGTAGAGATCATACAAAAGTAATGGCTTCTTCCAAACTTGCCAATAAAATATTCCAAGAAATATACCTCGGACATAAACACAGTCCGTACTGCCCCGAACTCACATGACGTCACTCTTTCCAAACTAGGTTACCCGTGCGTCCAAAGCAACTCACACTGCATTGTGCACGTCAGTGCGTGAATCAATCGAACGCACAAATAATATAACTATATAAAACTGGTGCGTACATTTGGCAGGACCGAAGACTACCCCCTTAGGTAATAAATGTACGTAACATGGCCCCTTTGCTGTTGTCCATGTTTCATAGCCATTTAATAGGACTGACTTGACAATTGAGTTGAAGATACTTATTTTAGTGTTGGACTTGATTTCTCTTGATCTCCATGTATTTCCTAAAACAATGAAAGCTCCTCTTGCTTTTTGTTTTCTTATTTTATAGTGTTTGTCCTTCCAACTTTGTTTATATTGCTTCCGATATAAGTGTATGATTCCATATCATGTGTTGGCTTTTCTTCACGTTCAACCTTGTTATCATTTCCTGCATTTATTCTCATTTTCTTTGTCTTTTCCCTGTTTATTTTCAGATATAGCTGCTTGTGACCTCTAATTTTCTGCCAATCAATCAGTGTCTCTATTTTCGTTCTGGTTTTCTTTCTATCTCTGCGGGTGCATCTTCTAAACTTCAGTTCTATCACAATGTCTCTTTCTATGTATTTCTCCTCTCTCTGTTATCCTCGTCCCGATGCTGACTCCTGTGTGGGTAGTTATAAACAGTGGTGTCATTCAGCCCGTTCGCACCGGTTTGCCCGTACCGGTTATTGAGACTTGCCGGGTTCGTTGAACCACAAGTTGAATTTATTTAAGAAAATTAGGCTAATATAACGAGGAAAAATTTAAATTTATAATATAAAAATTGACAACTACTCACTTCTTTGTGTCCCATTAAATACTAGGGGGACAACCATTGCTACTGATAAATGAAATGCTCTTCTCGTTGAAGTCAGTTCACGTCTCATGACGCTGAAGCTAATAGGGAAGACTCTCGCTAAAATGGATGTAACACCATCTGAGAAATGTTGGTTACGTTTTGCACAACATGCAGCTGCTGACAATCGAGTCAAGAAAATAAGAGACACCGAGTACTCACAGCATCAAATAGCCTCGTGGTCTTTTCTTTAATTTGTGAACGATCGCTGAGTTGTTAAAATACATGTAATTCTTGCCTTGGCAGTTTTTATTTTTATGTATCCATTTGTTTTTCATTAAATACTATATAAATGTGAAATGATTTTATTTAATATTATACCAATGGGAGTCGCTTTAGTGCGCTTTTTTTTATATCAAGTTATCGTTCATTGTAAGTTGATGAGGAAAAAAATGTAATATCTCATAGAACTGGTGTTCTCTGTTAACCATTGGTTATAAACTATAAAATAATATTATATAAGATAACCGTTAAGATAAATCCATGGCAGAAACTGCCGTAGGGGTAAAGTGTTAGAGGCTTCAGCTTACTAGGTCTGGCAAACACTGTCATAGGGGAGTTAAGTGTTATTGACTACTATACTAGGTTTCCGTTTTATGAGATGGGTTGATCAATTTTCTTCCTCACTGCCGTTGAAATACCACATATACTTTTGTAGATGTATACATATATACTAATGCAGGGGCGAACTGAGTAATCGGACAATCAGTCAGTGCCCGAGGTCCACAGCAGTAGGGGGTCCACTTCCCCCTAGCCTCCAACTAGCTTAATCAACTGTCAAGTAAACAATCCAGTATTGCTCTGGGCCCCTGATCACTGTCTGTCCACCCGTACACTATTTGGAAAATATTAACAAACACACAGTTCACGTGACATCTGAAACCAGTTGTATCAACAAAAACATCCAAGTCCAAACGGTTATTCCTAGCAACCTTCCTCGTGAATGGCAGATCACTATGACAACTTCATCATCATCATTTTCCTTTGCGCTCCTTACAGAGCATGTAACCACCTTTACAGTTGATCTCTTGCAGGAAGCCTGCACCAAGCATTCACATGCTCTTACAATAGTGGTTCCTGCAACACTTTGTTTCAAATGATGAGGTTGCCTGGCACCATGCACAAGCTCATAGTAGTTGCTTTATACGATATACCTGATGGTGCAGTGGGCGTATTCTTTGTTTCTTCGGAGACCTTTTGGAAGTACACGGGGCTTTATGACAGCTTTAGCAGTTCATTTTCCGGCTGCTTGTGCTTTTGTTAGTAAAAACGATTTATGTCAAAATTTACGTTTTCCACCATTTCATCACTCTTATTATTTAGCTCAAAATGGGAATTAAAAAAAAAAAACATCTCACCATAGTTCCCTGATTGTTAACGGAATCGGAAATCCGGTGCACGCGGTGCTCTTTGTGGAGAGCGATTTAGAGGGTCCATTACCTGAGTGCCACCTTGACAACGGAAGCTGGCGCGAGACAATGCATAGCAACAGCATCATAGTGGACGTCTACTGAAGTCTGCATTATCAGCTTGATAAAAGACCCAACACATTTGCAGTTATGTTTGATTTCTAAAGGACAGACGAAATTAAAAGATCCTCTCAAAGAAGGCAAAGCGATTGTTCTGCTGTACCTTCTCTCGTGGAAAACAGCATTGTACAACGTGGTTGCACGTTTGAAGTGTAGAAGTATTATCTGATGTAGAATCAATAGGGTTATACATGGTACAACATTTTTCTTTCTTAATGTGTTTAAATGATTATTTTGTTTTTTAATCTAACAAAATCTTTGTTTCAATCCATGTTCTGAATCACTTTTTCTTTTTAATTTAAAAATGAACGATTATTGAAATATAAAGCGAAGTTGAAAATAAAAAAAGAAGAATCGTAATTACACTAATGAAGCTGCTTCCTTTGCAGAAAGCA
Organism: Oreohelix idahoensis; assembly: GCA_024509875.1. Taxonomy (NCBI): domain Eukaryota; kingdom Metazoa; phylum Mollusca; class Gastropoda; order Stylommatophora; family Oreohelicidae; genus Oreohelix; species Oreohelix idahoensis. The sequence goes on from JAMPIV010000804.1 coordinate 323,401, forward strand.
CGTATCAAAACATTTATGTACCGTATTCTTACAGTGGTAATTTCTCAGCAAATTTACCGTAGTAAAGATATTTGTTAAACGCCCTAAAGAAAGGCTTATGGAGATCCTAGACTGACCACTACAGATAAAAAAGATTTATGATGATGATGTGGTGTGATGATGATAATAATATAGTTATAAAGATGATGATCACAATGCGAAAGTTATGTTAATGATATCTGACCCGCCTCATAAATAATGTCTAATACATACAGTTATTACAGGGTAACTGAGAAGTCACGCACTGTTTTTTTTTAAATGTTTATACCCTCATGCGTTTCTATTGGATAATACAAACGTCAAAACAAGGGGAAATAACTGCCACTTATTAAATAAGTGGTTTTTTAATTCCCATAAACAATATAAAATAACATCTAAAATGGCCAATATACTAACGTTACAAGAGACAGTAAAAAATGCTGCCCGCTATGAAATCATTTGTTGAACATACTGAATCTCACGTTAATTTGTAATGTAAATATGACATAACATTTTGTGTATTAAAATGGAGTTAAATGTCTTTATTTTGATTTTTCTTTCATGTCAATTAGTTGAATATGAGGGAAGAAATAACAATTTAAAAATAGGAAGCGACTTTTCAATCTCAGCTTTCAGGATGGGATTTGTAAGGGGACATGATCAGAATTTGTAAGCACACAAATGCGATTGTGCACCCTTATGAAATATAACGGATTTTATCCACTTGTTTATTTTAAAATATTGAAATAAATGTGTGATGTACTTTTGTGGTGTTATTTATATTTATGAAATTAAATTTACGACTTAATTGCTATAATTAATACCAGCTAAAATTATTTTTTTTCTTACATTTGTAATAATAATTGATAATTCTGCATTTATCAAACAGTTTAAATTAATATTTCAACTGATGTTTAAGTGGTTCCCGTGTTTAGTGACTGCTAAAAAAAAAAAAGGATGAGTTATGCATTAATGTGACACATCTATACTTTGTGCAAAAATATCAACTGAAAACATATCTAGCGACTATTCATTTTCTTCATATCTTCCTGACTCACCTTCCTGATTCACTTTGAGTCCATTATTTGATGTCTTATAAGGCAAGTTCGGAAACTAATAATAATACATTCAATAGAAAACGGTACTTCAACAATCGCTTGGGTTATGGGTGGCTGGAAAAAGGAAGGCAGTGAGTGAGTGTGAATGAGTGAGGTGAGTGGGTGAGTGAGTGAGTTTAGTGCAAACAACACATAATTTACATAACTTCATGATGGGTTAAAAAACCACATGTTAAAGATAAATATTTCGAACTTCAATGGGCCCCATTAATTGTGTGGTGTCTTCAGGCAGTTTTTAAGAGGTCACAATATATAAGCGTGTACATTTAATCCTGATGTTTCATATAGACTGAGATCTAGCATATTTAACCACGGAATTGCACAATGCTATAGATACCATCAATACTTTGCTTCAGTCTTGAATATATAAACGGATGAAAATTGTATTTACAATTGCATAATGTGCCCCCTTGTTACCGGTGTTTTCTTTAACGGGACTGTCGCTGATGTTGCCAGAGCTGTCGGGCTTACTACGTGTGGCCGACGTATTTCTTGATAACGCGAATTTGATGTGGGCCGTTACTTTGGCTTATGGTGATGACGATTGAGCTCGGTAACAATGTTTAATAGGTCAAGACAGTATGACCAAACTGGCGATAAATAGATGCTGGACTCATAGTGGACAGTTGGTGACGATACACAGTTTATTGAAGACATAACGTTGACATCAGTAAGGTAGACGATCATCAATATTATATTCATGGCAGAAAAAGTACATAGTCAATAATAATCAACATGGACGTTGACTGACTGCACTAGCCGTTACCATACGCAGGTTAATGGAAGCTCTACGGCAACGAATTGTAGGATGCATGGGTTTACAAAAATAACCATGTTAAAAGCGTTGAGCATAAATATATTTAATGACGATCCAATAACATCTCCTAGCGTTTGATAATGTACCGCTGTTAACAAATGCTGATAAAGTCTATCCCAGGGTAATTGGTACTGTTAATGTATATTTGGTAAAGTATATCCCTCTTGAAGTGATTAGACTGTTGTAGTACATGCGCCCACACAGAGCAGATGATAAATAGGTTAGCTCTGTATTGTCCCTGTGTATAAAGTCTGTAGTGAGTGGTATGAAGGGTACAGTCACTCACCCTGTACTGTCAAGCATAGATCGACGAATCAGACTAGTGTTCATTTCCAATTGACAGCACATAATTTATTCACACAGCAACATCAATCCGGTACGATACACTACACAGGTACAATAGGATACACAAAATCAATAATAATCAATTGCGCAGAATGTCACAGCTGTTCAGTATGATGTAAACCCTGTTTACATCGCAGTTCTAATATTACATCAGTAAATCCACCAGAACGACTGCTGATACTGCAGTTACAAAACGCCACACAGGCTTAAATCTATATGAATACTTCAACGACTGCATACTCTGCAGTTACCAAAACGCCACACAGGCTTAAATCTATATATACTTGCAGTTCTAATGTTCCACCAGAACGACTGCTGATACTGCAGTTACAAACGCCACACAGGCTTAATCTATATTTACTCAAAAGACTGTCCGCTCTGCAGTCTACAAGTAATCTGGCCTACACAAATCCTGGCTTTATAATCTCTTCAATAACTCTGATATCTGTTCATGGATCCTTAAATCTATATATACTCAAAAGACTGTCCGCTCTGCAGTCTACAAGTAATCTGGCCGACACAAATCCTGGCCTTATAATCTCTTTAAATAAAATACATTCACCAGAAAACTCTCCCTCCATAAGGAACAATGGCCTTACCATCTCCTAGCGCCGTTCCTGCACAATAGAAATCTATCAGGGAGGAAAATATGATTCAAAACATCGGCCTGTAGACACCAAGGCCCCCAGAACATGTCCTTAACATTCTTCTTCTTCCGTCCTTAGCCACCGACTGTCAAAGCAGTCAGTGGCCAATACGCAGATAGGTTTTCTTTGCCATTGTTTCCCATCACGCCTAGTGGCGTCTTTAGGGCAATGGCAAATCAACCCATTTGCTGTTGTTTCCGTAATCGAAGTGACTGGCAAACGGGTGATCAGCCCGTTGTGTGTCCTTAACATAAAGTACACCTTATCTTCGCTTATCTGCAGATGATCACACCTAAAATAGGCAAATAATGGTACACCTCGAAAAAATGGCCAAACATCGTTCCCGTACACTATCCTGGGAACACACACAAGACACAGGGCTGACTCCCTAGTCAACGCCCAAACTTAGCCTGCTTTCTTCAGACTGCCACGGGAACACACACCTCTCCCGCCAAACAGTCACCGGACTCGGCTGTTCACGGACTAGCCGTGAGCTATTCACAGCCGGCCGAAACCAGTACAGAATAACTAATTGACTAGCGCTCACGACGCTTTTCTGTACACACTGTTTTCTAACATATAAATATTTAAACAACTCCCAATTAAACAAGCCAACAAGTGCCACAACCCTGAATTCATTCAAGGCTCCAACAAGAAAATGTCAGGTATCTAGGGAATTGAAAATTCCCAGTAATAAGAAACTTCTCAGACTACAGCTGGGAAAAGGCTATTTCAGAATAGAATAGAAGAACCTTACTGTGCAGGAGGTCTTCAAGACAATAATATAGAACATTTCTTGTTAAAATGTAAGAGGTATGAACAAATGAGAATACCAATATTAGATTATTTGCAAGCATCCAACTTACCTATAAATATAGAAGAGGTGTTGAGAATAGACAGACCTAGGGAACTGCATAATATAGTCAAACAATATTTAACACGAACAAATGTTAATATATAGTGGCTGGGAATGTGAAGGTCTGATGCTGTTCTTACAATGCAAATGACTTTTAACAGATGAAAGTTAATTAAATATCTGTTAAAGTCAGTTATATAACTGGAACCACCAGGCCTTTACACCCCACCACTTTTAATATTATTCTTGTTCAGAGTGTCTTCTTGATTTTGTTTGTTTGTTTTTTGTTTGTTTGTTTGTTTGTTGTTGTTTTTTTTTAAATTGTATTTATTTATTTAACGTATAAGCACAATTGAGATTGTCCATATATACAATGATTTGACAAATGTGATGCCACTTTCTCATATCGGCAGTTGTTCATATTATTTGGAATTGAAAATAATATATATCCTAATTATAACCCATCAGAAGTTGAACGGGACATTTTTCTTCATTAATTTTTTTTTTTAATCTCAAACATTTTACTCCCCCTCTCACATCATGTAAGCATGTCCTTTGCAGAACGTCGCTCTCATCACATCCCGCCTGAAAGACTCTCAATCTCTAGCCAGCCCTCCTGCCTCCTCCATTGTCATGTTCAAGGTGTCTTCAATGTCCTGTGTCCACCGTCGTCTTGGTCGGCCCCTGCCTCACCTTCCAGGTACCATACCCTCCCTCACTGCTCTTTCTAAGCCACTATGGCGTTTAATGTGGCCAAAATATTTCAGTTTCCGGGACATGATATTGTTTATGAGCCAGTTTTCCTCGATGTTCAGGTCGTGTAGGATGTCTATATTTTTCTTCTTCTTTGTCCAAGATATTCTGAGAATTTTTCTATAACACTTTGCTTCGAAAGATTCGATTTTTTTCTTTAATGTTTGAGTAATGCTTTAATAACGGGCTGATCACCCGTTTGCCAGTCACTTTGATTACGGAAACAACGACAAACGGATTGATTTGTCGTTGCCCTAAATACGCCATTAGGCGTAATGGCCACTGACTGCTTTGCCGGTCGTTGGCTAAGGACGGAAGAAGAAGAAGAAAGAATGCTTTAATGTTTGAGTAATGGTCCATGATTCACATCCATGTGTTGCTACCGGTTAGATGCATGTTCTCAGAAGTTTTACTTTTATTAATTTGCTGGTGTTATGCCATAGGTTCTTCATTTTATTTAACCTCTGCATTGCTATGGCCAGTCTCCTTCTGACCTCTTTTGAGCAGTCTCCATTGTTGTTAATTATGGAGCCAAGATATTCAAAATTTGTGACATTTTCAATTTCCTCATCATTGATGGTAATTTTTGGTTGGCATCTTGTTTTGTCTGTGGACATTATCTTTGTTTTTTTGTATTTAAAAAAAGGTTCTGATCCTCACTGTGTCTTTTGACAGACAGGATTAACTGTTCTAGTCCCTTGGCACTGTTTGAAAGAATAACTGTGTCATCTGCGTACCTGAGTTCTGGGATCGCATTTCCACCAATTGTGAACGGATCGCAATGTTCACATTCTTGGTCACTCCGAACATTTCTCATTATATTTTCTGCATAGATGTTAAACAAGTATGGAGAGAGGATGCAATCCTGTCTTACTCCCCTTTTCACCTCAAACCATCCTGATGTTTCCCCCGCTACTCTGACAGCTGCTTGTTGTTCATGGTATAGTGTTTCAATTAAATGAATCAAATGCGATGGAAACCCCATGTCTCTCATGATGTTCCACAATTTCTGATGTTGTACGCAGTCGAAGGCCTTGGTGTAATCTACTAAACAGGCATGAAGATCTACATTGTATTCTCTGCATTTCTCGAGGATGTTTCTCACATTAAAGAGGTGATCTCTCGTACCTCTGCCTTGTCTAAAACCCGCCTGTACTTCATGTATTTTATGTTCTAATTTTCTTTCTATCCTCTTCATGATAATCTGCAAGAGGATTTTGCTGGCATGACTTATTAAAGCAATAGTACGATAGTTGGTACACAGTTTTAAATTGCCTTTCTTTGGGAGAGGGATATACACAGATCTTTTCCATGCTTTATGAATATAAAATAACTTAACACCCCTCTACAGCTGGATTTCTTAACCTTGGAGGTCTGTGAATTGATTCCAGGGAGTCTGGGTATATTACATATAATCTGGGACTGCATTTTCACAAAAATGTTTACGCTGAAATTTATTACAGATTTTCGCTATTAAAGAAATATATTCTTTTTACAGATTGTTTTTGTATTTCAGTAAGACTATGTAAGACTAATGAATTTTCTTTGTAATAAAATACATTATTTGTAAGTAAAAATTCTGATTTGATCCCAAGCTAGGAGTAAGAAGCACGTAGCATAGTTGGAGAGCCCTCTTGGATGGCGGGGACTGCACAATATGCTACGCACTTCTCAATTAAGCTGCCTACTGTTTATGGTAGAGATACGGAACCTATGCGATCACAAATTTGAGAAGTAGGGAATAGTCTCCATTGGTGTTGGCCACTAACACTAATTTGGATTCAACATTTAGATTTTTCAGTGATTTTTAAGAATTTTTTGCTGTTTTTTTTTAAGTCATTACTTTGCATATTTTGGCATTTTCAAATAAAAAAATAGGCATTTTTAGTGTTAATGTGTTCTTACTTATTGTTTTTTTACAAATTTCTTTACTTCATTGTTTTCCCCATGCTGTTTACTTCATTGTTTTCCCCATGCTGTTTACTTCATTGTTTTCCCCATGCTGTTTACTTCATTGTTTTCCCCATGCTGTTTACTTCATTGTTTTCCCCATGCTGTTTACTTCATTGTTTTCCCCATGCTGTTTACTTCATTGTTTTCCCCATGCTGTTTACTTCATTGTTTTCCCCATGCTGTTTACTTCATTGTTTTCCCCATGCTGTTTACTTCATTGTTTTCCCCATGCTGTTTACTTCATTGTTTTCCCCATGCTGTTTACTTCATTGTTTTCCCCATGCTGTTTACTTCATTGTTTTCCCCATGCATTGTTTTCCCCATGCTGTTTACTTCATTGTTTTCCCCATGCTGTTTACTTCATTGTTTTCCCCATGCTGTTTACTTCATTGTTTTCCCCATGCTGTTTACTTCATTGTTTTCCCCATGCTGTTTACTTCATTGTTTTCCCCATGCTGTTTACTTCATTGTTTTCCCCCATGCTGTTTACTTCATTGTTTTCCCCATGCTGTTTACTTCATTGTTTTCCCCATGCTGTTTACTTCATTGTTTTCCCCATGCTGTTTACTTCATTGTTTTCCCCATGCTGTTTACTTCATTGTTTTCCCCATGCTGTTTGATAATTTTCCCTACACTCATTAAAACAAATGTTGCTGGTAAATTTCCTACATAAAGTCAAATATTGGATTCCTGTCTGATGCCATTAATTCCTTGGAGAAGTCAGCATTAGTGTATCAGATAGATTTGACGAAGAAAATAGTCAATGATATAGACAGTGTGAATGATGACGTGGAAAAAGCTGTGCAAAAGAAAACTTAAGAAAGTTTTGAAACCAAAATGTGGGATATGAAAAGCTATGCTTCATTTCACATGTGCTATCGGGGAAGAACTTTTCCCTTGGGAAACTTTTTCCTTGGTTTCAGCGGACTTAGAACCAATTGACGTAGTTTATTTCAAGTACTAGAGTAAAAGCCCGTTATATGACGGGAATTAAATTCAAAAGCACCAATACTTAATGGCAATTTTACTTATTCAGATACTTGTGGAAAAATAATGTTGTCTGGATCCTGGGTTCTTAGTTTCCCATACTATGGTAGCCGATCTTCGCCCATTAGAAAAATACCAGTCGATTTTATTCTAACAAAAGCGTGAAACTTAAATCATTGTACGTGCATTCCTGTTAATTATAGGACTAAAATAATTTTGTACAAAGTCTGAAAATGCATGCAGTTCACATTGCACATGCACGCCAACCTTTGCGCACTTTTCTTTGGCGAATGTTACTATTTTTGGGAGCGTAATGAACAGAATGACAGAATGAGCTGGAGAACTTTATATATGATGCTCCAGTAGTGCCAGTAGTAATGGAAAGAAGCTATTCAGTGTTTAAAGCTTTGTTGGAAGACAATAGAAAGTCGTTCTCTTTTGAAAATCTGCACATGATTTTCATCAAGTATTGTAATTCTGAACTCGCAAAATAAAAACTTTCAGTTTGTCATAGAAACTGTAAAAATATTCAGTTGTAATAATAATAATAATAATGTTGTAATGGTATGTCTTTAGTGTGTGTTTTTTTAATAAGGAATTGTTTTGTTAATAAACATAAAACTTTCATTTTGGCACAGAAACTGTGAAAATTTCAATTGCATTTTTAAGTGGGGTGTGGGTGTTGTGTGTGTGCGTGAGTGTGTGTGTGTTTTTTTTTTATTTTTTTTTTTAGACTGCATGTTTTTGGTTAACAAAATAAACTTTAAGTTTGGCACAGAAACTGTAAAAAAAATGAAGTTGTATTTGTTTATGTTTTTTATTTGTTTTGTTTTATTGGTCATTTTTTCTTTCGGGTTAGTAAAGTAATGAATTTCAGTTTGGCACAAACTAAAAAAGACTTGTACTTTTTAGGTTATATGTTAAAATTTTATAAGGCATATTTTGGGTTTTTGGGTCATAAATGCACTTTCATGGGTCATTTTCTAGAAATTTTTAGGTCATTAAAATCCTAGCCCTACTCATTACGTTCCTGCTTCTTTATGCCTTTCTTTTCATTCCTTCATCTTATTTATAATCCTTCTACGCGCTTGTTTAGCTTTTTAATGACACAACATGTGACTGGAGTGAAACAGTCACTAGAAAAACTCAGCGACTAACTTAAATCTGGAGGGGAAAAGGAGGATTCTCAGGGCACATGTGGAGCATTGGCATGACGACAGAATTATAATAGACAAGACCTGAAGGTCTTTTATATTTGAATATGCGCCCTAATATAACCGATTGTGTTGAACAGGACACGCTTCGCCAAAACGAGGCAAAAGTTTTTTTGTAAATGTTGCTGTCATTTTTGACGGAGTCATCTGTCAAGTTATTTGCTTATGTTTTTATCATAAGAATAATTGTGTCTTTACCTGCGATGTCAGGTTGATTAGGTGTTGTCTTCCCTTGTTTATTCATTCATTGTGTTTGACCTTTAGGGTCAAAGGTAGACAGTTCTGGCGTATGCCCATAGGCAGGGTTTTTTAAGCGGGAGTTGAGTTAGACTTCCGGCAAGCGGAAAAGTGTCCTGGTTTCTGTAGGGACGAGAGTCCATTGTGTTTTTTCGGGAAAATCTTCGAAGTGGCTGCGATGGCAGTTTTCCCTAGTGAATCTCTGTGCGTTGGAATGACAGCAGAGTTCCTTGTTAGGTTCTGTGGACTCGGTTACAGGTAATACCGACTTTTTCCATTATTACGCTTTCGGTGGCAGAACATGTTAGAAGATTACCTAGTCTGTGAACTGCAACTCACCGGTCCTCCATTACAGAACATATATGTTGTGCTCAAGGTAGCCATCCAAGACTATTAGTCTTCATACCATCCAGAAATCCAGTGACGAAGATATATATTGTGGGAGCCGCAGATTGGCGGCATATTTATGTCCACATACGCATTTTACGGAAACAATGATAGATTGTTTGGTCTGTTTTTGTTCCACAAAGACGCCACCAGGCGTGGTGGAAACAGCGATAGATTGATCAATTTGTTGTTGCCCTAAGACGCCACTAGGCGTACTGGCCACATACTGCTTTGCCGGTTGATGGCTAAGGATGGAAGAAGAAGAAGACGCATTACTGCAGGGTTGATGGTAACCTGCTTATCAGCAGTACACGGCCGACGTCAGAACGAGGCCTGTGTTTTCGGCTATTATACTACAGCCTGATAATGTGCAATTGGCGGGGAATGCCAAGTTGTACCTATGTGTCAAGGTGATTAAGGTATCTGACGCGTTTAGTCAGAGAGATCAGGCGGCATTTTGAACTGTCATTGAATAACATTATTATTGACCATGCACGAATATTGGAATGTTTACCAGCCCTTTAAACGCCTGATGTATTATTATCGATTTCCGGTCAGCATGACCTTGTTTACAATGACTGTTCCTGTTGATGCTACTATGTGTGTTATCGTCAATAAATGTTTTGAAACGTGCCTGCAGTGTTCAAGCATCCTTGACCGCTGCATGTGAGTGTAGGGGTTGCAGTGTCTACATATATACGAGCCTAAACACATTCGCGCCTTCATTCGCACCCACACTCAGTTCATCATACGCCAGCACTACACATCTTACAACATGTATACTGTCTTGGGCCAGTGATCACCTCAACAAGAGAAAAAGACAGTTACATTTCTGGTGGACCAGTTACGTGGGCTCTTCTGATACATTTCTGGTGGACAGAGCGAGCAATTAACATTATTGATGACATTAATGTGGTCCAGAAATTTACATTTCATGGGGCTATTTGCGTGAGGGCTACAACAGGACAGAAATAGGTCATCAACTGTTGACCCAGATAAACAGTGCTAGCATTTATGTTATAATGCTGCTTGAACAACAACAGGACAAGTACTGAAGTTAACATCTAGGCATTTGCTACGTGGACCACAACTGCAAGTCGAGTCCCTTTTTGTAAACGGTACCGCTGGTCGTTTACACGTTTCAGTCAACAACAGACTTTTCTATGTCCGAGCATTCAAGTTACATTGTTCGAGGTCAAGTGTTTGTAAACAGTACGTGGAAATTGTAAACATTCAATGTGCAAGTCCTAAGTCGAGAAGGTCATAGTAACTTTTGTTCGTGAATACCACTTTATGCTACAGTGGATTTGACATTCAGTGCGCGCTTGACATTTTGTTTCTGTGTTCGCAAGGAGCAAGAAATTTACTTTAGTTTCAGCTGTGACTGAACTTGTTCTGCAACACATTGAAATACTAATTGCTATATATATGTTTATGTTACTTCTACTGTTTTTGTGTATTTTTCTTGTGTTCTTTAGCAGGTTTTCGGTTGGTGGGTCTTACAGTAAATATGCCACTTAATCGAGGGTTACTGTAAGCGTTCTGTAGGGATTGCAATTTTCTTAATTGAAATTTGCTAGCGACTTTTGTTGCTATTTTTTTTTTTAGCTGTGACGACATGAGTTAGTGTTGTTTCCGTTATTTTTCCGTTCTTTGATTTTCGATTAGTTTTGTTTGTATCTGTTCTTCTCTCATTCCTTCCGTTTATTTCATTACACCTTTTCGTTTATAACAGTGTTGCCATTTGTCTTGTTTATTTTTCGCGGTCATCATTACACATTTGTGTAACATTTTTTTTTACTTTTTGTTGTATTGTTTATTTGACTTCCGCGAACGTTTTTGGTCATTGTTCTATATTTTTGTCTTTGTATTTATGATTGTATTACATTATTGTCATACACAGTCTACATACATACACTTGGTCATGTATTATTATTATTGATAAGGTATACTCTTCATATAGAGATTGTTAATAAAATATTATTATATGAGATATTTATACAAGTTCTTGGCCAAAAGACTTGTTGTCCACAAAGATTGAGACAAGGTGAAATACATATTCAAGTTCTTTATAAAAAAGACTTGTGCCCACAGTGATTGGGATATAAAGGTAATTTAGTTATTTTTTCAGGTTTCTGATCTCATTAGACAGAATGTCTACATTGGATTTCTTCATCCAGCAAGGGTTAACCCTTGGTAAGTCTGGTAAAGAATTGGAAGAATATTCATCTGCTCTATTCGCCATTGCAGTAAAGTCAGAAAAGGTATCAAAGAGAAGCTGCTGCTGAGGAGAGGAAAGCTCAAGCTGCTGCTGATGAAAGAAAATTCCAGATGGAAATGGAAGACAAAAAACTTCAAGCTCAAGCTGCTGCAGAGGAGAGGAAAGCTCAAGCTGCTGCAGAGGAGAGGAAAGCTCAAGCTGCTGCAGAGGAGAGGAAAGCTCAAGCTGCTGCTGAGGAGAAAAAACTCCAACTTCAAGCTGCTGCTGAGGCTGAAATTAGAAAAATGGAACATGAGGAAAGAAAACAGAAAATGGAACTTGATGAAAGACTCGCAACTTTGGAGTTAGAGAAATTGAAATTGGCGAGTCCAGGTGCTCAGCAAACAACTTCGAGTACGACAAAGGAGTTTGTTAATAGGATTAAATTGCCTCATTTCAATCCTTTAAAGGATGACGTAGCAGATTATCTAGATAGATTCCAATTTTTATGCGATACGCATAACATAAAAAAGGAAAAATATGTTGAACAACTGATGGAATTTTTTACAGGTGACACAGTGACTACTCTTATGACAATAGACGAACATGACAGGACTAATTATGATGTTGTCAGAGCAGCATTGCTTAAAAAATACCAACTAAAAGAAGAAGACTATCGTCTTCGTTTTAGGACAATGTTGCCAGAAAATGGAGTAGATTTCTCTGATTTTGTTACAAAAATACGTCGTACATTTACACGATGGGTTGAGTTGTCTCAGACTGAGAAAACATATGAAGGTCTAATGGACTTATTATTGCGAGATAAGGTTTTGTCATCTGTTAATGATTCTTTTCTTGCATTCCTTCATGAGCGTAAGCCTAAAAACTTAAAAGATATGGAGGAATACTGTTGTCAGTATGCCACCGCGCATCCCCATGCTACAGTTAGCAATTCTAAAGTGAAAGAAGGGTTGCCAGCTGCTTCGGCAACACCATATGGCCCTAATTTCAAAAAAAAATTTCAGGGTGCTCAACAAAACTGGAATAGGGGAAGTAATCAGAATTACACTCAGAAGCGGAGTAATCCAACACATGATGGTTCTTCGTCTATGAATTGGAGACAAGATGGTAGTTCTCGTAATTTTAGTGGTAATAATCTGAGACACTTTCGCAAAGGCTATCCAAATAATAACTATTCGAACTTTCGAGGTAATCATTCTCGACGTCAAGATTATGACGATGGTGAATTGAGAAACCGGGATTCAAACCGGAATGATGATTACAATAGGCAATATGATAATAATTACAGGGGAAATGATAGTCGAAATAATTACAGGGGAAATGATAATCGAGGCAGACCTAGATTTAACAAAAAAAGACCTTTCCAACAGGCAAACTCTGCACAACAAGAGTTTGATGGAGCCTGTAATACAGTAAATGATAGTGGTAACTCTAGGGCTATCACTGGTAGTGCTTTCGATTTTGGGAGAGCAACTGAATGCCCCCAATGCTTAACATTGTTCGACTCATCGACTGTATCTACTCTAAGTTGTGGTCACCCTCTTCCTGCTCTACCTGCTACAGTTGCGCATGATGGGAGAGGATCTCTCATCTTACATAAAGGTCTAATAAATGATAGGCTAGTCTCAGTACTTTTCGATTCGGGATGTACTACCGTCGGGGTTAGGGAGTCTCTGATAGATCCTTGCTGTGCCACTGGAAAAACAATCAAATGTGTTACATTTGGTGGTACTATGGAAAGTTATCCTACTGCTATTATTAGGATTGACACTCCCTTCTTCACAGGAGATGTCCATGCATGTCTTCTTCCTAATCCTATTGCGGATCTTATAATCGGTCGTATTCATGGGGTTAAGGAATGCACCCCGCAACAAATTTCTAGTTGGGAGGAAAAAAAACATTCAAACGGTCAATGCAGTGGTGACAAGAGCTCAAGCTCTTAATCCCCCAACTTCATCGGATAATAGTAATGAAGTTGATAGCCAAGACGAGCACTTGGTGATTTCCCATGACTCGTTTGTTAAACGTCAAGAAGAGGATCCTTCTTTGAAGAAATTCTTCCTTCTTGCAAAGAAAGGGGATCCCAATCAAAATACTAATCACAAATCGTATATTACTATGAAGAATGGTATATTGGTATGGATGGTACAACACTCGGACAAGTCTATGCACTCGCAAATTCTTGTGCCTAAGTGTATGAGAGCCTTAATTCTTCAGCATGCACACGATTCTCAGTGTGCTGGACACATGGGGTTTTCCAGAACTAAAACTAGAGTCCTTGCGTCCTTCTTTTGGCCATTTGTGAATAAAGACATCCGAATTTATTGCCGATCTTGCAAAATTTGTCAAGAGGTCAAGTCTAGAGGTCCGAGACATGCTGCTCCTATTCAGGCTGCAGATATTCCGATTCGGCCGTTTCAGAAAATGGCTATAGACATCATTGGTCCGTTCAAGATTAAGTCAGCCAGAGGACACCAATTTATCCTCACTTGCGTGGACATGTGCACGCGTTGGCCAGAGGCTATTCCTCTGAAGAGCATATCAACTGTCGATATCGCTGATGCTCTTTGGCTCATATTTTCTCGTCTGGGATTCCCCGGAGAAATACTGTCGGACCACGGCACTCAGTTAATTTCGGACGTTATGTCTCAGGTAATGGCTACGCTAGACATTAAAAGGTCTCTCAGTAGTATTTATCATCCAATGTCCAATGGATTGGTAGAACGTCTTAACAGGACACTAAAGAACTTACTTGGCAAGATAACGGAGGATCATCTTGAAGATTGGGACAGGGTTTTACCTGCAGTCCTCTTTGCCTATAGAGAAGTTCCCAACGAGCATACAGGGTTTTCTCCTTTCGAACTTGTCTTTGGTGCGCAACCGCGCGGTCCGATGTCCTTGTTACACGATTTGATAACTTCTGATAATATTGACGATGATACACAATCGTCATATGAATATGTAATTTCTCTTAGAGAAAAGATTATCGAATCGTGCAGGTTAGCAACTTCATCTTCCGAATTTGCGAAAGAAAAAGCTAGGCGATTTGCTAACAAGAAAAGACGCCTACGTCAACTTTGTCCTGGAAACAAAGCATATGTCTTACTTCCCTCAAGAGAGAATAGACTTCTCATTTCATGGAAAGGTCCATACACTATAGTCTCCAAAATTTCCGATGTCGACTATATCGTCGATGTGGATGGAAAGCATAAAACCTTCCATATAAATATGCTAACAGAGTTTATTGAACGTCCAGACTATTTGCAGCCTATTTTCCAGGCGACGGACGACTCTCCAGTCCAACATGGTCACATCTCATCCCTGTCCGTTATACAGGATGAGGAAACTATTTTTTCTGACGTTAACTTACCTCTTCCTGCGATTCCACTGAATTCAACGGAATCGTGGAGGGACGTTACAATCTCTTCGAACTTGTCTTTTGAGGAGCAACGTCAAGTATCCTCTACGCTACAATCATATCAGGATGTCCTTACCGACATTCCTGGACACACAGATGTCATAGAACATGGCATCATACTTACTGATCGTAATCCGATCAGAGTAAGACCATACCCAATACCTATTCATTTTCAAGCACAAGTCGAGAAAGAATTGGATGAAATGATTCAACTGCAAATAATTGAACCATCCACTTCAGCTTATTCTTCGTCGATAGTTATTGTTCGAAAGAAAGACAATAACATACGTCTTTGCGTTGACTATCGCAAATTAAATCAAGTTACGAAGTTCGATGCTGAACCTATGCCATTATTAGATGATCTACTTATTAGACTTTCTAAAGCTAAATTCTTTACTAAACTAGACTTGTCGAAAGGTTATTGGCAAGTCCCACTGACGGAACACGCCAAACCTCTCACTGCTTTTTTGACACCTAGGGGTCTGTTTCAATGGAATTTTATGCCTTTCGGGCTTATGAACGCCCCAGCGACTTTCGTGCGCATGATGCGACGAATTCTATCAGATCGTGCAGATGTCATCGCATATTTAGACGACATCTGTCTTTTCAGCGATACTTGGGAAGAACACTATTTGGGTCTAAATGAATTGCTATCTACTCTACGTGAGCATAGTTTGACTGCAAAACCCTCTAAAGCTTTTGTTGGGTTTAGTGAAATTTCCTTCCTAGGTCATCGAGTTGGTCATGGTCTGTTGAAGACAGAGGACCAAAACATTTCGAAGATATTAAATATCTCGGTTCCGAAGACAAAAAAGCAAGTGCGTAGTCTCTTGGGATTGATACAATTCTATGGAAGATTCATTGAGAATCTGTCCTCCATTATGGCACCACTTTCATCGTTATTGAAAAAAAGGTTCTCCTAATATGGTGCGTTGGTCCCAGGAATGCCAATCTTCATTGGATCAGGTTAAGAATTTGTTCTCATCTCATCCTATCTTAAGACTACCAACGATTGATAAGACTTTTGTTCTTCGTAGTGATGCCTCTTCCACTGGGATTGGAGCGGCACTAATGCAGGAATATTCAGGAACTCTGCATCCTGTAATGTATATTTCTAGGAAGCTAAATGCGGCAGAAAGGAATTACTCGGTTTTAGACCGTGAATTGTTGGCTATGGTTTGGTCCATTCTTAAGCTACAAAGGTTCCTTCTGGGCGCGCATTTCTTTATGGAAACCGACCAAAAAGCTCTTACGGCTATGCAAAGTAAGGATTTGAAGAGCTCGAGATCTACTCGTTATGCTATTGCTCTTCAGCCTTTCCATTTCACGGTGCGAGCTATCCGTGGTTCGGATAATGTGATGGCGGACATATTGTCCAGATGCCCACATGATTCCAGTTAAATCTTGTGTCCTAGTTTTTCCTGATACACTTTCGGACTTAGGTCTGTCCTTAATATCCTAATATGTTGTAATACAAACGTATTTGGATGATGTTTAGATAATTTAACAAATTTCATTTTGTCCATCCATCAGTGATATGTTGCTAATATAGCATTGTAATTCATGACATTTGTATATTGCTATAATTATAGTATTTAGTAATGTTTGATATATGATTGGTATTGCCAGCAACTTAGGTTTCCTTAATGGTACCCCCTTAGTTTGTTTGGCTTAAAGGAAATATTTTCTCCTATGTTGGGAGATGATTTGTATCCTCTTCAGACGCTTTGTTTATGCGTCTATTGTACCTGATATTAGGTTCATTTTTTTCATGAGCACATAAGTGATACTTGTGCAATCTTGCTCATGGACATATTAAAAAAAAAAAAAAAATTTCATTTTTTTTTTTTACAGGGGGGTTGTAGTAATATGTTGCTGTCATTTTTGACGGAGTCATCTGTCAAGTTATTTGCTTATGTTTTTATCATAAGAATAATTGTGTCTTTACCTGCGATGTCAGGTTGATTAGGGGTTGTCTTCCCTTGTTTATTCATTCATTGTGTTTGACCTTTAGGGTCAAAGGTAGACAGTTCTGGCGTATGCCCATAGGCAGGGTTTTTTAAGCGGGAGTTGAGTTAGACTTCCGGCAAGCGGAAAAGTGTCCTGGTTTCTGTAGGGACGAGAGTCCATTGTATTTTTTCGGGAAAATCTTCGAAGTGGCTGCGATGGCAGTTTTCCCTAGTGAATCTCTGTGCGTTGGAATGACAGCAGAGTTCCTTGTTAGGTTCTGTGGACTCGGTTACAGGTAATACCGACTTTTTCCATTATTACGCTTTCGGTGGCAGAACATGTTAGAAGATTACCTAGTCTGTGAACTGCAACTCACCGGTCCTCCATTACAGAACATATATGTTGTGCTCAAGGTAGCCATCCAAGACTATTAGTCTTCATACCATCCAGAAATCCAGTGACGAAGATATATATTGTGGGAGCCGCAGATTGGCGGCATATTTATGTCCACATACGCATTACTGCAGGGTTGATGGTAACCTGCTTATCAGCAGTACACGGCCGACGTCAGAACGAGGCCTGTGTTTTCGGCTATTATACTACAGCCTGATAATGTGCAATTGGCGGGGAATGCCAAGTTGTACCTATGTGTCAAGGTGATTAAGGTATCTGACGCGTTTAGTCAGAGAGATCAGGCGGCATTTTGAACTGTCATTGAATAACATTATTATTGACCATGCACGAATATTGGAATGTTTACCAGCCCTTTAAACGCCTGATGTATTATTATCGATTTCCGGTCAGCATGACCTTGTTTACAATGACTGTTCCTGTTGATGCTACTATGTGTGTTATCGTCAATAAATGTTTTGAAACGTGCCTGCAGTGTTCAAGCATCCTTGACCGCTGCATGTGAGTGTAGGGGTTGCAGTGTCTACATATATACGAGCCTAAACACATTCGCGCCTTCATTCGCACCCACACTCAGTTCATCATACGCCAGCACTACACATCTTACAACATGTATACTGTCTTGGGCCAGTGATCACCTCAACAAGAGAAAAAGACAGTTACAGTAAATGACAGAATTATGGGATGGAAAATATAGCTTAATAGAGATATATCTGAAGAATTAACATGGAAATGCTGTCCAAGTTTTCATGACTAATAATCATCACCATCATTTTCTTTTGTACTCCTTATGTAGCTTGGAGCTACCACTAAAGCTGATCCAAAGCCTGCACAAAACATTCACATGCTTTTACAGTAGTGGTTTCTGTGGAAATTTGTATTACATGATGAGGTTTCCAGCCTTATGCAGCCTCATATTAGTCACCTTGTACGACATGCCTGAGGTTTGCAGTAGTTCTTTGTTTCTTCACAGACCCTTTGGAAGTACATACTTACTTAGTTGTTCCCCTTCTACCATGAGGTGTAGAGGTCCCTTTGGAAGTACATACTTACTTAGTTGTTCCCCTTCTACCATGAGGTGTAGAGGTCCCTTTGGAAGTACATACTTACTTAGTTGTTCCCCTTCTACCATGAGGTGTAGAGGTCCCTTTGGAAGTACATGGGGGCTTAATGACAGCTTTCACAGTTCATTTTTCAGCTGCTTGTATTTTTGTCAACAAAAATGATTTACGTCTTTTCATCACTCTTATTATTTAACTCAAACTGCGAATATAGAAAGAAAATCTCACTACAGTTCCTTGATTGTTAACAGAGGGCGCTGTAGACCTCTTCCTTCCTTCTCTCTTCCGAGATTCCCCTGGGAACTACATAATAATTAATACTTAATATAAAATGCTACCAACGGGCTGATCACCCGTTTGCCAGTCACTTCGATTACGGAAACAACAGCAAATGGATTGATTTGCCGTTGCCCTAAAGACGCCAATAGGCGTGATGGGAAACAATGGCAAAGAAAACCTATCTGCTGTTGCCCTAAGACGCCACTAGGCGTAATGACCACTGACTGCTTTGAAGTTCGGTGGCTAAGGACGGAAGAAGAAGAAGATAAAATGCTAATGACAGTGATACAATGCTGTTGTTAGTAATGCCATATATCAATACAGGAAAGAATAAAAAGTAAAGTAGACAGCGAAATCCAAGAAGAACAGTTTGGTTTTAGACGGAACAGTGGAACAAGAGAGGCAATATTTTGCCTAAGAATATTAGCAGAAAAATATACAGAGGTCCAAAAAAGTATGTATATGTGCTTCATTGACTATAAGAAGGCTTTTGACAGAGTCCATCATGAGAAAATAATTGAATGCCTAGAGGACATAGGTATTGATGGAAAGGATATAAGAATACTTAGTAACCTTTATTGGGAGCAAACTGCCACAGTAAGATCGGGAAGGAATTATTCACCATACATAGACATAAAAAGAGGTGTCAGACAAGGTTGTGTGCTGTCCCCCTGCCTATTTAATTTATACACCGAAAAAATTTTCAAACAGATACAGGAAATACCAGGACTGAACATCAGTGGAAGGTCAATAAACAACCTTAGATATGCAGATGATACCGTGTTGTTAGCTGAAAGCGAACAGAGTTACAAGAACTAGTGAAGCAAGTGAACAGTATAAGTCATGAATATGGACTCGACATTAATATTGAGAAAACAAAAACTATGATAATTAGCAAAACAGACGATAAACCCACATTAAAGATAAGCGTAAATGGGAAAATCCTGGAACAAGTCAAGAGCTACGTATATCTTGGTCATATAATAACAGAAGATGGCAGATGTGAAACAGAAATCAAGAAGAGAATAGGAATGGCCAAAGCTACATTCAACAACATGAAACATATACTGACATCCAAACAGTTATCTCACAAATTAAAACTGAGAATCATAAAGTGTTATATATATTCTGCATTTCTGTATGGTGCAGAAACATGGACGATGAATAAGCATTTGGAAGAAAGAATTGAGGCTCTTGAAATGTGGATATATAGAAGAATGGGGCGTATCTCATGGAAAGAGATGAAAACAAATAAGGAGGTCCTAGAAAATCTAGGTATGAAAAGAGAACTAATGAGGGAGGTCAAAGTTCGGCAGCTAAAATACTTTGGCCACATAAAAAGGCATAACACCTTTCAGAAGACCATAACAGAAGGGAGAGTTGAAGGCAAACGTGCAAGGGGAAGACAGCGCTATAAGTGGGAAGATAACATCAAAAGATGGACAGGAAAGAGTCTATCAGAGTGCACCACCAAGACAAGAGACAGAAGACGTTGGAGATCCATTACAGCCAACCTTTGTTGTGGAGATGGCAACTGATGATGATGATATCGCTGCAGACTTAACAAATTCTACAAACGTTTTTCAGCATTTTTTTTTATTATTGTTGCTGACACGTTTTGTTATTACAAACAAATTGTTCAGTATTTATCTCATGGTTAATTAGGGATCAATAAATATTTATAAAATACCCTGAAATACTTTTAAAGTAACTATAGATTAACATATTTTATAGCTTAAACAAAATCCAATAATTTTATGATAAATGCAAACATTGTTTAATGACAAATGTAGTTTTTTTTTGTTTCAAATACAGCCTTATGCTTAGCACAATCCCATGTCTGAAAAAAAAAATTTTCCAACATGTTCCTATACGTTAACACAATCCCATAACTCAAATATCCTCATTTTTCATGCACAGCCGGAGTTAGCACAATCCTTTGTCTGAAAAAATAATGTTTTGTCAACATATTCCCATGCTTTAAAACAATCCCAGTACTCAACTATCCTCTTTTTTTTATTTAAAAAAATGCCCCATGCTTAGCACAATTCTGTTTCTCAACAAATTCATTTTTTTCAACATATTCCTCCTGCTTTAAAACAATGCCATGACTCAAATATCCTCATGTTTCAAACATAGCCTATGTGTAGCACAATCTTATATCTCAACAAACTCGTTGTTATCAATATATTCTCATATTTTAAAAAAAACATTCAAGTGACTCAACTATTCTGTGTTTTTTTAAACACAGCTCCATGCTTAACATAACTCCATGGTTACACATACACACAGTCCAATTTCTAAACTCATATATGGAATAATCCCATACTACATACAATCAAATCCCATGTAAAATATCATTTGCTAAACACAATATTTGGCCTCGGTTGGTCCCAATCTTGAGTGTAATCATGTAAATGCATATGTATGTTATGAGCAAATGTGTGTTTGTATATATATATACATATATCTTTGGAGATGTTATGTAGGGTTATAAATCATTCATGGCAATAAATAATTACACCAAGTGTATAAATTACGGCATGCAAAGCAAAGTCTGAAGTCTTTGTTAGAATATTTTAAATCATCCTTTTATGATTATCTCCTGTTTCGTGTTTGCTGGCTACATGAGCACACTAACCGCATCTGTACACTGGTTTTATCTCTATCTCTCTCTCTTTCTCTCTATGTATGTATGTATATATATATATATATATATATATATATATATATATATATATATATATATATATATATATATATATATATATATATATATATATATATATATATATATATATATATATATATATATATATATATAACACAATAACTAACAAGGGGATAAATATGCATGGTCAACTCATAAATTTGACATAAATACCAATGAAGTAATGCTATAATGCCCTAGACCCTAAGTGGGAAATAAGATTTAGAGTCCAGCCACACATGATTTATTTGCCACATCAAATAAAGTAAGTTCCTAATTACTTTGTTTTAAGGAAAAAGTTCCTTTAAAAGATTGCATTGAAGCAGTTTCTTGTTTATAGAGTCAAAAAAGCATCAAGGAAGCTCAATAAAATAAAAAAATACACTGGAAATCTTTCAACTGGTCAAAATTTGACTGAACATCATAATTTCATTGGCCTGTTGAGTCATATAGATTTTGGAAGAACCCCTCTATGTTATCAGGACAGGACAGAAATATTAGCACATATATTTTCTGCGTAAAAAAATTTTTTAAAGAGTTTTTTTCATTAAATTTTCATGCATTATGCCAGGACTATTAATCTGATTTTCCACAGTTCTGTTGCCAGTTTGTAACATGTTTTGGTTGGCGAACGTATTGCACATACCTGCACAAAACAATCAATTAAAAAAAAATTTATTAAGCAATGACTTCAATAACAGAAAAAACAATGATCCCACAATTCAGCAGTTACATAACTAAAAGACTGATATATCAAAATGACAAACTTACATGTTCACTTGGGTACACACTAATATATTTTTGCAACTCTTTCTACCCCACAAGCGCATGGTATAGTACATTATTCTTCCAAAAGCTGCCTGGTTTGCCCCTTTGGTTACAGTCATATTTACTCTTGTACTTTAGATGATAAATAAAACAGGACTTCTAATATATCAAAATATTTTTCAGTTAAGTTCTTCTTCTTCTTCTTCTTCCGTCCTTAGCCACCGACCGTCAAAGCAGTCAGTGGCCATTACGCCTAGTGGCGTCTTAGGGCAACAGCAGATAGGTTTTCTTTGCCATCGTTTCCCATCATGCCTAGTGGCGTCTTTAGGGCAACTTCAGTTAAGTTACAACACTTTAATACCTGTTACCAGCAGAGCCACGCTACAGATTTTTCAAGGTGATGCAAGGTCTCATTTTGCCCCCGATGTCCCGTTCTTTGTACTGTATTGTTCTCTTATGAGGATACATTTTTAGGATAACAAATTTTGGCTCTTCCCTAAGATGATAGCAGTGTGACCGCCCAAGAACCAGCTCTGATGATGAGATATTTCCTCATAAATATTTAGTACTTGTTTTGAAACATTACTGGTAGAAAAAAGTTGACATATATTTTGATGCCTAGGTAATACTTGAAACTCCCAGGGACAGAAAGAATTAGTGGCCAACACCAATGGAGAAATACATTTATTCGTTATATAAAAACACACAAAACAATAAAGACACAATGGAAAATACACACATTTCAATCTCAAAAACCACAGGTGAATAAGCAATTAACTCAATACAAAAGACTAAATGTCTTACATTACTTGTCTCAATCCTAGTTACCTCCTTTAGTTTAGGAAACTACAACTATGTTGAGAACCTGAAGGCAGAGTGGTTAGAGTGCTTGCTTCTTGAGGAAAATGGGATCAGTTTACATCTAGGCCACGTTAGACTCCTTGTCTATCCAGCTGTAAAAATGGGTACCTAACTCTGCTCTTGAATTATGGAAGGCAAAGGCAATGGAGAAGGGAAGTGCCCCCCCCCCCTTTTCACTCCCCTAACGGCCAACTATTAGTGTCTCATATGTTTGTGGGGAAGATAAACAACACAGACTATTTATCTATATTCATTTATTATTTACTACTCACAGACTTCAGGTTTCCCACTTTATTTATTTCTGTGTCCACATATCTGCAACTTAAATCAGCTAAAGTTATCCTTTGTTGATCATCTTCTTCTACAATCTATTAGACACAAGTATTTTTGTCTTTGTGTGGATTATTTTTACTTATACTTGCTAATATGAAAGTTATATAGGTGACTAAGTCTACAAATCTGTGGGTCATTTCCAGTTCCTATATTACATAGTTGTTATATAGCATCCTAAAAATGACAATCATCATTGAAAGATTTTTTTTTTGAGTGCTTAATTGGCTCTGTATCCTTACGCGATTCACTCTCACAGCAAAGTGATGGCACAGTTCAGATAGTCCCTGTTTCAATTCCCCAGTGAGCTTACCTTATCTGTTACTTTTCTGGTGTCCCAATTCTTCCTGTCATGAGTGAATGCTTTTTATCTGTATTTGTTTATTATTTACCAAAGACCTATGGTTTCTATTTATTTATCAGTAGCTGAACAGCAAGAAAACATAAGTAATGGTTATCTCACAGAAACACAACTCTCAAGAACAGGGGTCGGCAACACAGAAGCTTTTGGGATCTACTTTAGAAACACTGAGCCCTCTAAAGATCTACCAGATATATATTTATATACATATGTAAATATATGTATATATCTGTGTGTGTTTGTAATTTAAATAGGAAGTAGGAGGGGGCCTGATAAAACTTACAAAGAAAAGATCACTTTCCTATCTCATGCATCTCACGAATATATTTTAGTAGCCAGCTTGAGAGTTTTCCTTGGGAATATGGACAAAGTACCTTTAATCCCGGGGACACCGTAATTTTATGTGCTAGCGGGAGAAGTCTAGTCCATAATTTCCCTAGTTTAAAAAGTCTTCCTATTTTTTCCCCACAGTTGCCTAAAGATCTACCAAATCATCCACTGAGATCTACTGGTAGATCAGAATTGACTGGTTGCTTACCCCTGGTTTACACCAAAATGTGGAAACAAGTCAACAGTGAACTGATAAACAGAATTATGGATAACAAGATGTAGAGACATGATTGTAACCTAAGTCAATACTATGGAAACAAGTCAACAGCCAACTGATAAACAGCACTAGGAATAACAGGATGTGGAGAGATATGATTGCCTTCATCAGTTGCCACAGCACTTCAGCAAGAAGAATGTGTAGCAGCTAAAAGTGCACATCACTGATGTAGCAGTCAAGGTTATGTCTCACTAATAAAGCAGCTAAAATGATGTACCACTGATGGAGTAGCAAATATTGTGTATCAATGATGGATCAGCAAAAATTATGTACCAATGATGGAACTGCAAAATTTGTATATCAATGATAGCGCAGCAACAGTTGTGTACCACTGATGTAATGGCAAATATTTTTTATCAGTGATGAAGTAGTGAAAAATGTGTATCAATGATGATACAAAACCTGGCTGCTGCATGAATTTCTGGACTCATAATAAATCATAAATTTCAAGTAATTAAAACTTTTGTCAGTGCTCATGTGTTCATATGGCCCCTTTTGGTCTAAATCATATCATACTGTAAACAGTAACAAATATAAAATCATGCCATTGGATTAATAAATTTGACAGTCCATTACTAAGTTAGCAAATTGTAACACTTCTTCATTAAATTAAGGAACTACTTTGCTCAAATTTTTCAATTCCATTTTTCACAATACCAGTTGTTTGAGGCACATATTTGTTAGCAAGATTGTGGTTACTGCTTTTATTTCCTGAAGCTTGCAAATATGCCTTTGGATTTCTATTAGGCAGAGTTTTGCTCCCTTTACTAAAGTCTGAGGAGGTGGATTTCTGGAGACGAGGTGGTTTCTTTGGAGCACTCATTGGAGAGTAGGTCTCTTTTGGAGCCAGACTAAACTGTTGAGTGCCATTGGACTTTTCTGTAAAAACCTTTGCACTGTCTTTCACCCTGCCCAGTGTTTTTGTATAATTTTCTGACGAGCTGCTCTTGGCAAGAATAGCACTGTTATGCATCTCCGACTGAGGTTGTCTGTTTGGAACAGGTGAGTTTTGGTCTAGATTGGAAGATAATTTTATGGTGGAAAACTCCCCACGCTGTTCATATGTGGAACAACCATCATCTATATTACAAGCTTGTGTACTAAATGCTGGGTGAGGTGATTCAGAAGCACTTGGCGATGCTTGCTTATTCACAGTGGCAGCTATAATCTTTGGACCAGTGCTAGCTCTGTTTTCCACGGCTTTTTCTCTATTCCGATGTTTGTCTTTTTCACATCGTCGCTTACCAAGAACCCCTTGTTTTGATCTGGGGGTCTCTGAACTTATACAAATGATGTCTGGATGCTTCTCTCCAACATTTTTTACATCATTGCCACCATGCATTACCTCTCCAGGCAGAGGTTTAGAACCCCTTAATCCATCCTCCGAAGATGATGACCAAAGTGCTTTCCTTAGGTGAGCGAACTGCTCCACCTCAGCATATGCTGGTGAGGTAGGAGTTTCACCTCTCTGTGTGAAAGGCAAAGCATCAGCAACCTTTACAGAAGAAAGAAAAACAAATCACAGAAGTTAGAATTTTGTGGTGTTTTCTGTCCCTTAACTTCTTCTAACAACTACTAGCTGACCTAACTTCTCAAACAGCCCAACTTATTAACAGAAAGGCAAATGATCAATATATTCTACATACCTACACTGTGCCATGACAGCCAAAGATGGACATTAAAAGAAAACACCCAGAAATGAAATAATGCAATTTATGAAATAGGAGGGGAGGACACACCATCATTCAGGCCACACAAAACACTCAAGAATGCCATTATATATATATCAGCTACAATGAAATATTTTAAAATAATTAAACAACTGCATACCAATTATCTTTTTCAAGCAAAACTGATGTCACAGTTGCATAGTTAGTTCCAATCTTAATTTTTCAAATTAAACTGTAATACCAGCAATCATTTTGAGTGCCAGAAACAGTACAACTTTACAAAAGTGGTTAAAGTGAAAACAAGAACAACAACAAAAACATAGTACACTGCACAAACACACCTCACAGTAACCATCTGCCAACTGTGGTCTTGTTTTCTCTGACTCTAGTGATGAGATGTACTTGTAGTGAGCTTGTAGGCCAGGGCTGGGGTCACTAAACACAGACTCTGCCTGAGAAGCTTGAAGGAGACGGCATCTGAGAACAGACGGTGACTTGTGGCAAAGTGATGATGAGTTCTACATGCAAATTAATGGTAAGGAGTTTTACCAAATGCCAGTATCACTAAAAGTTGACAAAGCTGAAGAACTCTACTGAAAAAGTTAAACTTTAATGCTGTAGTTGTTCACATGTCACAAACATTGTCAGATGAGATGTTCTTATTATTAAAATTTCTGTTAGTGTTTCTTTAGTCAGTTTTTGCTGTTTATTATTTTCATGTGAGCTAACGAAGGTATTTCACTTAAATGTTCACTGTTTAATGCTTTGCACCTAAGGGAGAGATATCAAGGACAATTGATGAAGATCGCGTGTTAGAAGTTGACACTGCATTTGATGAATCATCGAGGCTAAGATTTCTGGAATTTGACATCAAACATAAGACTAGCAGGGATGGACGTACAAGAGGATGCATCCATCGTGTATACAACCAGTGCCCTACAAGAACATATAGCATTCATACCCTTTGATATTTGCTGAGGAGCTATGGGTTTGCAGTGATGTGAAATTCTGATCAACACTAACAATTTGCACTAGTGTAACTTTCTTGCTGACCATTAACTTTCTATTTCACCTAAGAAGCCTTACTGAATAATTTCAGTTACTGTGACAAAATAACCTTGAACGTCACATTTACCTGTGCCATCCTATAATTCATTCTGTGCTCTTCACTTTAGTTTTTCCCACCTCTGATAGTATTTGGTATTTTTTATTCATTGTTTACACTCCCTTCCTTCAGCGACCATCTTTTGCTTATTAGGGTAATCAATCCCTTTCATTTGAACCCATATTGACACCTGGGATTGGTAGAGAGAAGTGTAGTTTACTAATGTGTAACACATTTTCCTACCAGACCAGACAGTGCAGGGGAGTGACCGGATTAGTGAGTAAACAACCTTGGGACGAGCACAGTTGATTATTCCTAATAATAGCTCTGTCTGCCCAGTTTGTTGATTGTTAGCTAAAATCGGGTAACTGAGATAATCTTTTCCGGATAGACTTGGCGGAAGAATAATTATCCATCTTGAGAGAGATTACCTGTGATAAATTTTGAAGTTGTGAGTGTAAACATGATCGATAATAGACGAAAGCATTGGTTGAAGCAAAAACCAACCGACATTTTACTGGCAGCTAAGTACCCATTCAGAGCTGCCATGTGAATTCTCTATTTTCAAATCAGAAAGACCTTTTCAAATCAGACCATCACCAATGAGGAAATTTTAAAGACTATCTAAATCCACCCCACCCTTATTTATTTTACATTTGTTAATGATAATTGATTTTAAAATTTGTTATCTGTAAATATACAATTAGGCCGTAAGGAGGCAGCCCCTCCACCATGCAAAGGCACAACAGGCCAATCACCTGTTTGTCTTAAAACCTGATTATGCGAAACGTAAGAGAGAAAACCGGACTGATTCTAAAGACGACGAACTGGAACGGACTACGGACTACGACTTATGGAACGTGGAGCACAAGAAGTATAAATGGGAAGGAAGAGGAGCTGGTGGAAGAGAAGAGGAAAGCAAAACTAGAAATCCTGGCTATAACGGAAACAAAGAAAAAAGGACAAGGAGACATGGATCTTGATGGCAACACACTGCTCTACAGTGGTGTACCCACATCTGAAAGAGCTAAAGGGGGCGTGGGTTGCATTGTGGCCAAAAATCAAAAAGATAGCATCAAGGGATGGAACTTTGTCTCGGAGCGCATTATGGTCATAAAACTAAAAGAAGGAGAAACCATAGTCAACCTGGTCATAGTGTATGGGCCAAATGAGGATGAGAGAGCAGAGGTCAAGGAGGAATTCTTCGAGCTGCTTCAAAGGACAGTGGATGACTGCCTAGATGAAGTTATCATGCTCGGAAATTTTAATGCCAGAGTTGGAAATGACCATGCTAGATGGGGTGGAGTTATCGGAAGATATGGAGAAGATACTCTCAATGACAATGGAAAGCAACTCCTTAGATTCTGCAGTGAGCAGAATCTGATCATTACAAACACAAAGTTCCCCCATAAGCGCATACATGCATACACTAGATGTGAACCAACAAAGAATGAGAAGTCAGTGATCGACTATGCCATTGTTTGGAGAAGCTCATTCAAATATGGCCGAGATGCTAGAGTCTGGAGGGGGCCAGAGATTGGATGTGATCACTACCTGCTAACAATCAAAAGAACAACTGAAAGAGTTGCTCAGCCTAGGAACTGCCCAACATCATGCAAGAAACCAAGTAAACGAGCGGGAGAAATGAGCATTAGGACCTACAAGCTGAGAGAGCCAGAAATTAAGACCAGATATCAGGGGCTTATTGCTGCAGCGGTGAGCTACACAGAAGAACGACCTGATGACTTGGAAACCCTCTGGATTAAATTCAAGGATATCATAAAGACAGCTGCTGCAGAAGCATGCGGTGAAGTCTGACTTGGGAACAAGAGAAAGAGGACACCTTGGTGGACAGAGGAAGTCAAAGAGAAAATAAGAGAGAAGAAAATGGCATGGAAACAATACTTAGGAGCTAAAAACACAACAGGACAGATGGAAAAATATAGAGAATATGTGACACTCAGAACAGAAGCAAAGAACAAAGTGCTAGCAGCAAAACAGAAGTCCTGGGAAGAATTTGGAGAAAAGCTAGAAAAAGATGCTCAAGAAAACCAGAAATTGTTCTATAAGACCCTAAAGAACATGAGGAAGGAAAAACAATGCCCTCTCAAATTTATAAAGGACAAGCAAGGCAAATTGCTTACTGCCCCGAAGGAAGTAATGGAAAGATGGAAAGAATATTTCTCAACTCCTGGATGGTGAGCATGGTGAAGCATCAGAAATGATAACCACTAGCACAGAAGAGAAAACCTATGATGGTGAAGATGACATAAAGATGGAAGAACTGAAGGCAGCACTGGATGAACGAACGAACGAACGAACGAACAAACTTTATTTTCGAAGGGTAAAGAATTGGGCGCGCAGGCCCGTCTAACATTCTGCCCTTCCACTCTCATTAATCTTGCATACTTTATCCTTTCATTCCCACATGGAGAAAATCAAGATGGGCAAAGCAGCAGGGCATGATGGTATAACACCAGAAATGGTTAAGTACATGGGAGCATCAGGCGACCTATTACTCTTAAGGGTTCTACAGGCAGCGTGGTACAACAAGACCATACCAAAGGATTGGGAGATTGCCATCATAACACCAATTTTCAAAAAGGGTGACAATTTGGGAGATTGCCATCATAACACCAATTTTCAAAAAGGGTGACAATTGACAGTGTGGAAACCATAAAGGCATATCCCTTCTCAGTGTCCCTGGTAAAATCTACTCTAGAATCCTAGAGCAGAGACTCCGACGCCTAGCTGAGCCACAATTGGATGAGGTCCAGTGCGGATTCCGAGCAAACCAAAGTACTCAAGACCTAATCTTCACACTCAGACAGCTGAGTGAAAAGGCCCTTGAGTATAAGAGTGAGATCCATCTTTGTTTCATAGATCTGGAAAAGGCGTTTGACAGGGTCCCCTGGAGCAAACTTTGGGACGGTTTGGCAAGGAAGAATACTCCAGCACCTCTGATTCATGCTATACAGAGCTTCTACAAGTCTTGCAGAAATTATGTGAGGACAGCAAACCATAAGTCAGAAGAGTTCAGGACCACCACTGGTGTAAGACAAGGTGATATCCTATCACCTTACCTTTTCATACTCCTCATGGATGATGTCATCAAGGCATGTAAGGAGAAAACAAGAAAGTATTCAGTGGGATACTGGAAGATGAGACAGGTCTATATTTCGGAGCTGGCATTTGCTGATGATGTTGCCCTGATTGCTAAATCAGAGGCACATCTCCAATCCAACCTGCAAGTCTGGAAGGAAGAGCTGGAGAAGAGAGGGATGGTCATAAGCAGCTCTAAAACAAAATCCATGGTGATATCACGAGAAGAAAGAAGACATCAGATTAAGCTTTGAGAACAGGTTCTGGAGCAGGTCGACCACTTTAAATACCTCGGAGCTATTATAGACTGAAAGGGAGGCATCAAAGAAGAGTTGGCCACTCGAAAAGCAGCAGCTGGGAGACTTTTTTAGGCCATAAATCGAGGATTTCTCAGCAAGAGAGAGGTTGGTAAGAAAACGAAGATGGCTGTATACCGCTCCACCTATGTCCCAGTCTTGACATATGGATGCGAGTCATGGGCAATGACTACAACCCACAAAAGCCAGATCCAAACCTCAGAAATGAGGTGTCTGAGGAAGGTGGTTGAAGTAACAAGAAGAGACATGGTACGCAACCAGACAATACATCAAGGCCTTAAATCCTACCCCCTGCAGACCCAAGTAGAACAGTCCCAATTAAGATGGTTTGGCCATGTCTGCAGAATGGGAGAAGATCGGCTTCCACGACAAGCATGGGAAACAAAGAGCCAAGGATCCAGACCCCCAGGACGACCCAGAGTCCGCTGGGAAGACAACATTAGACAATCTTTGAAGGACCGAGGACTAGAATGGAACCAGGCCAGGAGGAAGACAGCCGATAGGATAGTCTGGTGCTCTCTCTTCCAAACCTCTACACCTCACGGTAGAAGGGGAACGACTAAGTAAGTAAGTAAATATACAATTTATAGTTGATTTAGTCATTTTGAGTGAATTGCACCCATATGTCTCAGTCATTTTAAATACTTATAACAGAGCTATTTAAGTAATATTTTACTGAGTTAAATCAGTTGAGTGTTCATCAGAATGAGCAAAATCCAAACTCATAAAAGGTCAAGAAAGATACAATGTTTACACGGCCTGGATCCTATCAGCCGGAGTACTTGATTTCTTTAAATTCCTATGAGGCTTCCTAGAACTGAAGCACCATTCTTCAATTCACATCTCTGCCAAGAGTAATCTTGAGCGAACGATAGACACCTTTGAAGACCCTCAGTAGATACTCTAAATTTTGGCCACTGTTGGACCATCACTGCAGAGCAAAGGGAGTAAATCCTGTGACAGTTACTAAGTTTCTACATGACATTCATAATTACTTATTCATGTGTAAGTTCTAGCACAGTTATGGTTTCATGGCATCACTGCTGTATTTTGAGAAATTACTGCTGCCCATGTGGTTATCACAGAGTCATAGCAAGATTACCATGTGGTTATCACAGAGTCATACCAAGATTTACCATGTGGTTATCACAGAGTCATACCAAGATTTACCATGTGGTTATTACAGAGTCATATCAAGATTACCATGTGGTTATCACTGAGTCATACCAAGATTACCATGTGGTTATCACAGTCATGCCAAGATTACCATGTGTTTATCACAGAGTCATACTAAGATTACCATGTGGTTATCACAGAGTCATACCAAGATTACCATGTGGTTATCACAGTCATACCAAGATTACCATGTGTTTATCACAGTCATACCAAGATATACCATGTGGTTATCACAGAGTCATACCAAGATTACCATGTGGTTATCACAGAGTCATACCAAGATTTACCATGTGGTTATCACAGTCATACCAAGATTACCATGTGGTTATCGCAGAGTCATACCAAGATTACCATGTGGTTATCACAGAGTCATACCAAGATTTACCATGTGGTTATCACAGAGTCATACCAAGATTACCATGTGTTTATCACAGTCATACCAAGATATACCAAGTGGTTATCACAGAGTCATACCAAGATTACCATGTGGTTATCACAGAGTCATACCAAGATTTACCATGTGGTTATCACAGAGTCATACCAAGATTACCATGTGTTTATCACAGTCATACCAAGATATACCATGTGGTTATCACAGAGTCATACCAAGATTACCATGTGGTTATGACAGAGTCATACCAAGATTTACCATGTGGTTATCACAGAGTCATGCCAAGATTTACCATGTGGTTATCACAGTCATACCAAGATTACCATGTGGTTATCACAGAGTCAAACCAAGATTTACCATGTGGTTATCACAGAGTCATACCAAGATTACCATGTGGTTATCACAGTCAAACCAAGATTTACCATGTGGTTATCACAGAGTCATACCAAGATTACCATGTGGTTATCACAGAGTCATACCAAGATTACCATGTGAATAAATGACAAAATTCAAGGTCTTTCCATGTCTTATTTATTCCTTTCATTTCTGTCTCCAGTTCTCTTCTCCATATGTTTTTTCCATTCGTCCTACATCCATTACCCAGTGGAATCCAGAACAGTGACTGCCTTGTAATGATAACAGCAGGTTTCTTCAATGTGTGTCCTATCCATCACCAGCGTCTTCTTATCATCTCTTGCTCTACTGGTACTTGTCTGGTTCTTGTCATCCGTTCCACAATGATGATCTTGTCATACCATTTCAATCCTTCTTCTATTCTAAACTTCTTCTTCCTCATTCGTCCTGAAAAGGACGTTTGTTGCGTTGTGTCTGTTTATAGCGAAGCTGTGATATCTGCGCCTTTCGGCCGACACATCCAACTTCAGCACTGCATTTTTTGGGACCGGGTTTGCCTTCCCTCTTTGATCCCTACTCTCTCAGCCAGACTGCAGTGATGCAGCCTGTTTCCAGGACCACCACTTGGAGGTGGTGTAGGGTCTTGGTCAGCTCTGGTTCGCTGACCCTGATGCAAGCAGTCAAGCTATGGGTCGCTGACTGCATTCTCTGTTGCTGCGTCTTTGGGTCCCCTATTCTAAACAAGCACACATTTATGAAAATCTGTAACTTCTCGGTTGTTGTTATGGGAGAGAGGTTTACAGACATATGGCCAGTCCTGATCCTAATGACAACATTGGCCATCTTACAAGGAGGGATCAGAGCACGATTTTTCAGCTCAGAACACAACATATACCACTCAACAATCACTTGAACAGAATCCAACCACAACACACTCCAGAGTGCCAGCTATGTAACTACTCCTAAGAAACTGTTGACCACCACCTCTTTGGGTTCCCAGCACTTGATGATGTTAGGAGAAAAGGATTACTTGCCTAATATAATACAGATGTTACCATCAAGGATTACTTACCTAATATAATACAGATGTTACCATCAAGGATTACTTACCTAATATAATACAAATGTTACCATCAAGGATTACTTACCTAATATAATACAGATGTTACCTTCAAGGATTTACTTACCTAAAGCAGAAATATTATAACATCATTCATTCATTCTTCACTATTCAGCTTCCCATAGAGCATAGGCCTTCAACAAACTAATGCCAACTCTTCCTGCTTGTGCCATCAAGGTCTTTCCACTATAATATGGCTAGATATTATTATTAAATAGTACTTACTTTATGTAGAAATTATATCAGATAAGTTTCCTAACCAAGAAAAAACTTAATTAATGCAACATATTATATGATGATTGAAAAGTCACTCCTTATTTTTTAAATATTTAAGAAGAAGAAGAAGAAGAATATCTACAGACTGAGATACCATCTATCCAACAAGCTAAAAATAGGAACTACCGATCAGTGTAATTGTCACTGATAAAATGACTGCAGAACATCTGCTTCAAAGTTGCCCATCGTATGCGGAACAGAGAAAGCGCATATGGCCAACACCAGTTCCATTCATGGAACAGCTCTACAGAGATTCAAATAGCCTCAAACTGACTACTGCTTTCTTTGAAAACATTCAAGTAGACGTTTGAGAGTGTACGAAGAAGAAATATCTACTTGATTTATATGTAATAATTTCAATCAAAACAAGAAAAAAATAACAGCCATTTGATATTTAGCTAATACGTTTTATTTTTCATAAACAAATACAATAAATAAAATCTAAGATGGCCTACAAACTGCCATTACAAGAGACAGTAAAAATTCACGCCCACTTTGAGGTCGTATGTTGAACAAGCCAGATCTCACTGGGCTGTAATGTTAATGTAATATCATTTATGTAATAAAATAGCAGTTACTTCTCTTTATTTGACATCGTTTTATATGAATTAGTAGGATATAAATTGAATTAGTAGGATATAAAAAAAATTTTTATATTTAAAAATAGGGAATGACTTTTTAATAACGCTGTATATGATCTGATATTACCACAAGAATTACTTCACACAACACCCTTTAGCTCCTCAAAGAGCAGAGGCCTTCAACAAACACATGCCAAGTCCTCCTCAAAAATTACTTACCGAACACAAACAACAATCAGGATGATGAGAAGCACAGCAGATATTCCACTGATTATAGACAGCATGATGATAAGTACTGAAATTTAAAAAAAAACCAGATACAATTTTAAAACATACTTTAGAAAATACAATGCGCTGGTTGTCATACAACCACAATGGGATGTGGAATTCAGGACATAAATTTATATAGAACAGTACTGTTACTTTCATACCTGCCTCAAGTTGGTAGAATGGGTAAAACCAGGAGGGAATTAGGAAGTTGCTACCAAGGTGAAGTGGGTTAATTTCCCAGCACAGATGAGGGAAAATAAAACCAGCAGGAGACTGCTACTTGGGAGCTATGGCCCATGTGGACCCACCCCCCTTAGTGTGTAAAGGAAACATCTATGCGATTGGGAGGTACATCTGATGATCAGAATGCATGTTGTAAAGTTCTATATACATTTTCCTATTGCTTTTATCATGAGTAATGAAAAACAAATATTCATTTCTGAGTATAGCTTTAGTATACTAATAATTTAAAAAAAACAGTTTTAGCATACTTTATCACCGTCCATAACATCACATTTTTAGCAGTGTTTCTGATCAGCCTTTGGTTGAACCTTAGGATTCTGGTTCATCTCTGTGTGACATGATAAAATTACTGAAAATTCTGCAATAACATGAAAACTTCAAATGATCTCTTCTAATTTCATGAGAGGTTTTTGTCCAGTATTTTTTATGTATATTTGTAGACATGCTTTCTTATGTCTGACAAATATTAACAACAAAGAATTAGATTGACTTTTGTCTCACGAGAAAATACTGTAAGAAGGACTGTAAGAAATTTCACCAATAATTCAGCATTTTTACCATAAAGCCTACATGTTACACTGAAAGTTGACCAATTTCACCAATATTTGTGTAACATTTTGTTTTACAATGATAAGGTAGCCAGGCCTATGAATAACTACAAATTAGTCACCAAGTGTGACATACTAGAAGAAACAGTAATTATAATCTTTCTACATCTTCTCAGAGACCCTGGGAAACAATGCTGGGAAAATCTTCTTACAATGTGAGTAAATATTTCAGCTCTTTTACAAATAAACTTTCTTGACAATAATTTAGCACTCATTGACCTGCACTCCTAGGTCTCAGTTTTTCATCGTTTTTAAATATTTTCAAAGGTTTGGGTTCCTGGAGGTATTTAAAATTATTTGAGCTCTGTATACAAACACGGATATATATATATATATATATATATATATATATATATATATATATATATATATATATATATATATATATATATATATATATATATATATATATATATATATATATATATATATATATATATATATATATATATATATATATATATAGTTATATTACTTCTATATACATCAGTGTTTTTATACAGAGCTCAAATAATATATATATATATATAGACACAAACATACACATTTCCAGACATAATGTATAATCTATAACCAATATACAAATTTCACTTCATTAATTACGGCAGTCACTACTGTTGTACGTACCCTCTGTATTCGCTTCTGCACTGCTCAAAACAGGAGTCTGGGTAGGTTCTGAAAGTTAAAAATGTGAAAACCTAAACTGACATTTTTACGATATTTTTGTCAAGATCTAATATGTGTAAGTCATCATGCAGCACACAACAATTTTGTTTTGTGCTTTAAAGCCATTACCTGAAAAAAAAACCCCACATATCTTGTGATAAGAGAAAGTTAAATAATATTGTTCTTGGCTAACCCACTGTACCAACATCCTTATTTGTAATCCAAGGGAGATCAAATTTGTCAAAATTACTTACATTTTCTGTAATGTTTTTCACTTTCTTGTCCTATCCTCAAACTGTTAACCTTATTACTTTTTTCCTCTACCTTTCTGTTACATTTTTCTTCCTAAACCTATATATATATATATATATATATATATATCTATATATATATATATATATATATATATATATATATATATATATATATATATATATATATATATATATATAAGAACGTGTATATTTCGATGGATAGTACCATGTTATGTTAAATTATAGAATAAAAGATACACCAGAGTATCTAGTGGTGTAGATATTTTCCTATAACTGACCTCGAAACCCTCGAATCGGTCGGTTGGATAGGAGGGTTGATCAGTGAGTTAACAATTCACTATCGTAAAACAAGCTATTGTTACCGAAACAGAACCAGGCTCGACAGTAAACATGACTCACTCTAATATCTTGGGGGCTAAGGAGATTTTAAAAATTGGATACTGGAATGTAAGAACTATGTATCAAGACAGAAAATTGGAAGAAGTAATTAAAGAAATGGATAATTATAAGTTGGACATATTGGGTGTCAGCGAGTGTAGATGGATGGGGAAGGGCATAAAATATATTTCAGAAGAAAAAAAGCAAATTATATACTCTGGTAGTAATGATAATCGTCACACAGAGGGAGTAGCCATCTTAATGACACAGAAAGCAGCAGCATCGCTTATCAGCTGGGTACCTATTAATGAGAGGCTAATATTAGCTAGATTTCAGACAAGATTTTTCAAGCTCTCAATTGTACAATGTTATGCACCAACTAACGATGCTCTTGATACCACAAAAGATGACTTCTATGAAGCACTTCTAAGTACCATCAACACAATACCCAAGCATGACATAATAGCAGTCATGGGCGATTTTAACGCCAAAGTAGGTGACAACAACGATGGAGTACAAAGATATCTCGGTACTCATGGCATAGGCTGTATGAATCAAAATGGCGAAAGACTTCTAGAACTTTGTGAAATATCAAACCTCGTTGTGGCAGACACCATCTTTCCACATAAGAATATCCACAAGATAACATGGAATTCACCTGATGGCAGAACTAAGAACCAGATAGATCACTTCTACATAAGCGCAAAATTTCGCTCTTCAGTTCAAGACGTCAGAGCATACAGAGGTGCAGAGATCGGAAGCGATCATAACCTCTGCATAGCTAAACTGAGAATTAAACTGAAGAAGTTATACCAACAGAATAAAAATAGAAGAATAGATGTACACAGACTGCAATCAAATGATATAAAGGAGGAATATAATGTCAAAATGAACAACTATTTCGATGCTTTAGGCAAAATTGACAACGATATCACCACCAAGACAATCGATACTAAATGGGAACAACTGAGAACAGCAATGACAGAAGCAGCAGTAGCGACCACTGGATACCTAGTACATAAAAAGAAAAAATGGATGAGAGAAGATACTTGGGATAAAATACAAGAAAGGAAAACAGCAAAACTTAAACTACTAGCGGCAAGTACACATAATGCAGTTGAATCTTGCAAACTAACTTATAACTTGTTAAATAAAGAAGTGAAGACAAAAACTCGAAGAGATAAAAGACATTTCATCAATGAACTGGCCATAGAAGCTGAAAATGCTGCAAGAACTGGTAATAGTAGGTGCCTTTATCAAATTACAAAACAACTATGTCACCAGCCTACTGCTATGGAAACACCTGTTAAAGGTAAATTAGGGAATTCAATACCAACAGAAAAAGAACAAATGAAGAGATGGGCTGAGCACTTAATGGAGGTGCTAAACAGACCACCACCAACAGTAACACCTGATTTTAATAATGAAACATCCACAACTACCTTGCCAATAACTTGCAATGAATTCACGCTGGATGAGATCAAACAAGCCGTTAAAAGATTAAAAAATTTTAAAGTTGCTGGAGTTGACGAAATTTCAGGGGAAATGATTAAAGCAGTTAATGACAACAACCTCTTGAGAATTTTAGATATTATAAATGAAGTATGGAGAGAAGAACAACCACCACAACAATGGAAAGACAGTATTATTGTAAAGTTACCGAAGAAAGGTGATCTATCAGACTGTAATAACTGGCGTGGTATATCTCTATTATCAGTACCTGGAAAATTATTATGTTGCATGATGTTAGAAAGACTTAAATTGCATGCTGACGAAAAGATCAGAGAAGAACAAGCGGGTTTCAGGCCGAAACGATCATGTATTGATCAAATATTCACACTAAGAACAATTATAGAAGAATCAGTGGAAAGGCAATCGCCACTTATTATCACCTTCGTCGATTTTCAAAAAGCCTTTGATAGTCTACACCGCCCATCATTGTGGAAGATACTTACAATCTATGGTTTTCCAACAAAATATGTGAATATAATCAAAGCGCTATATGACAATGCAAGATGTTGTGCTAGAACAAATAAAGGGAATACAGAATGGTTTACAGTAGAAACAGGGGTGAAACAAGGCTGTATTATGTCACCACTACTTTTTGGAATAGCTATTGATTGGGTTATGAGAAACTATACCCACAATGAACAATTAGGTATAAAATGGACAAATGGAAAATTCCTGGGGGACCTGGATTTTGCAGATGATGTAGCATTCTTAAGTTCAACACCAAGACATTCCCAAGAAGCAATAAATAATTTGTGTCATCTCTCGGTTAAAATAGGTCTCCAAATAAATGCCTCTAAAACTAAAGCTATGAACTTTTCTAACGAGACCTTTGATATCATCTTGAACGGGGAAAAACTACAGAAAGTTGAAAGTTTCAATTATTTAGGCAGTAAAATGACTCAGGATGGTGACACAACAAGAGAAATCCATACTAGAATTGCTTTGGCAGCTAGCGCCTTCAATAGATTATCTAACATTTGGAAATTACGATCATTGAATATACATACCAAGCTTCGTCTGTTTAATTCAAATGTTCTCTCAGTGTTAACATACGGCTGTGAGAGTTGGAAAATAACAAAATCATTGGAGAACAAGCTGAATACATTCGAGAACAAATGTCTTAGAAAACTCATGAACATCAGTTGGAAAGAATTCAAGACTAATCGACAAATAAGAGAAGACTAGGCAGAAATATGTCTCCGACTATATAAGGAAAAGACGATGGTCATATATCGGTCATGTCCTACGAATGCAAAACAACAGAATACCACTACAGGCGCTCACTTGGGTTCCTGAGGGTAAGAGGAAAAAAGGAAGACCAAAAGAAACACTTACAAGAACAATAATAAGAGAAGGAAGAACGTTGGGCTGAAATAATGTGCAAGAGTTAAGAGCAGTGGCGTCACAACGAACAACCTGGAGAGCACTGGTTTCTGCCTTATGCGCCGTGTTTGGTGCTTAAAGAATTTATTATTATTATTATTATTATTATATATATATATATATATATATATATATATATATATATATATATATATATATATATATATATATATATATATATATATATATATATACATATATATATATATATGTATATATATATATCATGTCTTCTTTTTAAGTGGTGAATATAAAAGTGAGTGAATTTGTTTTGTTTTTTAATTTGATGAAGAAAAATATCCTGCTCAACCTTAGGAAATATAGTGTCTCTGTGTCCATATAATATGTTCAATTGCCAATATACAAATGTGGCCACTTATTGTAAATAGAGTAAATTAAAATTTCAAAATTGTGTGTGTGTGACTTTCTTTAACCCTAAAATAGTAGTCTTGTCATACCTGTCATGGTGTGCCACAATAACATGCGTGAATATGTGTTTTATATCCCAAATATAAAAAACACACTTAATAATTTCAGCTTTCTTCCATGTTATTTATTTCTGTTTCATCCTGATGACATATTACTTTGACAAAACGGGGCAGCCTCTATCGATCTTTGTTTCTCTCCGGCAGTATCGGTACATTTGTGGTACTGATTTTTATTATGTGCTGTCAATTATCGCACTTTTCTTTCTTCCTTTCTTTCTTTCTTCGTTATTTTTCTGCTAAGGAGCAGATATTTGATTTTATCAAATCATTCGACACTCCTCTCTGTGATGTCACCTGTTTGTTACCCGGTCATCCTGGCTTGCGGTGAGCAACTGAGATAAGATAGTCGCCAGCATGTTTAGATTGAACCACTGATAAGGTGACTCTTTTGGTAACCCAGATGGGCAGACATGGAGTTTTTGCGTACTCATACGACAGATAACAAGATTACTGCCTGTGTGACACACGTGGGCAGACAACTGTGACATAATCGCTTCCGGGCCAACTTGTTATGACAACATTACTTTCTAATAAAGTAATAAGTATTACAGCTTACCCATGTTGTCATGTATGTCTACAAATCTGCCTGTGAGAGTGTATGCAAGGCATCAGATGTCCGTATATGGTAATACGTGACTTTTGAAGGCACGCACCTTATTTCACGTGGGACTTTTTTGAAATCATAACACTTTATCTGCATGATTTGAAATGATTGGATCTTTCTGATTAGATTCATAACAACGTGTGGGAACATAGGAATATAGTCTGACCATTTT
This sequence comes from Oreohelix idahoensis, assembly GCA_024509875.1. Lineage (NCBI taxonomy): Eukaryota > Metazoa > Mollusca > Gastropoda > Stylommatophora > Oreohelicidae > Oreohelix > Oreohelix idahoensis. The sequence continues at coordinate 364,401 of JAMPIV010000804.1, forward strand.
GCAGTTTTATTTCACTGTGACAAGACAACATCAGACCTCGCCAGAGTAAAGACTAGATTCATAATTCCTTTTTATAACCAGACCTTTTATTGGAGAACCAAATAAGACTTACAAAGCACAGGAAATCTCTACATTTTAATAAGGAACGCCGGGACAAGGAAACTGAAGAAACACACAGAGTCAGAGAGGGAATTTATTGTCAAATTAAAGACACCCCAGACACTGTAAGAGACCGACTCATCTCTTTTATTCATCTGAGCAACAAGTATGTAGCCAGGATTGGCGTAAGCTGTGATTTACATTTCATATTTTATTACTAACAAGTGAATTAACATATATATATGTATATATTACCATGTGAATTTTAATATGTGAAACTCGCTTGTGGATGTCAAAGTCATTTGAGGCTGGCAACCTCAGCATATAGAATGATGATTCATGAACCACCACTGCACGAGCTGGTGATGGCTTTATTGATAGTTTTCTAAAGAGAACTAAAAGCATAAAGTAGTTCCAGGTTCCCTATGGAGCAGGGAGGGAAAGATGAAAGAAATGATGTACATTCAAAGTATAATACTTACATTTTCAAAGCAGTGTAAATGTCCCTATAAACATAGTCATTTTAAAATTAATGTCAGTTTTCAAGCTTTAAACCAGTGTAAATGTCTATGTGAAAATATTCATTTTAAAGTAATGGAAGTTTCAAACTTTTCAATCAGTGTAAAACATAAATGAAAACATATTCAATTTATATTGTGAACACTTTTCAATCAGTGCAGATGTATATGTAAACAGACTCTATCTGTATTGTTAACCTTTTCATTTAAATATAAAGTAACTATGAAAGCTATTCTATTTAAATGTAAAGAAAGTTTTATCCCGAGGGATTAAATTTAATTCTCATCGAGGGTAAAGTCAGAGTAATTGGGATGGTGGTATGGGAAGATAGGAACCCATAACTATGGGGTGGAAAATGCCATACTCAGAAGAGCGTTTCATTCTATTCTTTTACCATAGTTATTGGTGGTACCAGCAGAAAGTACCATCTCTTGGAACAAGAAGGGAACCGTGGCCTAAGCTTTAAGACGCAGGAATAGACTCTCCTTGACGTTTCTGGGAAACTAGCTACCCCCGACAACCTTGATCAGAGATGAGCGTGAGTAGAGTGAAAAGAACCAACCCATAAGAAGGGACAGAACCGTCATTGGCAGCTAAGTTAAAATATATGCTGCACTTAAACATCTTGTAATATCTCACATTCCCTAAAGACTTAGAGGATAACTTTTCTTGATCCATAACTATTCAAATTATTTTACAACTGTTAAAAACTAAAGTGATTATTAAATTTTGTTATTTGTAATGTTACAAATTTAATCATTTAAAGTTACTGCATGTTTGTCTCAGTCAAAGTACTACACACACTCTAAACAGAGCTATACTAGAATAATAGAATTCCACTGAGTAAATCAGGGGTGGGGGCTTAAATGAGCTGAAAGTAATAAGTGCTTTAATCCTTCACAAAAGTGGTCGGCAGATTACAGAATTAACGTGCTCAGCAAAAGTCAGCATTGTTTTCGCTTATCTGAATATCTTGTGAAGACTCCCATGTGATAAAAGCATTACTAATCTTCTATCTACATTTCTGCCAAGAGTAATCTTGTGTAAAGATAGACTTCATTGAAGCCTATAATAGATACGCTTGAGTTTTGGCCACTGTTGGACCACTACTGCAAAGCAGGGGAAGCAATACCGTCACAATTACAGACAAGTACAAAAAAATGCTCTGTTAAATACACTACCTGTATTGACTGTGTCCTTGAAACCATGTTTATTTTCTGTTCCCATATCATAGATCCAGCCTGAGCAGGGTAAAAGAGAGGCTTGAAAGTTGGACGCTTGATTTTTGGAGTGTACTGCCGTAATAAAATTCATAGTTAAAACTTTAGTTAATTTAGAAATGACTTTGGTTATTGGAAAGTTAATCACACACAAACACTCAGGCAGACATCTACCAGAAAGCCAGAAAAAAAAATGAAAATCTGTTTCTTTTTCTTCTTCTGCGATCAGTTTCCTATGCTCAGCAATCTAAACAAGGAGATGAGTTGCCTCCATGAATCCAGCAGGAGGTCCTTGCGGGTGCCCCACAGTTTCTCTTCCATTTTCGTCTGCTGGGGTCAGGTTTGAGCCCTCAAGTCACCAAAGAGAGGGCACGTTTGCAGAATGTGTTCCGGAGTCTGGGGGCCATTTTGGCATGCGCACTGGTCAGTTGGGGCAGCTTTCATTCAGTTTCAGAGTCAGTTTTATAAATGAACAATATGCTAGAAACACAGGATGTATGAGATTACCTTTCATCAGCCACAATCAGGAACAGGGAAAAAAGATGAAATATTTAGCAAAGTTATGAGAAAATGACAAATGACACAGAAGACAAGTGCATACCTGTCAACCTGTACGAATTTTTCGTACAATGTACGGATTTTTGATACTTTTAGCAGTGTACGGCCGTACAGACTCGTTGTACGGATTTTTCTCCCCCTCCCCAAAAAAAAAATAAACCAAAAAAAAAACATTTTGTTTTTTTTAACTCTAAAAATATTTTACATCCTAAGTTTTTAAAAATTTTAAATCAGAAAATATTTTCTAGCCCAGGTTTTTTTTAAAACAAATTTTTCAAATTTTTAATTCTGTGAATCTTGGCGTCCATTTTTAAACTGAGGTCTCTCCCAGCAACCAATCAAATCCTTTTTTACCCAACAATTCGGCAAAAACTTTGAATTCGGCCTCAAACACTTTCGGTTTTCAGAGTGACATGACGTATTTTTAACGTTATCTGTTATCAACGACCACGATAGCTTGCCACCACACTTCGATGCCATTTTGTTTAAAAAAGCTAAGTACTTATAACTTGGTTAAATGTTGCTGTTGTTTTGCTTTGTTGCAATTTAATCGCCGTCTTAATCTTTCCAGTTATATCTTGCCCTTCAATATATTTCCGATAAATTGTCATAATATTCTGTGTAGGCCCTACATAACTAGAAAAAAAGCTTCTTTGCGTTGAGTAGGCCTACTTTATTCCAGCGCTCGAGATTCGCTGCTTTATTTTTTAATAAAGTGGCAATCTAGGCTACCAACTCTTAAATAATAATTTTGTAAATTTTTGGTGGTACGTTTTTTTCTTCCTAGATGTGATATTATGTTCATAATTTTGTTTATTTTATTTATTTTTATTTGTTGCTGTTAGCCATTTGCTTTGTTCGTTGTATTTTTTAATCATTCTCTTCGTCTACAAAGATTATTAGTTTAAATATTTCATGCACTGAATGAAGGCTGAGCCTAATTCAAAGAAACAAAAGCTTGCAGGTTATGGTAAGAGCATTTATCGAATAAATGGAGCTTGATAGTGGAGTAAAGAGTTCATTTTTTGAGGATGTCAGAAATTGTTACACATCAGTGGTTTAAAAAATTACTGATAAATTTCCCTTTGACAACCAGGTTCTAAAGAACTTAAAAGTGCTAGATCCAAGCACTAAAGATACTCTCAGGTATCCAAACATCTGCAGATTGGCAGATGCTTTTGCCCAAGATCTTGATCAGGAAGCACTGAAAGATGAGTTCAATGACTACTGTATGTTGTCTGATGTGTGTGTGCCTCTACTGACAGATAGTGTTCAGAAAAAGAGTGACAGATAGTGGTCAGAAAAAGAGCTTCTGTAGCTATTGGCTGGAAGTTGTTGACCAGAAAACTAGTACTGATGTCATCCGCTTCCCTAATTTGAAAGTCATCATTCAGCGACTGCTGATACTCCCTCACAGCAATGCTGACTGCGAAAGATCATTTTCAATGATGAAAAAAATCCACACAGACTGCAGGAGGTCCATGAATGCAGACACACTTACTTCTATTTTACAGTGTAAGATTAAAATTGATACACGCTGTGCAGACTTTAAGCCCACAAATGCAATTCTGCAAAGTGCTAAAAGTGCATGTGTTGATTATAATACAAAACACTGTACATCGAAAGAATAGTGTACCTCATGATCACTAAGTTTTTTTATATGTAAAGAACAGCATGAGACTATTAGCATGTTTTATTTCACAATAATTCAAATGCTAATAGATTTGTATATGTCATTTCTCATTTTAAAACTGTATTGCGTATAATTTATTAATATATTTTTTGCGTAAGGATTTTTGGGTGTTTGTAAGGATTTTTTTGGTCCGGGGTACAGATTTTCATCTCAGGATGTTGACAGGTATGCAAGTGGAAAAAATTAATAATCTCTAAACAATAGCAATTACAGAAAAAAATAAGTATTAAGTATCCACTTTTATTTTTTTTAATGATGATCCACACCAGGAACTATTTTTTTGTGTTAATAATTTCCTTATAACATGCTCATTTATTCATCAATCAACATGAGATTTGGCATGGAAGCTTCCACTGCTTTTCAGAACTTTAGTCAAAACAGATAATTTTTACCTTTTCAAAATCGTGATCTATTACAAATAATGAAAAATTGTTACTACAAGGATATTTTCAAAAATTAACAATAAAATCATATAGCTCAGGATCCACTCAAGTTATAAAAAAAAACATATTCTTAAAACAGTTTTAAAATACAATGATAAGCATTGAATTCAAATTTGGTGAACATCCCTAGAAAAATAAAAAAAAACCTTAATGAATTAAAATACGGCATTAAAATCCAACATAGCCACAATTTTCCATTGCAGCAAAAAGCTCCTCACTAACAAGTGCTTTGCTACGAATGTTTCTTATTGTTTTAGATTAAACCATCGCATTTTAATTTAAATCCTGCAATTATTTTTGAAAACTGCATTTTACCTTAACGGCTCCCCTTGATAGATATAAACTCTTTACATTAAAAATGATAACATCCTCATTATCAATCAATATCCTTTAACTCCTCAAGTAACGTGGGCCATCTACAAACACAGGCCAAGTCCTCCTGTCGTATGCCATCAGCTCAAGGTCTTTCTATATCTAAAACGATCTAGAACTAAAACGAATTTACCGCATGTATGGGCAAACTTTAAACTACATTGACTTTCATTGACAAGACAAGGATTTATAGTGAACAATATACTTACACAAAAATAAATGTATGTTTTTATTTCCATTTCTCTCCTACTACTATCCACACCCACACTGTGAAAAAATCTACACAACATTTACTATAAATAACACATAACAAGTGCGCAGGAAGCATTAGGTTATAAAGCCAGTCTTTATTACACAGGCAGAAGTGAGCAGAACAATTAGCTACTAATTAAAGCACAAGTGTTGTCTTGGTGTGCCTGAGATGTGTAGTCACAACATGCCTGTCACAATGTCCTGTTTATTCATTCTCATGGACTTTCCCAACCAATAAAAAAACCAAGCAACTGATTACACTGACAAACAACATTTTTCTTTCTTATATAAGAATAAGTGTTCTTAGGTCAGTTTCTTGCGCTGATTTCAAATCTGAAATCCGTTTATCTCTATCACGTCGGGTTCTTAAGATATTTGTGAATAAATATATTTTTGGGAAACCGTTATTTGCTCCGTTTCATTTTTATTCTATAGCTTATTAAAAATTAATAAAAAGCAACATAATTTTACTTTTTATACTGCTAAAAGATGCATGACATATGTTACGCGATTTTTCAAATAGTTACTGTATTTTGAAATAATTCTGAGCAAAATATGGCTTCTAGAAGTTGTAGAAATTCGGCTGATCTGTTCTGTTACGTGTGCGGATATTTTACCGATCGTGTTGACCAGAAAAACTTTACACCATTACTAAAGAAAGCAGATGAACTTTATTTCGATTCGAAAGTTGATGATGCAAATAAATCTTGGAAGCCAAATGCAGTTTGTTCGATACATTGGCAGGTTGGTTACGAAAATCGCCGAAGCATAAGTCGATGCCTTTTGGAGTGCCAGTAATATGGCGTGAACATACAACTCACACTACTGATTGTTACTTCTGCTTGACAAATATCCATGGTTTCACTTTTAAAACTAGAAAGTCTGTGGTTTATCCAAATATTGAATCGGTTTCGAAACCAGTGCCTCATGATCCAATCACGTGTCCGATCCAAGTACCACCAGAACAATATCCGTTGGACGTAAATGAACCATCAGAAAGTGATAGTTTACCTGCTTTAGAAACTAATTCTGACTCAGATTACATACCGGTGAATTATGGTGTTTACTTAATTAACCATTCAGAACTTTCAGATCTAATACGTGATCTCGCTCTTACCAAAGGACAAGCGGAATTACTCGGTTCGCGACTCAAAGAATGAAATCTTTTAGCGCCCAATACTCCGATATCTAAATTTCGTCATAGACACAGAGAACTTGTTCAATACTTTGAGATGGGTGATGACATTTGCTATTGCAAAGATGTAAACGGTCATGAGCACATAGTCAACGAATGGCGATTTTTTCATCGATTCTTCCAAGACTAGTCTAAAAGCCGTGTTATTGCATAACAGAAATTTTTTTTCATCAATTCCAGTCGCCTACTCTGTTCATATGAAAGAAACTTATGACAATATGGCTATACGTTTGGAAAAAATAAAGTACAATGACTACCAATGGCGGATTTGTGGAGACCTAAAGGTCATTGCAATTCTCACGGGCATGCAGACTGGGTATACTAAATTTTGTTGCTTCTGATGTGAATGGGACAGCCGCAACAGACAGGAACATTATGCAAGAAAGGTGTGGCCTATCCGGGATCGTATGCAGCTCGGGCATAAAAATGTAATACGCGAGCCATTAGTTAACAAAGACAGCTTCATTTTACCACTGTTACATATAAAGTTGGAGCTCATGAAGAATTTTGTAAAAGCGTTAGATAAAACGAGCAAAGCTTTCACTTATCTTCGAGAAAAGTTTCCGCAAGTTAGCGATGCAAAGATAAAGGAAGGTATCTTTGTAGGACCTCAGATTAGGAAAGTTATTGCAGATAAACAATTCGAGAACTTGTTACATGGTAGTGAACTTCGCGCATGGATGGCATTCAAATCGATCGTCGATAACTTTCTGGAAAATCACAAATCTGTCGACTATGTTGCATATTGTTAAGCAGTGCATAGATGCATACAGAATTATGGGCTGTATCATGTCCCTCAAAATCCATTTGCTCGATTCGCATCTTGACTTTTTCCCTGAAAACCTTGGCGAATTCAGCGATGAACATGGAGAATGATTCTATCAAGATATCGCCGTAATGGAGTCACGTTATCAAGGATGGTGGGGTGTGACCATGCTTGCCGATTATTGTTGGATGCTTCATCGCGATGTACCACATGCCATTCACCGACGAAAGTCGACTGCAAAGAAATTCAAGCCTACATAACTGTTATACTTCTTGTACGAATGATGTTGTAATACTGTATGCGTTGTTAAAAAAACTTCAATTGCGTATTTCTAGAGATCCCGACCTGATAGAGAAAAACGGTTTGCAGATTTAAAAACAGCGCATTAAAATTGACCAGAAAAACATAGAAATGTTAGAGAAAGAAAAAAAAAGTTTTTTTTTGTTAGTCAGTGTTATTTTCCTCATCTTCAAATATCTTTACCAAGGACTAGTCTGTTGTGCATTTAAATATTGACAAAATAATTAAAATAGTATTAATCCTTTTATATATGGTTGCCCTGTCACTTAGCATCAATTTACAGCTATTTCTTTAACTAAGAGAACGCTTTTATCAAAAGTAAAAGAAGGTAGTACTTTCACCAAATGTTCAGTAAGTACTTTTTATATATATATAATGCGAACATCAGTAAAATAAAGCTGTTTTTTTTTTTTAAGGGAAAACAATTTTCTTCAGTATGAAATACACATTATCATGTTAAATAAAGTAAACACTGAGATGTACATTGTTTACTAAGTAAGAACAAAGTATATACCATCCCTATTTTTTCTGTACAAAATATAATCCTAATTAAAGATAATAATAATCTAAGCATCTGCAAAGTAAAAACTAACATCATGTTGCCTTCATAATCTTTTTATGATATAAAGTATTTTATCGTAATTAGCAACAACATTCAGACACCAAATTTTTAAATGTAAGAATTATAAACATACAGCCTACATAATCTTTTAATGATGTATAAACTCCAGATTTAAAGATAACACACATCCCCATATAACTAACTATCTTAGTGAAACGTCTGTAGCCAACAATGACACATTCCCACAAATTTTTCAGGAAATTAGAGAAAAGGTGCGCACTGAACCATGAAAACTAAACTGAACATTCATTAAAAGAACAAGCATGCTTTGCAATCTTTTCATTGTGCATTTTCAGGAAAATAAAATAAAAAATTGTACGCGCATTGCGCCAAGAAGGTTAACTTGAACACCCATTAAAAGAGCATGCAGGCCTTTCCCTTTCCATTTGATCATGGTTCATTGACCATAAGTCATGATAAAAGGTAAGGAGGTAAAGGATCCCGTTACATGTCAATTGAGGCATATTGGGAATATGGTGTTAGGCCCATATTTTCTTGACCATCGGCACACTAGGGATGATGTGGTCAGCATCACAGCGGCTGCCTTAACCTTCCCAGAGTTGTTCTGGTACCCAGTTCATGAGGCTGGGTCGACCCCTGAGCCGTTTGCGGTCTAAAAAATCCCACCTCAACTGGGGATTGAACCAGGACTGCCGAGTCGGGAAGCCAGTGCACTAACCACTGTGCCACCACGGCTACAATGATCTAATGAAATCGAAATCAAATGGAAAGGAATGAAATGACCAAAGCAGAAAGAGTACAACTTAATTCATTCCTAGGACATGCAGCAGAAAGAGTACATCATAATTTATTCCAATAATTTTTTGCCACGTTACTTTCTTGTATACCAATAATTTGCTATTTGCTAGAACAAACTGCAATTATAACTGTTGTATGATTTGCATAATTCAATTCTAAAAAAAATGTACATCTAGCATCATTTGCTAAATAGCCTACAAACTAAGTACATATTGATTTCATAATCTTTTCATAATTCATAAATATTTCTTTCATAATTACACAATTTAATTTTAAAAGACAACATTCAGAAACTCATCATTAACTAAATATGAACGTTCAGCTTTCGTCATTTTTTTAATGACATACAAAACCCTAATTAAAGATAACTCTCAAAATCACTTGCTAAGTAAAAACCATGTACATACTGCCTTTTGTCTGAGTGGGCAAGGCTATTTACAACCAGGACTTGAACCAATCCTTCAGGAAGCTACCACTTAATGTGTATAACAGCACAACGTTCAATTATGCAGCTACTTGTAAATGAACTTGGCCTGTCATCTTACACAAGTCCAACAGATATGAGAAAGTACAAAAGAGGCTGGCAGGCAGATTGAAAGAAGAAACTAGATAGAATAGGCGGTAGTGAAGTGCATAGAAGCAAAATGTGGAACAGTCAGAAGAATTAAAATTAATGAAACATTCTCATATAAAACCTTAGTTCTATGATCTTTTAAAAAACAAGCTCATCTATGTCATATCTCATGAAACAAAATTAACAAAAATTAACACTTCTGGATACATTATGAGAGCATAAAGGTCTTAGACATTTCTACACAATTAAAAAATAATTATTTTTTTTTAAATAAAGGAAGACACAACATAAATGATTGGACATTATTAAACTTAACAGCAGAGTGTGTTCAGTTTTAATAAAGTGGGTGCCTTCACATGCTGGAATAGAGGGAAATTTAAAAAAAACACTAAGACATCAAGAAAGGTAGATCTACTAAAAACCAAATAAATGTAGGGATTGGCAGAAGGGGAGACTAAAAGCTTCATTAAAAAAATAAATAATAGATGAATGGACAGTTGCATGGAATAAACATCTGAAAGGATGACATGCACATAAGCTGTCTGAAGTTCCATCAAGAACATGTCAAGTGTTTAGGGAATTCAATATTCCAAGCAGTAAGAAACTTCTCAAGACCACAGCTGGGAACAGACTATTTTACAGCAGAAGAATTTTAGTGTGCAGAATATCTACAATACGATAATACTGAGTATTTGCAATTGAAATGTAATCAACAGAGATGTTAAATTATTTACTGGCATGCAATTCCCCCATAACTATAGAACATGTATTAGACAGATCTAGGGAAGTGCACAGTATAGTCAAACAGTATTTAAAAAGAAGAACAAATGAATATATATATAGTTAGTAAAAGTATAATATAAATGTCAATGTCTAATAAATGTCTAATATTACTGAAGCCAAATTAAGAATAAATACTAACCCATCTAAGCCCAAGAAGATTTCACCCCCCCCCCCCCCCCCCCCCCCCCCCCCCCCCCCCAACTTATTTAAAACAGTACATGTATGAAAAGTCTCCTATTTTAGGATAGGGGAATACACACACACACACAAATAGTAAATTTTCATTTACCCTATATTCAATAATTGGCCAGGAGAGGATCATGCCATAAATTATTAGCGGCAAATGAACATGCTATCTAAAGTAATAGTACACTATATATCCTAATATTTTTTCCCCCAGAGGTTGAATGAAATATTTTTCTTCACTTATTAAAAAATGAAAAGTAATATTAAATTACTTGAATGATTAAATTTATGGAAGTGTTAAATGATTGGAATTGATTACATCTGACAAAAATGAAAAAAGATTTTTTTTAATAATTAAACCTCGTGCATTGTTGAAAAAAATTTTCAACATTAATCAATTTTCACCAAAGTAAAAAAAATACATGCAGAGGATTACTGTATGAACAACAACACAATAAATGATTAGACATGATCAAACTTACAGCAGTGTGACAGAAGAGCTTAGAAGAAAAAGAGCTGAAAATCTACTACAAGACTAAGGCATCTGTGTTGTTTGTATTGCTGAGGTATATTGCTACTGCTCTTGTAACTGTTGTTTGTATTGCTGAGGTATATTGCTACTGCTCTTGTAACTGTTGTTTGTCGTAATGCTGCTGCTTGTGCGGCTGTCAATAATTAATAATGCTGGAATCCTCACCATGGAAAGACAGCCAAAACCTCAATTGATAGACACGCTGAGATGGAGATAACTCTATGTCTACTTTGCCACATCTAACAAGACTTGTTAAGTTGTCTCCCCCACAAAGCAAACGCCGTACAAAGACAGAACTTTCACCATCACACGACCGTCCTGATACAACAAGACCCCCATCACAATTCTCCGTACTCGTACTGCCACTAGGAAAAAGGAAAATAAATGGCACATAGAACATGATTAAACAATTATCACTCAAAGCCATTAATCTCCTATTGACATTGGGGGAAAACAACATATCCAATTTGGACATTTTAATTTACTCTATTTGCAATGATTGAGGTTTGGTTTGATTTTGGTTTTAAGGACTATCTTCATTGCACACGGGCAACTCCATCAGTGCTCTGATCTCCTCACATAGATCACACAAGGAGGATATCAGCACAGTGCCCAAGCTCTAACACAGGCGAGAATTTCAATGTGTTAAAGAAGAATCACACATTCTATAAATATTTCTGTGGAGGGTACATTTCTAATTTTTAAATTTTGTCATGACAGTGGCCTTATGGCCTACTCTTTATGATTTCCAACTGCTGTGGGATTTTTAATGTGTGCAACTTGCACACAGGACACACAGGTCCTCCTATCTTTTTGCCCTTATCCGAGAAGGCTAGGCATCCGATCTCACTACCCAGGAGACCAGGGGGAAGTATGACATCATTAGGATGACTGGTTCTGAAAACAAAAAATTTCAATAAAATGTATTTCCTCTACTGGGAATCGAATCCGGTACCTTCAGAACTTGAAGCGAATGCCATACCTCTTAGCCACTCTGACCCCCAATAATTGAAGTTTGATGCCAAAATCAGGTATCAGTAACTGAACATATTATCTGGAAATTAGAGACACCTTATATGCTAAATATAACCCAGCAGAGGTTGAAGAGATATTTTTCTTCATGAATTTAAAAACAAAATCATACTAGCATACGGACACCAGTGACCATCATCATCATTTTCCTTTTCTGCTCCTTACAGAGCATGCAGTCACTATTGCTGCTGGTTCCCTTGTAGGAAGCCTGCACCAAACATTAACACACTCCTATAGTGGTGGTTTCTGTGGCAATTAGTTTTATATTATGAGGTCACCAGCCTCAAACGCAATCTTACACTAGTTCAACATGCCTCAGGGTGCAGTAAGCTGATTCTTTCTCTGTCTTTTCAGAGACCCTGGGAACTACATGGGGCATTATTTCCTACTGGCATTGGGAAAAACAAAACATACACGCACACATACACACACCCAATGAGGACATTTTCATTTACTCTATGATAAATGAGCTAGGATGCTTCAATCAGCCATAACAAAAATGCAATAAACTGATTCTTAATATCTCTTTCAAAAAACACAGTGCAGAATTAGACTATGCCCTTACCTGACTGCAATATCATGCAGGGACAAAACCACTACATTGTCATTTGGAGTTTCAATCTGCCATCTACAGGGAACATAACCAGTTGTTACTGCAGGGTATTCTGGACTTTGGATGTACCCAGAACTGCCCTTCATTTTCAGAACTGGTCCATTGCAAGACTTTGACCGAATGTGACTAGCTGTGAATGCAAGCAATATAACATGTCAACAAGGAAAATTAAGCAGTTGTTTACTAGATTTAATTAGTAGTTATAACAATTAGAGGTCATCATTGTATAACATTAAAACGTAAAGGTAGTCCCATAACAGATACTGTTGTAGAGGAGTGAATTGTTCACTATACTTTGTCCAGGATTATGAAGAAGGTGACCAGTTCCCGTTCTTGCTACCTATGCCTTTCCTAACTCAAGAAAGTCAGGGACCCATTTAGAGCTGGATAGACTGTGGCCTGTCGCAATCAGGTTTTAAAACAGAAGAGTAAAGTGTATACTAAAGCAGATGTGGTATTAGATTATAATCTATTGTCTAATTAGCACCAAATGCTACAACAACTGGAAGTTTAAGCAAAAACAGAACATCAATGAAAACAGGTAAAAAACAGTTAGAGCATTGCAAAGACATTCTTGTAAAAATTAAACACCTCCAAAAAGCACAGATAATAACCAAAACTATCAAGCAAGGTCAACGAACAATAAGAAGGCAGATTTTAATAAGAGCAAAGTTAGAGTTTTCACATCCAAGGCCTGTGAAATAACCAGAGAGGTGAAAAGGTTATAAGAAGCCATTCATGCTTCCAAACTATGGCAAAGGCAGTATTTATTTGTTTACAGCAAATGGTTAACCTTCAAGAGCTATATTATAGTACATTTACCATCAACACACGTATCATCAACACATCATTAACAGTAACCATCAACACACTAACCATCAACACATCATTAACAGTTACCATCAACACACTTTCCATCAACAAATTTACCATAAAAACACTCAGCATCAACACAGGCACAATTACCAGCAGTACATTCCCTATCAACACGCTCATCATCAACACACTTACCATTAACACACTTACTATCAATACACTTTCAATCAACACACTTACCTTCAACATTTTTACCATTAACACACTTACCATAAGCACACTCACACTTACCACCAGTACATTTACAATCAAGACACTCACCATCAACACACTCACCATTTACACATTTACCACCAACACATTTACCACCAACACATTTACCACCAACACATTTACCACTAACACACTTACTGTGGTGAAAATACAGTGATACAACGTTAAAATATCTCCAATTATAAAGATAACGGGTAAAATAACACGTAGGGATAAAAATATCGGCAAGATATGCCGAGGCTTCTTCACCTACGCCAGCGCTTTCTACCGCCATTAAAACTAACTTGTTGGAACATGCAGACAAACGACATATCCTTTTAGACGGGGTAGAAACGGAGATAAAAGAAAAAAAATTATGACGGTCTGAACACGTGTTTGAATCTAAAATGCAAAAGACGCAATTTGTAGTTTAAAGGAAAAAATTACGCCACTAGTTGACACAATGTAAGGAAATGGACAAAAAAAGACCTTAGCTCTTATTAGAAACAGACGTATCTTAGACGTTTTACCGTAATTGGTCGTTTTAATTTGAATATAGCGGCAAACGCCGTACACGAAGGTTCAAAAACAAATTTCAAAACTAACCTTGAGAAAAGTAGGGTGTTCTTTAATAATAAAGTTATGAAAATAAAACCTAGCTAGTTTGATAGCCCATCTTGAGCAGAGAAATAATAAACTTTTAATTACACAGATGGACAGATAACACGGAAGATATTGACGAAAGACTGTATTGTTCAATACAGACTAGCGAACAGTTTTTTGTGCATATTTTCACTAAAGTTACATTTTGGCGTCCTTGAACCTAAAAATGCAAAAATCAAACTGCGAATGAACTAGGGGCAAAGTCGGAGGATAGTAGCTAAAAATAACTTAGCATAGAACTCGTATAAGTAAGTGGGGCAGATTTGTGTAGTTTTTTCTTGTAGTTTCGTCCAAAAACAAGGGTAATTTTGTGAAAAACCAAGTTGAGACGGACAGACCGACAGACAAATACTACACACTAGACTGAGACTGGACTGAAATTGGACATTTATATTTTGAATATTTGAAAAGTTAGAGGGGAAGTCCGCTGATTGGACAAAAGCATTTATATTATTGAAAAAGAGACGCACGCTTGTGCCATTTGATAGAAGACTGTCCATTGACACAGTTCGTTACTGCTAGAGGTGATTTCCAGGAATTATTAAATAAAACTCAGTGGAACGCCCTAATCTAGCCAGCAGCTCAGCTGAGTTTTGCTAGTACTACGTAACTGTGTTCTCAATTCTGAATTGTGAGTTTCTGATCTGGCACTACGCTTGTGCCAGATGCTTTTGTAGAAGTACAAGAGCGGATGCCTGTGCAGCCTAACATTTTACTCCAGCTACTGAGAGGAGTGGGCCACAAGAATTCTGTACTACATCGTCACAGGCCAGTTAAGTGCAAACCTGGCCTGCTATAGATTCATCAACTGTGTCCACCATTAATAAAGAAATAAAATCTTGTTATATAAACACTAATATCAGTCCATATGTCAAGGACAAGGAACTTTATAATCATAGATTGGGCATGATGACGCCCCCCCAACTAAACATCCAGTGCTAGTTTTTCCCAAGACACTGTAGATATTATTAATATTAACCAATGTAACAATATACCTATGTACAAAAATTTCATTTGATTATGCAATATATATATGCACTTTATTGATAAATACATATTGTTTCATATGTTCTGACCAAAAGAAACAATTGGTTCAGGACTAATAAATTAAAAAAATTTTCAAACTTAAACTCTAAAAGCCAGTGTTAGTTCAGTTTATCATAGAGTTTAGTATTATTATTATTAGACTTATTTTTTACATGTGTGTGTCTGTGTATTTTATTACCTACACATTACATTTCAGTACCCTAGACTTTTAACGTAGCTAACATTCATAATAGTAGAATAGGTCTGTTTGAGGTCGTAAGTGGTAGCAGAAAGGCCTTCTGTAACTCACATAAACTTTTATCTCAGGAGCCTTCACAGCTGACCTCATCCAGTACACTAGGTAACATAACAACCATACAATAACATCAAAAACCACTAAAAATATTGGGGTCTTGTCCGGGGATTAAGTTTATCAAAGATATTAGGGTCTCCTGGTCCGGGAATTAAACTATTGGGGGCATAAGGGAATAAATTTAAAAGTGTCCCTTAAAATAAAAAGTGGAAAGTAAAAGTTGATGAATCTTCACAGCCAGTGGTGATTAATTAATTAATATATTACCTTAGTAATTATATACTTGGAATTACCTTAGTCATTGTTAAATTGTGTGATTTAGTATGGCAGATCTAGCAAAATTTAGATCGGCTGCTGTGCTGACAGCGAAGGAAATGAACATGGAGGGTCAAATTTTAATTCAGTATGTAACTTCAGAATGTGACAAGTATATTGAAAGGGAAGATAGGAGGTTAGCTGAAGAGAAGAGGTTACAAATTGAGGCTGATAAAGAACTTAAGAGGCTGCAGATTGAGGCTAACAAAGAGGCTAAGGCATTGGAGGCAGGGAGATTAAAAGGCTCCAATTAGAAGCAGAAGATAAGAGATTGACTGCCGAAAGGGAGGCAGAAGAAAAACGACAGCAAAGGGAAGCAGAAGATAAGAGATTGACTGCCGAAAGGGAGGCAGAAGAAAAACGACAGCAAAGGGAAGCAGAAGATATAAGATTGCAAAGGGAGCACGAATTACGACTAAGGAAGCTGGAATTACAAGGCCAGGCTCCTGAAAATGGTGCCAGCCCCTTTCCCTCAGATGCCACGCCTAGTCAGGGAGCCTCAACCTCAGCTATGGGGTTTCATTTAGACCATTTTGTTGAGAAAGACGATGACATCGAGGGGTACCTCAGTAGATTCGAACTATTAGCTACTACGTATGGGTTAGAGAGAGAGAGGTGGAGTCTTAAGTTATCCCAAGGGCTTAGAGGTACTTCTTATGAAGTTTTTGCTAAGATGAATAGAGACGACCAAGACAATTATGACATGCTAAAAACAGGCTTTGTTATTGAGATATGAAAAGAATGGTGAATTTTATCGTAAGAAGTTTAGAAATGCCAAACTGTTGTCTGGGGAGACATACCACCAATTCTCTGCCAGACTGGAAACCTATTTGGAGAAATGGACTGCTCTGGGGAAGACCCAAGATCTCAAAGAGATGATCATGATAGAGCAATTAAGAGAGTCCATGGCTCCAGACCTGAGAAAATTTCTCATGGAACAAGGTACAGAGAGGTTGGGGGAGGTTTTGAATGTCGCTGAGAGGTATCAGGCAGCCCAGGCAGAGGTAAGTGGCACTAAAAAGAAGCATGTAGAAAATTTTAAAGCTCCACAGCAATTTAGTAAATTTGATACCAGAGAACAAGGTAATAAAGGCAGGACAAATTTTGATAGGCCAAGAAATGATTATTGTGATAGAAACTCACAGTTCAATGACCAAAAATATAATGAACGAAAACCGTTTAACCAAGGAAAGAGATGGTGCAAATGGTGTAAGAAAGACAACCATAACACCGAATTTTGTAAAAAGAAACCTTCAAACATTGCTGCAATGAAATCGGGGAACCAAAGATTAAAGGTTAATCCTAATGGACAGCAGGAACCTTATCACCCCCCAGTTTGTGAGGATGTTATTTGTAATGGGGTCACCATCAGGTGCCTATATGATACAGGTTTGGATTATGATTCAGTTGTGAAGTCTAGCCTAGTGGACCCAAGTCAGTATACCACAGAAACAGTGGAAATACAAGGGGCGACTAAGGACATACCACTCATGACACTTCCCATTGCAAGGATAACGGTGAAAACTCGCTATGTGGAAGGAGAAATCAGAGCAGCAGTGATAGATGAACCAATCTACCCTCTGATATTGGGGTGTAGATACGTCTTCTTGGGGAATCCCGAGAGACCTGTGATCATGGTGACAGTGCAGACCAGGTCACAGAAAAAGGAGGAAGAAGGTGAACCTATAAATGCTCATCCAGAAGAGATGAGGAAGGCGCAGGCTGAGGATAGGACACTCAAGCCATGTTTTAAGAAATTGCCCAAATGCCACACACCTCCAAGCAAGGGAGAGTACTTTATGAAGAACAAATTGATATACAGGAAGGCCGGAACTGGAACAAATGGTCACAACCAGCTGGTTCTTCCCACTTCATATAGGGATAAAGTGATGGAACTAGGGCATGCGATTCCCTTCAGTGGTCACATGGGGATCAGCGCTACAGGACAGCGTATAGCTTGTCATTACTTCTGGCCAGGGATAACGGAGGATATAAAAAGATATGTCAAATCCTGTCCAGAATGTCAAAGGGTAGCTCCAAAGCATTGGACTGCTCCTGCAACT
The DNA here is from genome assembly GCA_024509875.1 of Oreohelix idahoensis. NCBI lineage: Eukaryota > Metazoa > Mollusca > Gastropoda > Stylommatophora > Oreohelicidae > Oreohelix > Oreohelix idahoensis. The sequence goes on from JAMPIV010000804.1 coordinate 382,367, forward strand.
CTAGGGGAAATGCCCATAGTGGGAACACCTTTTGAGAGGGTTGCAGTGGATATTGTGGGACCTCTCACTCGGACCAAGAGGAAGAACAGTTACATCCTTACTCTGGTGGACACTTGTTCTATGTGGGGAGAGGCGGTAGCCCTGCCATCAATTGATTCGAAACATGTAGCAGAGGCACTACTTACAATATTCACAAGATTAGGATTCCCGCATCAAATCTTGACTGATAATGGCTCACAGTTCAAGGGGAAACTAACGGAAGAAGTTTTTAAGCTACTTCAAGCCAGACACTTTCATTGTAGTCCGTACCATCCACAAAGGAACGGCCAGGTAGAGAGGTTCAATGGGACTCTCATTTCTATCCTGAGGAAGCTGGCACATGAAAAACCGGATATGTGGAATCAATTTCTGCCCGCCGCGTTGTTTGCGTATCGGGAGGTACCACATAGTTCAACCGGGATGGCTCCCGCAACCCTGCTATTTGGGAGGCCAATAAAAGGTCCATTAGAAGCTTTATTAAGGACCTGGACAGATGAGAGGGCAGAAGAGACTGTTACCTCATCATATCAATATGTGAACGAGCTGACCACTCGTCTGAAAGCTGGATGGAAACTGGCAAATGATAATTTGAGACAAGCCAGGAAGAAACATGCAGCGTATTTTAATAGGAAAGCAAAGGACAGAGAATTAGCTGTGGGAGAGAAGGTGCTTCTTCTACTACCCGGCAGCCAGAATAAGTTGCAAATTGGATGGCAAGGTCCATATACGGTTCTAGAGAAGGTGTCTAGAACAAACTATAAAATTGACAAAAAGGGGAAGGAGAAGATATATCATGTAAACCTTTTAACGAAGTATCTGGACAGACCACTCCAGGAAAGCACCCCCTTACTGACCTTGGCTATCGCAACTAAAATGAAGAAGGAACCACTCACCTCACATGAATACCCATTACATCCCTGTGACACAGCCGCACAGGTAAAAGTCAGTAAGCACTTGACTAAAAATCAGAGGGAGAGAGTTCAACAGGTTCTGGAGGAACATACAGATGTATTAACTGATAAACCAGGACATACAAATTTGCTACAGTATGACATGAAGCTGGTAGACTCAAACCCAATCTGTATGAGAGCCTATTCTGTTCCGTTCGCGAAGGAGAAGGCATTGAAAGAGGAAATAGATTATTTGTTGAAAGAAGGGATTATTTCGCACAGTGAATCTTCTTTTAGCTCCAGTGTAGTTTTGTTGAGGAAACCGTCTGGGGAACATAGACTGTGCATAGATTACAGGAAACTGAATGCTGTCACAGAAGGACAAGTGGATCCATTACCAGACACAAAACAGTTATTTGCCAGATTGAACTAGGCAAAATACTTTTCGAAGGTGGATCTTAGCAACGGCTATTACCAGATTCCAGTGAAGCCTGAAGTTAGACCTTATTTAGCTTTTAGCACCTCGGAAGGACATTATGAATTCAACATGCTACCATTCGGATTGAAAAATGCTCCGAGTGTATTTTCTAGGATGATGCGCAAATTGTTGGATCCCTTGAATAATCCATGTATCACAAATTTCATGGATGATATTCTCGTCGCCACAGAAACATTTGAAGAACACATTAACTCTCTAAATATGTTATTTGATAGGCTCAGAGAAGCGAACTTAACTGCTAGACCAACAAAATGTTGTATTGGATGCAAAGAGTTGGAATTCTTGGGACATACGGTACATCAGGGTAACATGACCCCTGACCCCAAGAACTTGGAAAAACTGCAGAGAGCACCTAGACCACAAACAAAAAAAAGACATACGATCATTCGTGTCCTTATGTGGGTTTTACCAAAAATATATCAAAAATTTTAACTCTATATGTGCTCCTCTGACTGATCTGACTCGCAAGGGAAATCCAGATAAAATTGTTTGGTCCGCGCAATGTGAATTGGCATTTCAAGAGTTAAAGGAAAAACTCACTAGCAAGCCTATTCTCAAATTGCCTGATTTGACTCAGGACTTTGTGGTGAGAACAGATGCAAGCAATGTAGGCCTGGGGGCGGCTCTGTTGCAAAGGTCCTCGTCACCCAATGGGGAACTGAACCCAGTCGCTTATGCAAGCCGCAAGTTCAACAAAGCGGAGCAAGGATATTCCACAAGCGAAAAAGAATGTTTAGTGTTAATCTGGGCAATAAAAAAGTTCCAAATCTATCTGTATGGTAGGACTTTTGTGGTCCAGATGGATCACCAGCCCCTAGTGTTCTTATCTCAGGCCAAGCATGAAAATGCAAGATTTTTAAGATGGTCTTTATTGTTGCAACCTTATCAGTTTATTATTGAATATATCCCGGGGTCACTGAATGTCGGTGCAGATTTCCTCAGTAGGCACCCCTGTGATCAAAATTAGAATAGTAGTAGGCGGGAGGAGTTAATTTTATCTATGTGTATCACTGGTTTTGGAACTTGCATTAGTGCATGTTCTCAGGTGGGGAGATGTGTGGTGAAAATACAGTGATACAACGTTAAAACAATGTAAGGAAATGGACAAAAAAGACCTTAGCTCTTATTAGAAACAGACGTATCTTAGACGTTTTACCGTAATTGGTCGTTTTAATTTGAATATAGCGGCAAACGCCGTACACGAAGGTTCAAAAACAAATTTCAAAACTAACCTTGAGAAAAGTAGGGTGTTCTTTAATAATAAAGTTATGAAAATAAAACCTAGCTAGTTTGATAGCCCATCTTGAGCAGAGAAATAATATACTTTTAATTACACAGACGGACAGATAACACGGAAGATATTGACGAAAGACTGTATTGTTCAATACAGACTAGCGAACAGTTTTTTTGTGCATATTTTCACTAAAGTTACATTTTGGCGTCCTTGAGCCTAAAAATGCAAAAATCAAACTGCGAAAGAACTAGGGGCAAAGTCGGAGGATAGTAGCTAAAAATAACTTAGCATAGAACTCGTATAAGTAAGTGGAGCAGATTTGTGTAGTTTTTTCTTGTAGTTTCGTCCAAAAACAAGGGTAATTTTGTGAAAAACCAAGTTGGGACGGACAGACTGACAGACAAATACTACACACTAGACTGAGACTGGACTGAAATTGGACATTTATATTTTGAATATTTGAAAAGTTAGAGGGGAAGTCCGCTGATTGGACAAAAGCATTTATATTATTGAAAAAGAGACGCACGTTTGTGCCATTTGATAGAAGACTGTCCATTGACACAGTTCGTTACTGCTAGAGGTGATTTCCAGGAATTATTAAATAAAACTCAGTGGAACGCCCTAATCTAGCCAGCAGCTCAGCTGAGTTTTGCTAGTACTACGTAACTGTGTTCTCAATTCTGAATTGTGAGTTTCTGATCTGGCACTACGCTTGTGCCAGATGCTTTTGTAGAAGTACAAGAGCGGATGCCTGTGCAGCCTAACATTTTACTCCAGCTACTGAGAGGAGTGGGCCACAAGAATTCTGTACTACATCGTCACAGGCCAGTTAAGTGCAAACCTGGCCTGCTATAGATTCATCAACTGTGTCCACCATTAATAAAGAAATAAAATCTTGTTATATAAACACTAATATCAGTCCATATGTCAAGGACAAGGAACTTTATAATCATAGATTGGGCATGATGACGCCACCCCAACTAAACATCCAGTGCTAGTTTTTCCCAAGACACTGTAGATATTATTAATATTAACCAATGTAACAATATACCTATGTACAAAAATTTCATTTGATTATGCAATATATATATGCACTTTATTGATAAATACATATTGTTTCATATGTTCTGACCAAAAGAAACAATTGGTTCAGGACTAATAAATTAAAAAAATTTTCAAACTTAAACTCTAAAAGCCAGTGTTAGTTCAGTTTATCATAGAGTTTAGTATTATTATTATTAGACTTATTTTTTACATGTGTGTGTCTGTGTATTTTATTACCTACACATTACATTTCAGTACCCTAGACTTTTAACGTAGCTAACATTCATAATAGTAGAATAGGTATGTTTGAGGTCGTAAGTGGTAGCAGAAAGGCCTTCTGTAACTCACATAAACTTTTATCTCAGGAGCCTTCACAGCTGACCTCATCCAGTACACTAGGTAACATAAGAACCATACAATAACATCAAAAACCACTACACTTACCAACAACAACACATTTATTATCAACACACTTATCATCTACTGTACATGCTTGCCATTAACACATTTACCATTAACACAATTATCATCACCACATTTAACATCAATACATTTACAGTCAGTCCACTTATCATCAACACATTTGACCTCAATATATTTACAGTCATTGTACTTACCATCAACACACAAATAATGCACAACCAGCGTCTGTCTATATTCAGGACCACACACCCTTGATGGGTCACATGACTCTTTGCCCATGCAAGCATGTTTCATATTCTCAAATGCAACATGGTTCTTCTCCAGCATCCAGTTGGTGACGTCAGATATAAGGATGAGAGACTGGTTGCATACAATGGAACTCTCCTCCTCATTACAAGCTCTGATACAGTTGATGCTGCAGGTAACTGCAATATAATGACTGCTTTACTGAAACAACTGAAATTTTTAAATAATAGTGAATACTTTCAAGGATCTCCCATGTGGGGATCCTGCAGTTTAATATTACAGATCAAAGGCCTGGACAACAACTCTACTAAGCATGTTTTCATGCTGCAAAAGACAACTAAGTAGGGTTGGGCATAGGGATGGCAAACTCATCACAATAAAACATCACTACCAGAGCAAATTAAGTGATTTCCCGCAAGAAGGCTAACTGCAGTGGTAGCCCCAAGATCTTGAAGAAGTGAAAAAAGGAAGAAGAAGAAAAACAACAAGAAGCTTTCTGGTTTTGTCAAGGAGTTCTAACTGTTGATTAAATATGGTTGCTAGTCTCCCTGAAGTTTGACTATGGCTGCTAGTCTCCCTGAAGTTTGTCTATGGTTGCTAGTCTCCCAGAAGTTTGACTATGGTTGCTAGTCTCCCTGAAGTTTGACTATGGTTGCTAGTCTCCCTGAAGTTTGACTATGGTTGCTAGTTTCCCTGAAGTTTGTCTATGGTTGCTAGTTTCCCTGAAGTTTGACTATGGTTGCTAGTCTCCCTGAAGTTTGTCTATGGTTGCTAGTCTCCCTGAAGTTTGTCTATGGTTGCTAGTTTCCCTGAAGTTTGACTATGGTTACTAGTCTCCCTGAAGTTTGTCTATGGTTGCTAGTCTCCCAGAAGTTTGACTATGGTTGCTAGTCTCCCTGAAGTTTGACTATGGTTGCTAGTCTCCCAGAAGTTTGACTATGGTTGCTAGTCTCCCTGAAGTTTGACTATGGTTGCTAGTCTCCCAGAAGTTTGTCTATGGTTGCTAGTTTCCCTGAAGTTTGTCTATGGTTGCTAGTTTCCCTGAAGTTTGACTATGGTTACTAGTCTCCCAGAAGTTTGTCTATGGTTGCTAGTCTCCCTGAAGTTTGTCTATGGTTGCTAGTCTCCCAGAAGTTTGTCTATGGTTGCTAGTTTCCCTGAAGTTTGACTATGGTTACTAGTCTCCCAGAAGTTTGTCTATGGTTGCTAGTTTCCCTGAAGTTTGACTATGGTTACTAGTCTCCCAGAAGTTTGTCTATGGTTGCTAGTTTCCCTGAAGTTTGTCTATGGTTGCTAGTTTCCCTGAAGTTTGACTATGGTTACTAGTCTCCCAGAAGTTTGTCTATGGTTGCTAGTCTCCCTGAAGTTTGACTATGGTTACTAGTCTCCCAGAAGTTTGTCTATGGTTGCTAGTTTCCCTGAAGTTTGTCTATGGTTGCTAGTTTCCCTGAAGTTTGACTATGGTTACTAGTCTCCCAGAAGTTTTTGGTTCTATGAAGTTTGCTATGGTTTTCCCTGAAGTTTGTCTATGGTTGCTAGTTTCCCTGAAGTTTGACTATGGTTACTAGTCTCCCAGAAGTTTGACTATGGTTGCTAGTCTCCCTGAAGTTTGACTATGGTTGCTAGTCTCCCAGAAGTTTGTCTATGGTTACTAGTCTCCCTGAAGTTTGACTATGGTTGCTAGTCTCCCTGAAGTTTGACTATGGTTACTAGTCTCCCAGAAGTTTGTCTATGGTTGCTAGTCTCCCTGAAGTTTGTCTATGGTTGCTAGTCTCCCAGAAGTTTGTCTATGGTTGCTAGTTTCCCTGAAGTTTGACTATGGTTACTATGGTTAGCTAGAAGCGTTTTTGCTAGGGTTCTAGTCCCCTGAAGTTTCCCGCGCCTCTATGGTTGCTAGTCTCCCTTGGAAGTTTGTTGCTAGTTTCCCTGAAGTTTGACTATGGTTACTAGTCTCCCAGAAGTTTGACTATGGTTGCTAGTCTCCCTGAAGTTTGACTATGGTTGCTAGTCTCCCTGAAGTTTGTCTATGGTTGCTAGTCTCCCAGAAGTTTTGTCTATGGTTGCTAGTCTCCCTGAAGTTTTTGTCTATTGGAAGTTTGACTATGGTTGCTAGTCTCCTGAAGTTGCTAGTCTCCCTGAAGTTTGACTATGGTTGCTAGTCTCCCAGAAGTTTGTCTATGGTTGCTAGTCTCCCTGAAGTTTGACTATGGTTGCTAGTCTCGCAGAAGTTTGTCTATGGTTGCTACCATTTCCCTGAAGTCTATGGTTAGTCTCCCAGGAAGTCTAATGGTTGCTAGTCCCAGAAGTTTGTCTATGGTTGCTAGTTTCCCTGAAGTTTGTCTATGGTTGCTAGTCTCCCTGAAGTTTGTCTATGGTTGCTAGTACCTCCCAGAAGTTTGTCTATGGTTGCTAGTCTCCCTGAAGACTATGGTTTAGTCTCCCAGACTATGGTTGCTAGTCTCTCCCCAGAAGTTTCCCCACTGAAGTTTGTCTATGGTTTCCCTGAAGTTTGCTATGGTTGCCTTTCCCTGAAGTTTGACTATGGTTACTAGTCTCCCAGAAGTTTGACTATGGTTGCTAGTCTCCCTGAAGTTTGACTATGGTTGCTAGTCTCCCAGAAGTTTGTCTATGGTTACTAGTCTCCCTGAAGTTTGACTATGGTTGCTAGTCTCCCTGAAGTTTGACTATGGTTACTAGTCTCCCAGAAGTTTGTCTATGGTTGCTAGTCTCCCTGAAGTTTGTCTATGGTTGCTAGTCTCCCAGAAGTTTGTCTATGGTTGCTAGTTTCCCTGAAGTTTGACTATGGTTGCTAGTCTCCCAGAAGTTTGTCTATGGTTGCTAGTCTCCCTGAAGTTTGTCTATGGTTGCTAGTCTCCCAGAAGTTTGTCTATGGTTGCCCTGTAGTTTGTCTATGGTTGCTAGTCTCCCTGAAGTTTGTCTATGGTTGCTAGTCTCCCAGAAGTTTGTCTATGGTTGCTAGTTTCCCTGAAGTTTGACTATGGTTACTAGTCTCCCTGAAGTTTGACTATGGTTGCTAGTCTCCCAGAAGTTTGTCTATGGTTGCTAGTTTCCCTGAAGTTTGACTATGGTTACTAGTCTCCCTGAAGTTTGACTATGGTTGCTAGTCTCCCAGAAGTTTGACTATGGTTGTTAGTCTCCCTGAAGTTTGACTATGATTGCTAGTCTCCCTGAAGTTTGACTGTGATTGCTAGTCTCCCCAAAGTTTGACTATTTTGTTAATATTTACCTTCATTGGAATTCTATGCATTTCTTTTATTTATGTGATTGTCACACATGAAAATGATACATACAAACTATTTTGTATACTTTTTTTTTGGTAACAGGAATGTTCATCTGTGTGCTGCCATAGAGGGGCACCAGAAAGTAATAACAACACAATAGGTTTAAATTGACAATATCATTAACTGAATGAAAAAAACAACACACAAAAATATGAACAAATAGTAGTGAGAATAGACAAAACACAAAATAAATGTGTCATTTGTTTTTAATAATTGGACTAGATCCGGGTAGTCCAACTTATTCAACCCTGAGGGCCACATAAACTAAAAATGTTAAGTTCACGGGCCATTTACGATAAAAAAATTATTTCAAATAAAAGCTTGGTGAAAAATGGATGAAAATCGAAGAATGTGAAATGAAAAATACAAAAATTACAATGAGCATTGAATTTCTATGGCAATAATTTTATTCTTACATCCTAATGGGAAGTTTGGGGGTTTGGATTTTCTTTATCCAGATTCTTGATGTCAATGTCAATCGAACGGTTTTGGAAGCTGACTGCTGGCAGTAAAACATTGCTTTCCACCGGATTTTTTTTAAGTCTAATCTCAAAAGAATTAATTATACCATATAATTCAAGAAATATTTTGTGTATGAGCGCGGGTCACAAAATAATTTTACCCAGGCCACATTTGGACTGCAGGACTGCAGTTGAACCATGCTATATGACTATTTAAACAACTAACAAGACCACAGATAAAGACCACCAACAAGAAGAAATTCATTATCACTGTTGAATGTTGTAACTGACTGGTGTTGGTCATCATGTCTCTTCATTTCCCATGGTCTTTGTTGCCTTTAATTAGTAATTATAGTATCTTCAATTTCTTTCCATGCATTTAGCTAATTTATTATGGTATTTAGCCATCTTGCCCACCCTTGTCCCTTTTCTAAAATGAAAATGACGAAACACACAGAAAATAATAAAACCAAATAAATATATAACAAAAAAACAATAGATCTTTCACATTAGATACACACATAGTCAAAAACAACCTCAAACACAGTGACAAGCTTGGCAGAGCTGCTAAATCATCACATTTCACTATAAACTCCTGAAGCAGCAATGCTGTAATTTTCTTTTCCTTTTTAGCGCTGATTTTGGCAGTTTTCTAATGCTTCTGAAGTCATCCAGCTTCCACACTGATACTTTCGTCGCAGCATTCATAAAAGATATAAATTTAGAATATACTTCCAAAGAGCTTCTTCTTTTGCAATAACCAAAATTTTTGGCTGAATAACAGTGAAGACTGTCAGAATTGTATCCATTGCCTTACAACGAGTCTTCAGTTCTTAAGGAATGAAAATGAGACATTCAAACATAGTTGTTTTTACTTCCTCTGGCAATATGAGACCTGTATCCTTTGCCATCTCTCCTGGCATCTGTTTTTCGCAGCATTACTCTCTTTCATCTCTCTATGGAAATGTCCATTTTCTCACATTTTATAGTTGTATAATGAATGCTGCTTCCACATCTTCATTGCACTAATCTTCAAGAAACAGTATTAGAGCTTGGAGCTTGACAATGTATCTTTCAAGGCTGATTCCAACTGATTGAAAACACTTTTGCATGCAATTTACTTATTTCTAAACCTCGCACAGAAAAAAAAGTGACAAAGTACACAAGAAAGACAGAGAAAGAGAGAGACAGACAGACAGTCAGAGAGATGTCTGATCAGATCCTTTTGCGTCCATAATTTGTTTGTGATTGCACACTATACTCCAAGGGTTGAGGTCAGCATTTCAAAATTTGCCTTAACTGGGTTCATAGCGTCATAATGAATGGTCCGTCTTATCTGGAAAAGATTTTTGACTGTCATGCCTACATAATCAGTCAGCGTTTCCAATTAGTGAGATGATACTGAAAAGAAGAAATACACTCTCTCCAAAGTTAAAAAAAAATCAGACATGAAAAACAGTTTCCACATGGGTGCACTCCTAAAAGTTTCAGAGAATGATTTGCATAAGTCACAAACAAAGCCTTGGGATTAATCTCTCTGATCTTTGACAGAACACCACTTTGAATCCCAGCCAGGGCCAGATTATTCATTAGGCTAAGTTGGCTGAAGCCTAGGGGCCTGGAGCTCTTCGGAACCCATGCATAAGTTAAAAAAATTGTTAATGCATAGATTTATGTACAACAAGAAAATTTGTGAAAAACTGATTTCTCACGTTATTGAAGAAATTGTTGAAAGAAACATAAGAAAATTTTTCAATAAAATGTGTTTACCCTAATAATAATAAAAATAATACTAATAAACATTAATAAAAAATTATTACTAATAAAAGAGATTAGCAATGCTAACAAACTAACATATCAGTCTATTAATAACACTAGTATATACCATCACCAAGGTGAGGGGTGTGAAAAAAAAAATTAAAATTATTATCTATGAGGTGAAGGAGGCCCAACACCAAAAAGCCTACAGGGCCTTCTGGGCGTAATCTGGCCCTGATCCCAGCCATGGTTCGTCATCATCATTTTCCTTTGTGCTACTTAAAGAGCATGGAGTCACAACTGTAGCTGGTCTCCTTCTCGGAAACCTGCACCAAGCAGTCACATACTCTTGCAGTGTTGGTTTCTGCGGAAAGTTCTATTGCATGATGAGTTTACCAGCCCAATGCACAACCTCAAAACCAAAACACTACAGACTTTTATAAACTGGTGCTTGCGTAGAATAGAAGGACTGAAATGGTATGACAAAGTCACAAATGTGGAACTGATGACAAGAACCAGACAAGTGGCAGTGGAACAAGAGTTGAGAAGAAGACGCCGGCGATGGATAGGACACACATTGAGGAGACCTGTTGATAGCATTACAAGGCAGTCCTTGTTCTAGAATCTACAGGGAAAGAGAGGCAGAGGTAGACCAAAAAACACATGGAGAAGGGAACTGGATACAGAGGTGAAAATGATGAGGAAGACATGGAAAGAACTTGAGCGGATGGCACAGGACAGGAAGACTTGGCATGTGTTTTTGAAGGCCTATGCTCCTCAGGGAGCTGAAGTAGAGTGACCATATGGCCGAATTTGTCCAGTTTTCAACATCAAAATTTCGCATCCGACCGACTTTTTAAAGAATTGCGATTTGTCAGCTTTTTAACAAAATTAGAAAAAAAAATTAGAAAAAGAAGAAAAAAATCAAATTTTTTTTTTCTTTTGGTGCGAAAAAAAAAATTAAGAAGAAGTCAAAATTTGAACAAATCTGGCCATGTTGACATCCGTTCAGATTTGATAGACGGTATCCATCATTATTTATTCAAATTTGAACTATGATACAACTAACCTCAATCGACTGAAATTTTAGGTTTATCCTTGTTGTTCATTGAGTAAGTAATACTATAAACTGAATGATAATAACTTTATTAAATTACTGGCACATTAAAAGTGGAACAAATTCTTTGAACAATCAAGAAATGTAGAGTTACTGAACTACAGCACTGCTAATTGCTCAATATTATTTTACAGTTCCAAGACATAATGCTAATATTGACAGGCTTTTTTCTTAAATGGAAAGTCAGTGGACAAAGGACAGCAACCGATTCACTGTTGAATGTATTAAAGGAATATTACAAGTTCAATACAATTATAAGAATGTTTCTTGTACACTGTCACATGAGTCTTTTGTTGGAAATTCAGACTTTCTGAGAAAAATAATGTCGAGTGAAAAGTACAGTTTTAAAGACTGAATATTTAGCGATGTTGAAAAAATAATACTTGAAGGAAAAATTATTAAAACATGCATTTTATGTAGAAAATTTTTATTTCGTTGAAGTATTTCTATATCTTTGATCATTATTCTTTACACAAATGTATATTAAATTCGTGAAATTAATGTGTCCTCCTTTTCTTAAAAATTCCTCCCCCCCCCCCCCCCCCCCCCTTTCTTAAAAAATGTCATCCCTTTGTCCTCCTTTTCTTAAAAAAATGCCCTCATTTTTGTCCTCCTTTTCTTAAAAATGCCCTCCTTTTGTCCTCCTTATTGTCCCCCTTTCTAAAAAAAAATGCCCTCCTTTTACTTAAAAAATGTCCTCCATTTGTCTTCCTTTCCTTAAAAAGGCTCCTTTTTGTCCTCCTTTTCTTAAAAAAATGTCCTCCTTTTTAGTCACAAAATTAGAAAATGTCATCCCTTAAAAAAAAATAATTTGGTCAACCTAAGCTAAAGAGTACTGATTGATTGATGCACAACCTCACAGCTGCCTTGTATGACATGCCTGAGCATGCAGTGGTCTTATTCTTTCTTTGTCTTTTCACAGACCCCTGGGGACTAACCAGGGCCCGGCCATAGTTGTAGCATTGTTTTATCCTTGACCAGGACACAGGTTTATACCCAGACAAAGACATATTTGTTGACATGTTGCGATATGATGTGCTTATGATGGAGGACACAAAATGGTACAGGTAGCAACATAGCAGATATTGCTGTTTGGGAGTGAAGTATTAAGAGGTGGGGTGACCAGGTTCTTTCCTCACTGCCTTTGCCTTCCCTAACTCAAGAGCAGAGTAAGGTACCCATTCGGAAAAACACTACGGAGATACCAACAGCCTCAAGCTGACCACTGCTTTTTGTTAGCATATTCAAGGTGACCACTGCTTTTTGTTAACATATTCAAGGTGACCACTGCTTTTTGTTAACATATTCAAGTTGACATCAGAAATGAACGAAGAAAAAGGGGAAGGTACCCATTTAAAACTGAGTGTTTTGAACCAGGTACCTTTGCCGCGAGAGACCAAAAACTCTGCCAGTCGGACGATGCACCTTTTGCCACTGTCACATTGGTTTTTATCCTTTTATGTTCATTTGATTACTCATCAATTTTATACGTACTTTACATAATTACTTGATACGTATACTCGGGCTATTTTCAAAGAATCAGAAATATTTGGCTATCAAGTTCCAGTATTACGACAGGGTGTTTTTGATTACTTTGTTAGCCAGTAAAAAAAAAAAATATAATAAAATTGGTTCTGAGTCCGTTTTATTATACAACGTTAAACTGAGTCATTTCCAATTTTTCATTATTTACTTATTATTATTATTATTATTACTGGGCATTATCTTGAAGTTTTACAGCAGCCCCCCTTATTATTTACACAAAGTGTTAGCCAGTCACACCAGATTCAGTTTCTTGGCTTTTTGCTCACGTTATTTTACATTCGGTCAAATCTGAGATGGTGTTTCAATATGGGGGTAAATGATAAAAACTGATAAAACAACGAACATACTTGATCACGCCGCCGACAGCTGTCACGTGCACGAGTGAGTGACTACGCGTAACGTGACTTTCTGCGCATGTAATTGCCTAATTCAGAGCGGACTCTGCAAGCTGATAATAATTACAACAGCAATAATAACGTTTAATGGCAGTACGACCATTAGTGGCAGACTGTGAATGCAATTCTATAATAAGCACGAAATAATTACCTTGCATTACTCATTTCATGGCATTACATTTCTTTTTTTAAGTGTTCTGAATTTAAATAAAGCGGAATAATTTTACCCAACCTTTTAGTATTTTGTTTTATTTATTCCTTCGTTTCTTATTTTAGTTGACATTTTTGTTTTTCTTTTCGGTTCGCTGTCCATTTATGCGGTAACGAAGTGGTTATTACACCCGTCTATCACGTGGCACAACGGAGATCGCTCTACGCCCTCCCGCTCTTTCCAAGCAGTCTGTGACAGACCGAGCAAATCGTCAGTTTACACTCACACGTTTACCTGAAGATGTTGGACACTTTATTCACTTCTGTTAATTTTTAGTATTTTGTCCTCTGGCAAAGACGAATAGTCGTAACATTGACAGCGTAAAACAATGTGTTATACTTTGACATGATTTTTTTTTTCCTTAACCAGCGGCACTTGGGCTTTCAGCCCTTCGACCCAGTGACATGTCATTGCGAGGCTGGGGAACCTGAGGACTTTCCTTCCAACCCGGTCAGGAGCTTCGTTTCTTCCCATCCACAGAGGGTTTTTGACATGATTTAAGTTAATAGTGATTAACTGAACTACTTTTTGTATATTATAATAATTATCAAAAACAGATACAGAACAATGCGTACAGCTATAGTTTTGTTTTGAAAATCACTGAATAATTATGGCATGTCAGAAAAGTCATAAGAAACCCTTACAAGGCACGTTAGTCCCATAGCGGAAAATTCCTGCCTAGGGGAGTGAAGTATTAGAGACTTCACAATACTAGTTCCAGCTTTTTTATGAGATGGGGTTACCAGTTCCTGTCCCTGCTGCCTTTACCATTCCTAAGCCACAAGCAGTCACTTACCCATTTAAGGCTGGCGCGAGACCATAGCAGGCTTCAATCGCGGAATCCGCTAACTGTGCAGCGAGAGGAAAACCGCTCAACCTCTTAGCCAATAGCCGCTCTCAAGAAACCCAGGGACAGCTAACATATCGTAGCATTGAGGACTGCGTCCCGTGTAGTTTCAGGGGCGGCTGTGGTGAAACAAAGAAATATTAGGACTACTGTACACTCAGACATGTCGTACAAGGCCACTAATATGGGTTGTGCATCGGGCTAGCCATATTTCTAGGGGGCCACAGTAAGATGGTGAAGTACCTTTTTTCCAGCTAACAGCGACTTTGGGGGATGGGGGGGGGGGGGCGCACAGAGGTGAATGAGGCTCAAAAAAAAAGGGGGGGGGGGGGGAATGAGCAAAAGAAAAAAAAAGGTTGAGAACTTCTGGTGTAGACAGTCGGACATACACAGAGATGGACGAACAAAAATACACAGAGACTAGCACAGATCCACAGACAAAAAACAATAGACACATATACAAACAATTAGAGATACAGGACAAACTGTTAGACAGAATGGTAGACAGAGTGATAATCACCATAAGGCCCGAGCAGGAGAACGCTTGCTGGAATGACAATTGTCAACAGGAGGTACTGCATGACCTCGCATCTACTGAAACATCTCAACGTGAAATTCGTAATTTAAATGTCTGGCACTCATGTATCATCTGGCTCAGGATTTTCAAACCTAGACGAGAAAATATATACATATTCAATTATTTAGCGATCACAGTAGGGGTTAATAATGTTTGCCGTGAATACACACGTGCATGTGTTATTAATACATGTTCAAAAAATAGAACTTCTGCTGAATTTTTTTACATGATCGTTTCTCCTTATTCAGAAGGGATGAATCAGGATAAAATCAGTGGCGTATGTAACGGGGAGGCCTCCATCTGCAGCCCACCCCCAACCCTTGTTTAAGGCAGTTTCATCAAAACTTGGGTCTTAGTAATCATATTCTGTTGTGAGAGCCGCCACGGAAAGGGGTGATCTTTTCTTTGAAAGATCTAATGACTTTATTAGGTTTAATGTGTTAATTGTGTGTGATCCCGGCCCTGGCTAAGACACTGCATACCTTAGAAATGACCCCTAAAAGTATACTTTGATCTTAGCCAAAAGGCCGAGAATTTTTTTTTTTTTTTTTAATACCCCTTCTGGGGCTGGAAGTGAGGTCTATTGACTTTATTCAGTAAATTGTGTGTGATCCCAGCCCTGGCTAAGACACTTTGATCTTAGCCAAAAGGCCGAGAAGCGATCTGCTAGCGCAAAGCTCTAAACTTTTTTTTTTTTCCCTCGCATGAGGTCGCATATTTTTTTCCTCGCATGAGGTCGCTTTTTTTTTGCCTCGCATGAGGTTGCATGGCACACGCTCAACCCGGCCCTGGTCAAGACCCATGTCCCAACACAAGAAGACCCAATGACATCATGTGTCACTTTAGTGATCCTCTGTGTTCTCACACAAAGGACCTAATGACACATGAATGTCACTGTATTGGTCCCCGTGCTTAGACACTGATCTTAGCCAAAAGGCCGAGAAGCGATCTGCTAGCTTTTTTTTTTTTTTCCCCTCGCTTGAGGTCGCATATTTTTTCCTCGCATGAGGTCGCATTGTCCCCGCCCCAAACCCGGCCCTGGTCAAGACCACATGTCCCAACACAAGAAGACCCAATGACAAACTGTGTCACTGTAGTGATCCTCTGTGTTCTCACACAAAGGACCTAATGACACATGAATGTCACTGTACCGGTCCCTGTGTCTAGACACATGATCCTAGCCAAAAGCCGGATTCTAGGCATTGGGTTGTACAGCGTAAAATACGCTGTAGTTCGCGCAAAGCTCTAAACTTTTTTTTTTTTTTTTTTTTCTCGCTTGAGGTCGCATATTTTTTCCTCGCATGAGGTCGCATTGTCCCCGCCCAAACCCGGCTCTGGTCAAGAACACGTCCCAACACACGAAGACCCAATGACACCATGTGTCATTGTAGTGGTCTTCTATGTTCTTACACAAAGGACCTCATGACATGAATGTCACTGTACCGGTCCCTGTGTGCAGACACATGATCCTAGCCAAAAGCCAGATATTAGGCCGTGGGGTTGTACAGTGTAAAATACACTGTAGGTTTTCATCTGGAGCCGAAATCTATGGATACTTTAATTATCATTGAAAGTAGCAGAGTAGATAAGTTTCCACTACATCAAAATGTGCATGAAGTAAATAATGTTTTAATGTTTCTCAATAAAAAGCAAATAAAAACATTTAAATACAGAATAGAACTGTTTTTCTAAAAGTACGCATAACACAATATTGTTTGTTTTATATATTTTGTATGTTAACCAGATGCATATAGAACAAAATGAGAATCTTGTATTTTTTTTTATTAGTTGTGTCATAGTTGAGTTGTTTCCCTTGAATTAAACATTATTGATGACGAATAACCTACCTCCCCTAACATTTCAATGGTGACACGTAAAGAAATGTACGTATATTTACAGTATATTGTATGTTCCTATTCGTCACCTTAGTACCGCTGTAGCCCATCTCCATTTTTTTTATGATCATTTTGACGTCACTTAATGTAGACTACCTTGTAGGGTAAAAAACTCAAATTTTCCTTTCAGCATATATGGAACCTCATTAAATGAGAATCTTAGTATAAATTTTTTTTTTCATAACTATGTTATTTTTGTGTCATGGCAAAGTTAGTATATATAGCTTGAGGTTTGACCCAGATTGAATTTGTAATGAATTTTCATTATTGATGACATGAATAACCATTTTAGGTCATAAATCTGTAAGATTATATGATAACAAACTATTTGTCGAGAAAACAAAGAAAACAGAAAAAGAACTCATGAGCTCCTGTTGAAATAAAGGATCTCCTTCTACTCTCCTTGAAAAATCGCACCTGTCCAAGGCGTTTCGAGTTTGTTCCAGATGCTTGGCCATACAGCTTTTTTATTTCTGCACTGGCTGATTGACAAAAGTTAAACTCTCCAATGGCCACAAGGACACTGAATTTGACCATTTTTAATGACACAAGTTTCCGCTTGCTGCAACGACTCCATATAACATTGTGGAGGCTTTCATTTGCATTTTGAGTTGCACCTAGCTCACACCGCTTGAGCAGATGCTGATCAGTAAGACTCTCATAAATAGGGGCTAAGTGCTTATGGAGCAGGTTGTAGTCTAGCGGAGTGTGAACTTGGGTATTGTGGGATCCAGCAGCTTCTCATTTGGCCATGGAAGCCTGATAGAAACACCAGGAGTTTTTGCCTGGCGGACAAAATTATGTTGGGGTTTGTTGAATACCCATGGTAGAGAGAAGCCATGATGGCTTGTTTCATCTCTGGGGCTGCACTATGCTAGCGGATGACCCCTGGTGTAGTAAATACACAGTTTTCATATTTTCATATGGCATTTTAGGTCAGACTACCATGGCCATTTCCCCCAAGGGTGACATTGTTTCTTGCAGTCAGTAACAAATGTCATCAGTGCAGTGTCTAATCGCTTTGCAACATGGTTGACGCAATCCTCTTTGGTTATGTCAACTTCTCGACTATGCAGGTTGGTTTCGCAGAGTCTGATGTAGGCCTTGGAATTGCCATCGGATAGCAAAACAGTGTAGCGTAGCTTGAGATTTGCCACTGAACGAAGCCACTCACAGGATTTTACCTCCATCATTCCGGGTGACCCTTCGAAATTACGGCAGCAGTCCTTCAGATGCTCTGCTTTCCATTGTTCAAATTTGTCAGGCTGGTTTTTCAGTTGCCACTGTCCAGTAGTCTCGCAGGTGTGACAGAAGGAAGACATAACGTGCGTATCGATGACCATGCCAGTCAAGATGTCGATAACACTGCCAACACCTATCAGTGACTTGTGACCTCAAGTTAGCCAAGTTGCATCAAAGCTGACAGCGATGTCATTGACTTCATTTTTATTAATGGTACGATGCTGACTCTTAGCATGTTTAGCTCGGACGATGCTGACGGGACGTTGAAATACTGTGGAGTTGTGCATTGTATCCAAATGATCACAAATTTGATCTGCATATTTATGAAATGTTTTCTGGTGCAAGCCAGGGAGGTCCAGGTTCTCACAGAAGAGATTGAACGTAGATGGGCCCATTCCAGACATGGGGGCACCAAGAACAGCAGATTTGTTGATTGCATGTCCCCGAGGGCCGCGGCCTTCTGGTTCCCTCTTGGATGTGTATGTTCCAGAAATCGCTTTTTCACATGTGTAGCACACAACTTCCAGGAAGAGAGAGAAACCCTTTGACTTGGTTTTATCTGTTCTTGTGTGCATTGTGCTTTACTTGCACACGTTGCAACACACGTTGGTGAGCAGACTGTTGATGAAAGAAATGTCCACAGTGGTTCTGTGCGTAGGTTTAGATTGGGCACAGACAGTGTTATGAGTGTTGCAGACTTTCTTTTATGGGCTAAATTCGTATGATATAGTGTTCTTCTTCTTCTGTCTTTCACTGACTATTATATTCCGCTGCAACAGTGGGTTCAATTTGATTTTCGTGCATATTAGTGTGAGAGTTGTTCTAGCTTTGCTTTCTTACCTTTTCTTCCCACTTTGAAGTAATAAAACACAATTTAGTGATATTTAAACTTTAATCAAGAGAGAACTTTCGATTAAGAGACACCAGGTACGATTGAACAAAGACTTATTTTGTTTACGGCAGAAGGTGCTGTTGTTATCTTCCGGATTAGCGCAGGCCAACCAGCGCGTTGTTATGATCAATCAAAAAGATAAACACGAATATGGCATGAATGAGGGAATAAGGTCACTGCGTGCCCACTCCTTATAAGGAAGTTAGCGTAAAATTATGGAGGTTTTGGATGCCAAATCACGCAATGCTATGAGAAAGAAATATTTCGAATTTGCTATAATCGGGGAGATAAAGAAATTCCATTTTCATCGATACCACATACAGATACGAGCGTAACTAAGGTACTATAGAAAGGCAAATCTTGCATTTTCGGCACAAATTTGCAAACAATAGCTTGGGGGTAGTGCGGAAAATATGCTTTTTAACACATCAAATGCATTTTGTACGTCATAAAACCTTGCTCAATAGATTCCTCGATGATTAATTAATAAAATAAGCTCAAAAGTAAAAAATCTAAATTTTGTACATGAATCTCGATTTTCACTGCCCTCCATGCCCTTAAATAAACTATCCAAATATGTGCTGTGTGCCTAAGACGTTTGTGTGTGGTGCGCTTATAAAATTTCATTCACAGAATAGTTTTGAAAGAAATTTATCGTCTCAAAACCATGGTTATTATTATTTAGGAGGTACTTTAGCAAAATGGCTTGAAGGAAGAGATGGAGGCTTTCAAAACTGAGCTCTAGAATAGGCGCCTCCCACTATCTTTTCCCTCCCAGAAAAAAAAAAAATCATACACACGCCATTGCTAAAATGTCAGGGTCTGCAAAATATTGTGTTATGGTAAAGTTCAGTGTCAACAGTAGCAACACAGCATAGCATGGAAAAGTTCTATCTGGTGAGCAAAAATTTGTTTACAAAAAAATATTTTGAGTAATTAAATATGACAAGTAAAGAGGTGCTTACGTAGAATAGAAGGTTTGAAATGGTGCGACAACATCACCAATGATATATATATGTGTGTGTGTGTGTGTGTGTGTGTGTGTGTGTGTGTGTGTGTGTGTGTGTGTGTGTGTGTGTGTGTGTGTGTGTGTGTGTGTGTGTGTGTGTGTGTGTGTGTGTGTGTGTGTGTGTGTGTGTGTGTGTGTGTGTGTGTGTGTGTGTGTGTTTGTGTGTGTGTGTGTGTGTGTGTGTGTGTGTGTGTGTGTGTGTGTGTGTGTGTGTGTGTGTGTGTGTGTGTGTGTGTGTGTGTGTGTGTGTGTGTGTGTGTGTGGTAAAATCCCTGATACCCCGATCAAATAGATAAAATATTAATGTTTATAAATTCAAAAACTATAGAGAAAAAAAAAATAGGGAGTTGTGTTCTACATCGTCACCCTCGCCCGCAGTCGTGTTGGTTCTAACTACAGTAGCGCCATAGTAAACGAAAGACAAAAACTGTTAGCTTTTCCTCTCCCCGCAATACCCAATGCCTCTAAAATAAAAGCCTTTTGACATTCTGAAATGTATAGTTAGTTTCAAACGGAGTGATAGAATAAAGAAACGGAGGAATGGAATGAGAGACGGAAAAATACAACCTTGACAAGCGTTAGGTTTTTGAATCGCAAAATAGGACGACATGCGACAGTGTGACGTCACAGGACTTGCTTAGTGTAACATGAAACGAATGAGAGGTTAGTAGTTTGAAAAAGCTACTAGGCCTTAGAAACCGGTTGCTATGACATATTTTTTTTCCAAAAAAGTAACGTTAAAGAAAGCAGTAGTATCTGCTATTGAATGAGAGAAAAATCGCAACGCTTGGTCCCCCACGCGTAGTGACAATTTAAACTAACGAAATCGTTTTGCATTAGGCAAAACGCGTACCAGCAAGAGAGAGCGAGAGGAAAAAGTAAGTGAGGGATTTGCATGGAGGCATATTTGAAAAGATAGCTTATGCAGTGTGATTGAGAAGGGGAAAGAAAGGGGCGGGACGATACAATATTTTTGAAAGTGTAATTTAGTTTTGAAAAAAAGAGGCTAGTGGGCATAACATGATTCGATTGGCTGTAGTAGAACAGACTAACGCTGGTAATAAAACGATTTGAAACCAGCGTTAGTTGCCACTCGAAAATTTAAATAGCACAAGTAGGTTAGCATCAGACGCAAGGAAATACATGACCAGTGCCTTCGCTGTTCTGCATCAGAGGCGATCTAAGTGTGACCATTGATCGCCGGTTAACATACTTATTGTGAAATATTTCATTGATGCGGTAAGATAAACATTTATATAACCATTATTGTTATTGATATGTATCTATATTATTGAATGTGTGTGTATTATTGGTGCGTAGAGGTACCACCAGAAATGCGCCAAACTAAACCTTTGTGTCATGCCACAAATGTTAGTAGGAAAGATTATCACCTTGTATTAAAGCCAGACAGACTTACTTAAACTGTGGCAGTTAATGAAAAGACATAAATGGAAATAAAATATGACATTATTATTATGATGTAAGACCAGAAAACCACTGGCCGTCTTCAGCAAGTCACAGTGTTTGCACATGATTTTATATAATTCTTCTATGACATGGAAGGTATCAAACTGATGTTTGAAGCTTACCTGATGATGAATAGGGCACCAAATCATATAGGAACGATAGCTATTTATTTAGCAACTTCACTGATCTTGATACTGTTGATAATGTTTAATTGTTTAGAGATGGAGATAGGTGTATGATGTACTGAGGAGGCCTTAATCCTCTGATTTCAGGGTTCCATCGTGAAAGAATCAGTGAGCCAGATATCAAAATACACTTACTACTGAAGCTGCAAGCTCGAGGCAAAATTTACCTGTTTGCTTTGAGTATCAAGAGTTCTGAAGAAGTATTCGGACTTTGCAGTTGTGAAGAAAGTGGTTGTGAGAAGGACATCACAAGGTTCCAGACAATAAAGATAAGCCCAAGTGTCTAAGGGCGTGTGCTAGTTCATTTAACCCTACTCTCCATCACTACTATATCAATCAGTGTTATTGACATGAGGATAAAAGTCGTTCCTCCTAAGTGTGTCCATTCATAGGAATTGGTGCTTCATAAGAACACTTCCAGTCAGAAACATTTTTAGATTAATATTGACAGACACAGTGTTTGTTTAAATTACTTTCATGTAAATAACTTGAATTTTATTTTGATTTTAAACAGTCCTGTATCCCAGCCATTGAGATACAGGCAAATGAAATTGTAAAAAATATTATCATTTAAACTTTACCCAGTGACTTGTTTAATTACTTGTTCATTAAGTTATAGGTGTAGTTGTTGTCATTTTATTAACATTACATTGCATATTACCCTAGACACCTAGCCAGATAACATCCAGACACCATAACATATAATTAGGATCAAAATATATAGCAGATTGAGGTCGTAGGGTGGAAGCAGACAGGTACCCTGAGAACAACTTCATCAACAATTAGACTCAGGGACTTGCATAGCTGACCTCACATCTGTAGACAATTAATAATTAACCTTTTAACATCCAAACCCACCACATATATTGGAAAGCTCGTCCAGGATTTGAACTTCTCCTAGTACCACATATATTGGGACGCTCGCTCCGGGATTTCAAAATTGTAAAAGTAAATAAGTGTGGAGAGTTAGGTGAACTATCACTTCCCATTGTTATTGTGTTAATTAGAAATATTTGTTGGTTATTTTGATTAGTTAATCATATTTAGTACTAGCAATAGGACTGCAGACTTGGCCAAATTCAGATCTGCTGCTATGCAGGCAGCGAAGGAAATGGGAATGGAGGGGCAAGGTCTGATTGCGTACGTAACAGCAGAATGTGATAAGTTTATTGAACGAGAAGATAGGAAATTAGCAGAGGAGAAAAAAATTTTATTAGAAGATGCTAGGGAAGCTAAGAAATTAGAAGCTGATAGGGAGGCGGAAATAAAAAGGTTGCAGTTGGAGGAGAAGAGATTGGAGGCAGAAAGGGAAGAAAAGAGATTGGAGGCTGAGGCCAAGAGGATGGAGGCTGAAAAGGAGGAAAACGATTACGATTACAGATGGAGGCTGAAAAGGAGGAAAAACGATTACAGAGGGAACATGAGCTACGACTAAGGGAGTTAGAGTTGCAAGGCCATGCTCCTGAAAATGGTAACAGCCCATCCACCTCCGACTCTGCTACAAGCCAGGTGGCCTCCAACTCAGCCATGAGTTTTCATTTAGACCCTTTTGTCGAAAAAGATGATGACATAGAATCATTTTTAAGTAGATTTGAGACATTAGCTACAACGTATGGGTTGGAAAAAGAAAAGTGGAGTCTGAAAGTATCCCAGGGGCTTAGGGGAACCTCGTATGAGGTATATTCCAAGTTGAGTAAGGAAGATCAGGAAGACTCTGACATTCTAAAACAGGCTCTCCTGATTAGGTATGAAAATAATAGTGAATTTTATAGAAATAAAATTAGAAATGCTAGACTACTCCCTGGGGAGACTTACCACCAGTTCTCTGCACGCCTAGATACATACTTGGAGAAATGGACTGCTCTGGGGAAAACCCAAGATTTAAAGGAAATGATCATGATGTAGCAGTTAAGAGAGTCCATGGCTCCAGACCTGAGAACATTTCTCACGGAACAGGGTGCTGAGAGACTGGGGGAGATCTTAAATGTGGCTGAACTATATCAGGCAGCCCAGTCTGAGACAGCAGGAATGAAGAAGAAGCAAGTAGACTATAATAAAGGCCCCCCCCCCAAAAAAAAAAACCAAAACAAATTTGATAGTAGGGACCAATATAACAGAGGTAACCCCAACAATGATAGGCCAAGGTATGACCACCGTGATAGGAACCCGCAATTCAATGAAAGGCAACCCTACAGATCTGAAGGAAAGTATTGTAAAATCTGTAGGATGTATAATCATACTACAAGTGAATGTGGTAGGAAAGTTCCTCTATATCGCGCGGCATGCATGATAACAGTGGACAAGGGAAGAAAGAAGGACTTGCCTACAGAACAGCATGAACCTCATCATCCCCCCATCTGTGAAGAAGTGACATGTAATGGTGCCAGAGTCAGGTGCCTTTACGATTCAGGTTTGGAATATGACTCTGTTGTTAGTGCAACCCTGGTGCACCCTGACCAGTATACCACGGAGAAAGTGGAGATACAAGGGGCCCTCATGGGAACAGCCACCATGACACTTCCCGTAGCCCAGATCAATGTCAAGACTAGGTACGTGGAAGGAGTGATTAGAGCAGCCGTGTGTGACGACCCTAACTACCCGCTGGTGTTAGGAAAGAAATATGTCTTTCTAGGGAGCCCAGTAAAATCTGTGGTCATGGCCACGCTCCAGGTGAGGTCGACCCCTAGTAAGGAGGAGGATCCACTAATACCATTTCCTCGTGACCAGTTGGAAAAGGCCCAGGTAAAAGACAAATCACTAAAACCTTGTTTGGGCAAAGTGCCACATAGCCATCATACTCCTAAGAAAGGATAATTCTATTGGAAGGATGGACTGCTCCACAGGAAGGCGGGAGCAGGATCCAAAGGATATGGACAGTTCTGCCATGGAGGTATAGGAAACGAGTTTTGGCACACACACATGTTGATCCAGACGGTGGACATAGGAAGATTGGCACCACTCGTCAAAGGACAACAGTGAGATTTTTCTGACCAGGCATAGCTGAAGACATTAAAAAATTTGTTGAGGCCTGTGACCAGTGCAGCAAGGTAAATTCCACAGAGTGGAAAAATAATAATCAGATGCAAGAAACGCATTGTAGAAAACCTGGGCCGGAAAATAAAAAAGGAACGCCCACACGTTGGAAAAATCATCAGGACCTACACAAATACTACGGTGAAAAAAACCTGAAAATAAAAGGATAAACCAAAATAATAAGGTAGATGTAGTGGATAGGAAAACCCCTTTTCACAAACAGTTTTCCCATAAAACGTTTACTTTAGCATCTCTGTGTATGGCACCCAGAGACAAAATAAACAAAGACCAGTCATCCTCTGCTCAATTTGAAGCAGCATTCCGGGAACTAGCGAAAACTGACATTGAGGATAATCGGCAAATAGAGAAACCGAAACCAAATATTAACGTAAGACAAGTGGGGAGTGTACGATTGAGGAATTGGGAGAGTGATCCAATCGCTTCACAATATGGCTATTAATTTAGCATTATAAGGGCACCGGTAACAGTGGTAGTTAACCGGCCCTACACAGTCCACGGGGAAGTATTGTACGGACCCTGGATGGAGATCACCCACATATTATAGCAATGCAAAAACGGGCGAATTGATTTCTGATGCAGAAATTCATTTCTCCACCTATTATATTATTTCACCAAAATTGTCGTTAGGCGGAGAATACAGTGGTGAATATGGCCTCCATTTGAGTGGCAAATTATAGAACCATTTGAATATTAGTAGAGGGCTTTTCCAAAGTCCAGTCAAGCCTGAGCTCAGACCAAGAGTTGGCTGTGAACATTTCGGAGGAGCATATTGAATCCCTGTGTTGCCTATTTGGATTGAGGATATTCCGAGTGTTATTCAGGCTGATTAGGATATTATTGGATCCCCTACATACTCTGCTATCACCATATTTATAGATCACCTCCTCATAATTGTTGCAACCTTGAGGAACATCTACAGAACTCTGGACATGTCATGGGACAGACTCAGGGAAGATTAATGGTGAAGATAGATTGATTGATAATCAGCATTAGACTGGCAGTAACCCTGCGGCTGAAATAGATTCTTGGATTGCAGAGGTCTGAGGCAGATTTCTTGAGTCGTGCATACTTTGAAATGACCCAACTGCAGTAATCCATGATCACAAAGGCAGAGTAAAGCATAGTTGAGCTAATTTGATCTATGTGTATCACGGATTATAAACTTGCATCAGAATGCATGTTCTTAAGTGGGGAGATATGTAGTAAAATCCCTGATACCCCGATCAAATAGATAAAATATTAATGTTTATAAATTCAAAAACTATAGAGAAAAAAAAATAGGGAGTTGTGTTCTACATCGTCACCCTCGCCCGCAGTCGTGTTGGTTCTAACTACAGTAGCGCCATAGTAAACGAACACAAAAACTGTTAGCTTTTCCTCTCCCCGCAATACCCAATGCCTCTAAAATAAAAGCCTTTTGACATTCTGAAATGCATAGTTAGTTTCAAACGGAGTGATAGAATAAAAAAACGGAGGAATGGAATGAGAGACGGAAAAATACAACCTTGACAAGCGTTAGGTTTTTGAATCGCAAAATAGGACGACATGCGACAGTGTGACGTCACAGGACTTGCTTAGTGTAACATGAAACGAATGAGAGGTTACTAGTTTGAAAAAGCTACTAGGCCTTAAAAACCGGTTGCTATGACATATTTTTTTCTCCAAAAAAGTAACGTTAAAGAAAGCAGTAGTATCTGCTATTGAATGAGAGAAAAAACGCACCGCTTGGTCCCCCACCCGTAGTGACAATTTAAACTAACGAAATCGTTTTGCATTAGGCAAAACGCGTACCAGCAAGAGAGAGAGAGAGAGGAAAAAGTAAGTGAGGGATTTGCATGGAGGCATATTTGAAAAGATAGCTTATGCAGTGTGATTGAGAAGGGGAAAGAAAGGGGGGGGGGGGACGGGGGGGACGATACAATATTTTTGAAAGTGTAATTTATTTTTGAAAAAAAGAGGCTAGTGGGCATAACATGATTCGATTGGCTGTAGTAGAATAGACTAACGCTGGTAATAAAACGATTTGAAACCAGCGTTAGTTGCCACTCGAAAATTTAAATAGCACAAGTAGGTTAGCATCAGACGCAAGGAAATACATGACCAGTGCCTTCGCTGTTCTGCATCAGAGGCGATCTAAGTGTGACCATTGATCGCCGGTTAACATACTTATTGTGAAATATTTCATTGATGCGGTAAGATAAACATTTATATAACCATTATTGTTATTGATATGTATCTGTATTATTGAATGTGTGTGTATTATTGGTGCGCAGAGGTACCGCCAAACTAAACCTTTGTGTCATGTAGATTAATATTGACAGACACAGTGTTTGTTTAAATTACTTTCATGTAAATAACTTGAATTTTATTTTGATTTTAAACAGTCCTGTATCCCAGCCATTGAGATACAGGCAAATGAAATTGTAAAAAATATTATCATTTAAGCTTTACCCAGTGACTTGTTTAATTACTTGTTCATTAAGTTATAGGTGTAGTTGTTGTCATTTTATTAACATTACATTGCATATTACCCTAGTCACCTAGCCAGATAACATCCAGACACCATAACATATAATAAGGATAAAAATATATAGCAGATTGAGGTCGTAGGGTGGTAGCAGATAGGTACCCTGAGAACAACTTCATCAACAATTAGACTCAGGGACTTGCATAGCTGACCTCATATCTGTAGACAATTAATAATTAACCTTTTAACATCCAAACCCACCACTATATATATATATATATATATATATATATATATATATATATATATATATATATATATATATATATATATATATATATATATATATCATTGATATACAAGGTATATGTCCTTGACGGTGGGAATTGCAGGTGGGAAATAGTATCAATCATCGGGTCAGTTCGTCAGTTTGCTTAGTGCGAATGGGATTGTCTAGTGTTTATGTGGTGTTATGAGAGGTTAGAGGTGTTTATCCACCTAAGAGTACACCGAGTGAGGTCAAGCTGTGTAAGTCCCTGAGTCTAATAGTTGATGTTGTATTCTCAGGGTACCTATCCGCTACCTCCCTCAGATCTCACTCTGGATATATTTTTATGATGTATGTTAATTGACTACGTGTCTAGGGTAATGCAAGTGTAGTGATGCTGTAATTCAGCAAACACAACTATAACTCAATAATATCAAAATGAGTAAAACTCTGTTGGAAATTTTGGTAATACTACTATATTACAATTTAATCGTCCTGATACTAAATGTTCTGCATCAGGACTATCAATTCAAAAGAAATTTGTGTTTGTACATTTATTCAAATAAATAAAGTAGACAATTTGTCCATACAAAGTAATTCTACATTAAATAAGGTGTTTGTATCCCCACTGACTAATATTAACACTGGTTACTAGATGGAGGGTTGGGTTTTCTCATCATCCCCTCTTTATTTCTTTTCTACAACTTTTGATATTAAGTGGAATCAGATTTATGGATGTGTCCTCGAGTGCCAGAAAAACTGGACTTAACTTGGAGCCTATTGAAAATGACGGCTTGAGGATTTTCAATACAAAGACAGTTCTTTCACACTTCCTGGAAGTAGATGTGGCAGGGAGCTGGCAGTAGTGTAAATAGCTTTCATCTCGCACACTGGTTCTGCTTTGCCATGAGTTCTGGTACTTGGTAAGTGTACTAAATAACCCTGAAAGAGAAGGTTATGGCCCTTCTTTACATCATATTTATACTATCATTCCACAAGTTAAAACATGATACATTCAAAACAAAGAGAGTCAGCTCTTCACGACAACCCATTTCATTCACCTTAGTTGGTATGACAGTTTTTACCAGTGTTTACATTCTTCTCCCCATATGGCTACAACGCCACTGTCACTTCAATCTTTGTTATCTTCAATATCATCAGCTGGGGTACACTCTCCTTCTATTAATTTTATACAACTTTTGGTTCATCATTCTATGTAAGTTTTCATGTCTCTGTGTAAACACTAATGCCCTGCAGAAGACTGCTAGGGGCTTATAGACTTACAGTCGTAATATTATTGTGACAATCTTCAAAATACACTTTAATTTTCTTTCTCTCTGATTCTGCTTAGGCATTCCCTTTACTGGGGTTGTCGTTTTCACTTCCATTTTGCAATGTCGTACAACACAAAGGTTTGGGCGCCCTAACTGGGTCTGCCTCTACATACAAATAAATATATCAATAAAGTTATTTATCTTACCGCAGATAACAGAATAAAACACAAAATCACAAGCTTGACTGGCGGTTAATGGGCAGTTCTGTTCTATTGTTATCCACCTTCTCAACTTCAGACTGCGTTTAGAAATCAGGTAATCTTTTCTCGACGCCTTTCAAAATTGAGCAGTTTTCAGCGTGTAAGTCTGTGTGTCCCAAAATTTTTTTTTTCTACAATATCTTCGTCCATTATAGGGGGCCGATTTTCAAATATGGAAAGTGTTATTAAACGCTATCGTCTTTTATTGATGGCAAAATGCAAACTCATTCAACTAAATGCTACAGTGAGACAAAAGATACTTTATATAACGTTTATTTTATTAATATTTGCTACCTGCAAAATTCTTTTATTTTCAAGCCTTTATCTGGCTGTGTTAACAGTTTTGGGCATTGTCCGTAGCATTGGTCATAGAAATGGCGCGGAGGCCGGCTGAACCGAAAATTCAATTTAGCCAGATTTGTTTAATGTTATCACCTTCTCAGTATTGGCCTTCAAACCAAGGTCAAACCTAGAATTTAGTTCACAGGTTTTCAGTCACGCTCGTTCATAAACAATCAAAACTGCGTTTATAGAAAATGTAACTTTTCTCGACGCCTTTCAAAATTGAGCAGATTTATCAGCGTGTAAGTCTGTGTGTCCAAATTTTATTTTCTACAATATCTTCGTCATTAATGGGCCGATTTTCAAAATGGAAAGTGATTATTAAACAGACAACTGTCAATTCCCTATCTCT
The DNA here is from genome assembly GCA_024509875.1 of Oreohelix idahoensis. Taxonomy (NCBI): domain Eukaryota; kingdom Metazoa; phylum Mollusca; class Gastropoda; order Stylommatophora; family Oreohelicidae; genus Oreohelix; species Oreohelix idahoensis. Next base: position 411,662 of record JAMPIV010000804.1, read on the forward strand.
ATCTTTATATCTGGATTTCTTTTAATGATTTATCTTTCGTTTTCATCTATCCCGTATATTATCTTGTGATTAATTGTTTTTAACCCAAACTCAATTATATAACTAAATACTTCGCTAAGACAAGATATGTTGCGATCCGGGATGTTTTATATAAAGGAATTGTTTTTAGGGTAGTTCCATATTTATTAATATTTGCGCTACCTGCAATATATCCCTTTTATTTTTACAAGGAACGCCTTTATCTAAGTTTACATGAAAACACCACACTACTGTATCAAAGTGGCCTCCCTTGGCCCAGATAAACTAGCGTCCGTTTCTTACCACAAATTCCTCTGACGATAAAATCTGATTTGAATCTTCATCCACCCTGTTCTCTCCCCTTTTCCCTACCACAGCGAGGCGATGGCCAATATTGGTTTTCGCCAAATGTCTAGCATTGGTTCCTATTCTTTACATCCAAATTGGTACAGGGTATAGAAAGTTTCTTTGGGGTGTTTGAGGGCGGGACTTGCCCGCTTGCTGACCGAAAATTCAAATCTTAGCCACGCGTTTGCGTTAGTGCATTTTGCGATGGCCCTAGTAACCGTCGCTAAGGCTATAGTTATTAATAGATTTTCTAACTGTTTATTTTCAAATCTAGTAGTATTGGCCTTCAAACCAAGGTCAAACCTAGAATTTAGTTGCAGGTTTTCTAACGTAATAGTGGAAATATTCAAATATTTTCCAATTTTCTCGACGTTCGTTCATAAACACTAAGAAGAGGGGTAGGGTACGGATGTCGGGCTGGGTGGTAAATTTACTTGGCGTAGTGACAAAATTTCAAATCGTTAGTTAAATATTTTTGCACTTGATTTGTTTTTATGGCATAGAAAACGTTCAAACGCTGTAGTATTTCTTTATTTGGGCGGGGTGTATCACGGATATCTCACCACACATCTCCCCTGTTAAAAAGTCTGCATCCCAATGCAGCTTTATAATCAGTGATACAAATCCGATCAAATGAACTCAACTAGGCTTTATGAGAATCCTGGGGTTCTGCAGGTGGGTGCCTACTCAAAAAATCTGCCCCAACATTCTGCGATCCCGGGATGTATTCAATGGTAAATGAGTAAGGTTGAATGAGCAAAGACCACCTTAACAAACGGGCATTACCATGTTTTGCCTGAGCTAGAAAAACCAGTGGCTGATGGTCGCTTTGTACCACAAATGTTCTACCATATAGATAGATCTGGAACTTCTTGATCGCCCAGACTAAAGCCAAACATTCTTTTTCAGTAGTTGAGTAATTTTGTCCCGCTCTGTTTAACTTGCGACTGGCATAAGCAACTGGGTTCAATTCCCCATCTGCTGAAGAGGACCTCTGTAACAAAGTGGCCCCCAAGCCCACATTACTAGCGTCCGTTCTTACCACAAATTCCTGACTCAAATCAGGTAATTTTAAGATAGGCTTGCTGATGAGCTTTTCCTTTAACTCATTATATGCCAATTCGCATTCTGCTGACCATTCTATCTTATCTGGTTGTCCTTTACGAGTTAAATCCGTCAGAGGGGCACACACAGAGTTAAAATTTTTAATGTATTTTGATAAAAAGCCCACACAGTGACACAAAGGATCGCACATCCCTTCTTTAATCTGTGGTCTGGGTGCCCTCTGCAATTTCTCCAGGTTCTTGGGTCAGGGGGTCATGCTACCCTGATGCACAGTATGTCCCAAGAATTCTAATTCTTTACATCCAATATACCAGGATGGAACATTGTGTTGGTCTAGCAGTCAAGTTTGCCTCTCTGAGTCATGCCTATCAAATAGCATAAGATTCAAATCCTGAGTCTAATAGTTGATGTTGTATTCTCAGGGTACCTATCCGCTACCTCCCTCAGATCTCACTCTGGATGTATTTTTATGATGTATGTTAATTGACTACGTGTCTAGGGTAATGCGAGTGTAGTGATGCTGTAATTCAACAAACACAACTATAACTCAATAATATCAAAATGAGTAAAACTCTGTTGGAAATTTTGGTAATACTACTATATTACAATTTAATCGTCCTGATACTAAATGTTCTGGATCAGGACTATCAATTCAAAAGAAATTTGTGTTTGTACATTTATTCAAATAAATAAAGTAGACAATTTGTCCATACAAAGTAATTCTACATTAAATAAGGTTTTTGTATCCCCACTGACTAATATTAACACTGGTTACTAGATGGAGGGTTGGGTTTTCTCATCATCCCCTCTTTATTTCCTTTTTACAACTTTTGATATTAAGTGGAATCAGATTTATGGATGTGTCCTCAAGTGCCAGAAAAACTGGACTTAACTTGGAGCGTATTGAAAATGACGGCTTGAGGATTCTCAATACAAAGACAGTTCTTTCACACTTCCTGGAAGTAGATGTGGCAGGGAGCTGGCAGTAGTGTAAACAGCTTTCACCTCGCACACTGGTTCTGCTTTGCCAGGAGTTCTGGTACTTGGTAAGTGTACCAAATAACCCTGAAAGAGAAGGTTATGGCCCTTCTTTACATCATATTTATACTATCATTCCACAAGTTAAAACATGATACATTCAAAACAAAGAGAGTCAGCTCTTCACGACAACCCATTTCATCCACCTTAGTTGGTATGACAGTTTTTACCAGTGTTTACATTCTTCTCCCCATATGGCTACAACGCCACTGTCACTTCAATCTTTGTTATCTTCAATATCATCAGCTGGGGTACACTCTCCTTCTATTAACCTGTGACAACTTTTGGTTCATCATTCTATGTAAGTTTTCATGTCTCTGTGTAAACACTAAGGCCCTGCAGAAGACTGCTAGTGGCTTATGGACTTACAGTCGTAATATTATTGTGACAATATTCAAAACAAACTTTAATTTTCTTTCTCTCTGATTCTGCTTAGGCATTCCCTTTACTGGGGTTGTCGTTTTCACTTCCATTTTGCAATGTCGTACAACACAAAGGTTTGGGCGCCCTATCTGGGTCTGCCTCTACATACAAATAAATATATCAATAAGGTTATTTATCTTACCGCAGATAACAGAATAAAACACAAAATCACAAGCTTGACTGGCGGTTAATGGGCATAGTTCAGACCGCTATCGTCCAGATGGCAAAATGCATTCAACATGAACGCTTTGCTACTGCTCTCAAGCTGGCTGTGTTAACAGTTTTGGGCAAATGGCGCTGAGGCCGGCAGATTTGCTAATGTTATCCCCTTCTCAAACTACAGTCAACCAATCAAAACTGCGTTTAGAAAATGTAACTTTCTCGACGCCTTTCAAAATTGAGCAGTTATCAGCGTGTAAGTCTGTCTGTCCAAATTTTATTTTCTACAATATCTTCGTCATTAATGGGCCGATTTTCAAAATGGAAAGTGATTATTAAACAGACAACTGTCCTCTATCTTTATATCTGGATTTCTTTTAATGATTTATCTTCGTTTTCATCTATGTAATTATCTTGTGATTAATTGTTTTTACCCCAAACTCACTATAACTAAATACTTCGCTAAGACAAGATACTTTATATAAGGGAATTGTTTTAGGGTAGTTTATTTATTAATATTTGCGCTACCTGCAATATATCCCTTTTATTTTTACAAGGAACGCCATTATCTAAGTTTACAAAACACACCGATAAAATCTGATTTGAATCTTCATCCACCCTGTCTCTCCCCTTTTCCCTACCAAGCGAGGCGACAATATTGGTTTTCGCCAAATGTCTAGCATTCGTTCCTAGAAATTGGTACGGGTATAGAAAAAGTGGGTGTTTGAGGGCGGGACTTGCCCGCTTGCTGACCGAAGATTCAAATCTTAGCCACGCGTTTGCGTTAGTGCATTTTGCGATGGCCCTAGTAACCGTCGCTAAGGCTATAGTTATTAATAGATTTTCTAACTGTTTATTTTCAAATCTAGTAGTATTGGCCTTCAAACCAAGGTCAAACCTAGAATTTAGTTGCAGGTTTTCTAACGTAATAGTGGAAATATTCAAATATTTTCCAATTTTCTCGACGTTCGTTCATAAACACTAAGAAGAGGGGTAGGGTACGGATGTCGGGCTGGGTGGTAAATTTACTTGGCGTAGTGACAAAATTTCAAATCGTTAGTTAAATATTTTTGCACTTGATTTGTTTTTATGGCCTAGAAAACGTTCAAACGCTGTAGTATTTCTTTATTTGGGCGGGGTGTATCACGGATATCTCACCACAGTTTACACAATTTTACTGTTACTGTACTGTAGCTGTGGCAATTTGTCTGCTATAAGGAAACAGTAATTTTGAACAATTTAATGGAAGGCCGAAATTTAAAACAGACTTTCAAAATGAGAAAGCAGGTCTTCTTTGCCAGTGATGTTGGGAAGTCAGACATAACTCATATTAAAAACAACAATTTTAAAACTTTAAAGGTTCCAATGAAACTTGATTCAAATGATTAGCCTACGCACGCAGAAGTATTTGCCGTGCTAGAGACTGCGATGGCTTCGTACAAACAACAAACTTAATGATATCCCAATCAACTACACTTGCTAAAAAAAATGAGATTCCTGGAAACAAAGAAACGACGTAAATAAAATGATGTTGAAAGATCCATTTGTCCTGTTAGCAAAGAATAAAAATACGTGAAGTGCAACTCTCTGTTTTATTTACAGCCACAACCCTTGTTTTTTAAAATGGTATGACAAGGTTACCAGCGTGGAACTGAGGACAAGAACTAGACAAGTGCCAGTGGAACAAAAGATGAGAAGAATACGATGGCGATGGATAGGACACACACTGAGGAAACCTGTTGATAACATTACAAGGCAGTCCTTGTTCTGGAACCCCCAGGGCAAGAGAGGCAGAGGTAGACCAAGAAGCACATGGAGAAGAGAGCTGGAAACAGGTGAAAATGATGAGGAGAACGTGGAAAGAACTTGAGATGATGGCATGTGACAGGAGGACTTGGCATGTGTTCGTTGAAGGCCTATGCTCCTTGGGGGTGGAGGATTATGAATGAATGAACAACCCTTGTTTTAGTATCCAGAGCAGTATATTTAATACGTTCGAAATTTTGAATAAATTAGAAATTCGAACTAAATCCTCTCCCAATTAGTTCTGATTATCGAGGTACTAATAATATCTCTCTCTCTCTCTCTCTCTCTCTCTCTTTCTCTCTCCCTCCCTCCCTCGCTCTCCTCTCACTGTATATTTATATATACATATGTGTGTGAGTGAGTGAGTGTGTGTGTGTGTGTGTGGGAGGAAACGATGATGAAGCAGCGAGGTGTGCTGAGCCGTGTACGAGGAAGAAACATTATAAGAATGTCAGGAACCAGCCACTTCCCGGATTTTAAACCAACTTCTTAAAAATGACGCATTCAAAGATCTCTTGTTCCTGTTTGAACATAAAATAGATAGATTACGCTGGCTTGCCGACGTTCGTGGCATGGAAGATACTTGCTGTGGACAACTGGAAAATGGCAAAAGAATAGCCGGGCGACTACTGCTGAGAATCAGAGATGTGTGCAAGAGAAACATAAAGGTACTAGACATAAGCCCAGTATCCTTGGAGGACGAAGCTGTCTATCACACCAAGTTGAAACGCTCTCTATGACATCGTCTGGTACTGGGTGAAGAAAGGCTCCTACAATAAGTAGAAGAGAAAAAGAACACATAGAACAGAACGCCAAGCAAAACGCAAAAGAAGTCTCAAGTTGACCACTGCTTTCTTTGAACATATTCAAGTTGATCACTGCTTTCTTTGAACATATTCAAGTTGACCACTGCTTTCTTTGAACATATTCAAGTAGAGGTCTGAGGGTGAACGAAGAAGACTGCAAGGGTGCATCACCTCCATAGTTATTTATGAATGTAGGAGGCTATTAGATAGAAAAGAGGAACAATGAGTTTGTATCAAGTTTTGTGCCAATAAACAATTGTAAAAGAGGAAAAGAAATCATTCACTTGTTAAAAACTGCTTTTTGGTGGTCCTTGCTTGAGCAAGACTGTGGTTTTATCAATGGAAAAATAACACGTGTCAAAGATTGCCGAGAATCAGCTGATGATGAACCACTACCAGGGCGACCTTAGACATTACGTGATAGTGAAATGTTCACTTACGTGGAAGAAATCATTCGAAAAGACCGATGAGAAATCGCTTACATAAAGAGGTTTTAATTCGACTGTGGGGTATATTTTGGAGAAACAGCAGATGATCTATGGATTAATGATCGATAGTTTCTGCATCACTACAACACCCTGTTTCTAGTCAAGAGTTTTAGGTAGACCAAAAATTTATGGGACACCAACTGCTCAAAGTTCACTCGAACTCGTTCCGTGTGATTTTGTTTTTCTTGTTTTCAAAAATTAAAAACATTCTTAAAAGATCGTTGTTCAAGATTGTCATACTTCTCTTAATGTTAAAGCTCTATTTGTCAAAGTTAATAACAAATAATGTTTTCTAGAATTTACTATCTGAGATACTCCAAGGCTGTGAGTTCTGACCTTTTGGATAACGAAAACACCAGAGTTTACTCATGGAGCTGACTATCAACAGTAAATAAGATCTCAATATATTATTTTAAGCAAAACGATATGACTATGCGAAACGAAACACAATTTTAATAATGTTTAGCAACTTTTGTGAACATCTTGTGTAACATATAAATGAACATTAAACAACTTAACCACGCCCTATAACAACCCTCTGGCCCTTTTTTCTGCAAGATTTTCCACAACTTTCATTTCCTCGTGTTGCCAGTATGAGAACGCCCGATGTACGAGAGCATGACCTATAATTTCTATCGATCTGTGGAAGCGATTCGATTTTAGATTGAACTATTTCGTGAACATGTCGCCGGAAGTTAATTAAGTGTCCATGGAGCAACTAGATTTTTGCACATTTTTTTGTCCGCTCATGTGTCATACACTACTCTCCATGTTTGCACATGTGCAATTCTTTATCTACTTAACCAGCTAATGTAAAGTAAGGAGGGGGAAACACGAGGCCTGTAAACAGTAAATAAATAAATAATACACAAAGGTATGTTTCAGGCACACGTTAGAAGACTAGACAACCGAAAAACAACAGAAGTGATAATCTTACCGGGAATCGTACCCAGGATGTTCCGAACGACACCACCGCCTAGCTACGGGAGCGAATCGTACTATCCTCTCTGTCAACTAGATTGTGGTGCTTAGTAGGCAGAGAGGATAGTAACATTCGTGCACTACTTACGGAGCACAGAGTGTGACTGTATTGCCTCCCCTGCTTTGCAGTAGTGGTCCAACAGTGGTCAAAACTCAAGAGTATCTAATATGGGCTTCAAATGGTTCTACCTTCGCACAAGATTACTCTTGGCAGAGATGTAGATAGAAGGTTAATGAAACTTCTACCACAAAGGAGTTTCACAAGACATTCAGATAAGCGAAAATAATGCTACATTTAGCTGAGCACGTTAATTCTAGGATCTGCCGACAACTTTTGTGAAGGATTAAGCAATGATTAATCTTAGCTCGTTTAAGCCCCCACCTCTGATTTACTCAAGGTAATTCTTATTATTCTGGTATAGCTCAGTTTAGAGTGTGTGTAGTAAATTGATTGAGACAAACATGTAGTAACTTTAAAATGATTAAATCAAAGTTAAATTTGTAAAATTACAAATAACAAAATGTAATAATCACTCACGTTTTAACAGTTAGAAAATAATTTGAATAGTTTAGAAGAAAAGTTTCATCATTGATTGATAATAGAGATGACGAAAAAGAGTTCACTTTGGTAGCTTATATATGGAACTTAGCTGCCAATGACCGTTCTGCTCCTTCTGATGGGTTGGTTCTTTTTACACTGCTCCCGCTCGTCGCTGGTCAAGGTTGTCGGGTGTAGCTCGTTTCCCAGAAATATCAAGGAGAGTCTACAAAGTTGGTCCTTCGTCTTAAAGCGTAGGCCACTTGTTCCTTCTTGTTCCAGAGATAGTACTTTCTGCTGGTACCACCATTAACTATGATAAAGAATAGAAACGAAACGCTCTTCTGAGTATTGCGTTTCCCGACACATACTTATGTGTCCCCTTTCTTCTATTATACCATCCCATTTATCTCAGAATTTACCCTCGATAAGAATTAAACTTAATCCCTCGAGAGAAACTTTCTTTACATTTAAATTGAATAGCTTTATCCTTATTTTACATTTGAATGAAAAGGTTAATAGTACAGATAGAATATGTTTACATTTACATCTCCACTGTTTGAAAAGTGTTCACAATATAAACTGAATCGGTTTTCATTTACACTACTTTGAAAAGTTTGAAACTTTCATTAACTTTAAAGTGAATATGTTTACATAGACATTTACACTGGTTTGAAACTGTAAGTATTATACTTAGAATGTACATAATTTCTTTCATCTTTCCCTCCCTGCTCCGTGTGGAACCTGGGACTCTTTATGCGTTTAGTTCTCTTTAAGAAACTAGCAATAAAGCAGTCACCAGCCTGTGCAGTGGTGGTTCATGAAATCATCATTCTATACGCTGAGGTTGCCAGCCTCAAATGACTGCAACATCCACTAGCGATTTTCACATATTAAAATTCACATGCTAATATTCATATGTATGTTAGTTCACATGTTAGTAATAAAATACAGAATGTAAAATCACAACTTACGCCAATCCTGGCTCACAGACTTTTTGCTCAGATGAATAAAAGGCACTGGCAGTTGCCTTATTACACGTGTACTTGGGGTCGTTAATTTGAACTTTAATTCCCTTTCTGACTCCGTGTGTTCCCTTCAGTTTCCTCAGACAGCGGCTTTCCTTATTGAAATGATTGAGATTTCCTGGTCTGAATTGTAAGTCCTGATGAATACTCCAATAAAAGGTGTCCGGTCTGATAAATGGAAATTCTAACTGGCACGTCTGGAGTCTTTGGCAAGCGGGAATCTCACAGTGAAAAAACACTGAAATGTTTCATGTTATATTCACTGTCTTGCTCCACTCTGTTTGTTATGGGGCTCAGACGATCAGCTAATCTGATTTGAATATTTTGCATGCCTCACCTAGTGCAACATTTCAAACATTACTTTTCTGAAAATGGCTGTAAACATCCGATTGCCGGCAGGCGAACTTACAGACATATCGGTAACCTCACACGACAATGTGTGTAAGATGTAACAAATTATTACTTTCGCTAAAGTAATGTCTTATCTGTTGCTTGAGCACACACAAAATCCGTCTCTTTACAACCTTGGCGGAGACGCACCCGTGCCTTATCAGTGATTAAGCAGATTTCGCTGGGCGATGTACGTGTTAATCTGTGTACTGATATCGGCCGCGCCTGTGATTAACCAACGTGGTTGTCGATAATGTTCTCTCAGCCGCTCCTGCAAATGTTTAGTATTATCATCCACCAGGCGTGCAAGAGATTGCACACATCTTTGAATCTCAGATGCGGGTCGCCCAACTGTTCTTTTGCCATCTGTCGGTTGTCCGTAGAAGATATCTTTTGGGATGTGACCATCTTCTATGATATTCTCTGCAAACTCACAGCGGAACTCAAGTGTACAATGGCCAGTAAAACAACCTACTCTCTAACCTTTCGACCTTTCGACTTCCTATCATGTGATCAGAGACAACATTTCATTTCTTGCACGCAGAGGCAGATCTACTATGAAGCTAATAAAGCTTGAGTTTCAGGGTCCCTGTCGTAAATTTTGAGAAGATAGGACTGAGATATGTATGGTCCTGTACAAGCAGAGGTGATAGTGACAGCTATGTGAAAGGAAGGTGTAAGAAATAGTTTTGTTTCACGAGGAGGGGTGATAGTGTAGGGAAAAAGTGATAGTGTAGAGAAAAAAGGCAGTCTTGGATTGAGTAATTGCTCTAATCCAGCCTATCTTTTACTACTCTATTTAACTTTCAGACGCCCTTACTCTCCTTGTACAACATACAAGTTACACCACACTTAGTACACACAATTCTGTGACATATAAAACTACGTACAGACGTGAAAACAAACTATGAATAACATATAAAAGGACAGGGGTTTGACCACCACTATAGCTTAAGGTTTATTATGTTTTATTTTCGCTAGAAATATCACAACATCAAGAAAAGCAGTATCATTACATCAATGAATTATTGTTTACAGACAAGAAAATGAAAATACTGTATAATCTAATAGGCCCTCCATCTTGTAAACTAGGAAAGATCTCAACAGAGGTAATTAACCCAAAAAGATCAAAATAATTAACAAATGGAGTAGGGAATGGTCAGGACAGGTAAGACTAAGTCCTCAATTTAACCTATCCCGAGAACACTCAGATTAGTCTTCTTCTTCCTCGTTCGCCCTGAAAAGGACGGTGGTTGCGTTGTGTCTGTTTACGCCGTAGCTGTGATATCTGCACCTTTCGGTCGACACATCCGACTTCAGCACGGCATTTTTTATGGACCGGGTTTGCCTTCCCATTTCGATCCGTACTCGCTCAGCCAGACTGCACTGCTGCAGACTGTTTCCAGGACCACCACGTGGAGGTGGAGTACGGTCTTGACCAGCTCTGGTTCGCTGGTCCTGATGCAAGCAGTCAAGCTATGGGTCGCTGACTGCATTCACTATTGCTGCATCTTTGGGTCCCACTCAGATTAGTGAGAGATAAATAAAGAAGGTTGGTAGGTTAGTAGTAACATAAGAAATTAATATCTTTCTATCCGTTCACTCACACAAACAATACAGTGGCCCACTTTCAGATTTGCTTACCAAATGTTGACGCTGCATACATTCCAGGGAATTTAAACACTAGCAGTTATAAAAAACTAATCAGTCATATTCAGGGTCAAGTGCAGCCCCAGACTATCCGATGAGCTGACTGCTATTTTTCGGGGGAGTCGCTGCAATTGATGCGTTAGTATTTTTGCCTGGATATTTGCTTTGGATAAGTGTTTCTATTGTGGTGGCACTGTCTGTAGCAAAGCTGATTTTGCTGGGGAGGTTATGATGGTATCCTAAAAGAATGAAAAGGTGTCTGCTATAACCGTGTGAGGTCAAGCAAATGTAGGTCTCTGACTCTATAGATGATGATGATGAATTATATGCAGAGAACCTAACGCTACCTCCCTAGGTCTCACACGGTCAATCTTCTGGCTCTAGTGTATGGTGTATGGTGTACCTAGTGTCTAGGGGAGAAATGAATGATGGTACACAACAATCAAACACTTTAAGTTTCTATTAAAGAAGTTAATAACTAGCAGTTAAGTTTTTCTTTGAACAATTATTTACAATTTATTTTGCCTGTCCATTCATAGCTTGTGGACAGGTCTTTGAAAATAAGGACAAGATAGTTTACAGAAAAGAACAATTAAAAATGTTGGGACAATCTGCCCAATAACTAAAAGTTATTATGTAGTTATAAATGTCCTTCCTGTATGAAATATTAAATTAGTTCACTTTAGTTATCTAATTTATAAATGTCCTTCCTGGATGAAATATTACAGAGTTCACTTTAGTTATCTACTGGGAGAGTCACTGTATATGAGGGCTGTAGTTCATCCTACCCCCATAAAATTCCTGTGTAATATTTTGAAACACAAGAAAATGTCAGAGATGCCCCAGATGTTTTACTCTTCACCTGGGAGTCCTTGTTGTAAGATAATTCAATGGGTAGTTGTAGAAATTTCAAGTTCAACACTCGCCAAAGCTCCTACTGGATATTCGACAGCATATAAGTCTGGTTGGAGACTGTGTCACGTAGGTCTTTATATCATTAAATTGCCTACATCTTCTTCCTATTCTCTCACCCGAATACTTTTATTTTATTATCTTTCCGTACTTGTTTTTCCTGTATTTTTCGCATCACTCGGTTGCGAAAAATATTTTCTCAGTATTCTCAAACTTTACCTTGCGTTTTTTCTCATACTGGGATAGTGATTCTATTACATAGATGTCAGTAGACGAAAGGTTTGATTATGTTTCATACCCAGACTAAGAGCAGACTTTTGGTCTACTATTTTTCACCTGACACTAGCGTAGGTGTCAAACCCGGCATCCTCACAGTGCAGGAACGAGACAGCTGTCTACAGTTTGCAGAAACGCATGAGGTTATTAGTTAGAAAAACCTGGCGTAGCGTGAAAAATCGTTCCGCACCGCAGACAGGCTGTCTGGGATTTGAAGCTGACACGCGTACATCTCGGTCAGTAGGTGGCAGTTACGACACGCGTTAAGCTGACGTAAATGTTGGGAGTAGGGGAGATAATTTCGCTTGGCGAAATAAGTTGGGGCCCTTTGTCTGATTTTAAGAGATTGGCCCGAGTTTGAAACTTTATTTTCATTCTCACTCAGTAACTTCGCAGTAAAGACAGAACTAGCCTTCGTTCGATTTCTAAATAATCTGTTAATAGAGATGGCCTTTAGTTTGGTCGAAGTGGTTAAGTTCTTAGTACTTCTGTGTTTGAGGTATATTAATATTATATATCTAGTATTGTGTGTAGGGTTTAAAGTGTTTAATCGCTTAGCTTTTTCCCTAGTTAGATTTGGTGCAGAGCAACTAATTTATAGTTTGTATTATTTTTCTAGTGACGCACACGGTGGAAAGCAGAATAAATTATATTTCTAGCGTAACAGACATGTAGCTATAATGAATTTAATTTAACTGCTAACTACTCAGCCGAGTAATTTTTCTAAACTAACTCATAAATGCTAGATACGACATCAGTGAATATTGACGGAATACGAAGATATTCCTAATTCCTGATGATTGATTTTTATATAACTTATTTCACGGGAAGTTTTAAATATAAGTCAAGCTGTAGGCTTGTCGTGTAAAATGTAAGTTATATTGAGTACATATATGTAAATTATTTGATATGTGTTCTTTCCATTTTATATAGTGAAACGGTGGTACCCAACTTGCCAGCGTTTAGTAAAGAGACATATTTGTGTGAAGCATAGACAGTTCCTATCTTTAACCACGTGGGGTTTTTATTATTTCAAGTAACGCTGGTCTGACAGTGTATATGCCATCAGAGAGAGAGACAGTAATAGCAATCCCACTAACGGTTTCTAAAGACTAGAAATATATATTGGGCTTTTGAGCCAGTTCATATTGCTCCACAAATTTAAATGTACATGCTGCCTGGCGGCGAGAATATTACAATAATAACATTAACATTCCGACAGAGATTGTGAATAGTATTGTGGTGACCAAATATAGTACCTGCCTGAAAGAAGACACCGATCTGACATTCCTTAAATCCTAGAATCCAAAGCTAATGACATTGTGCTCTGCTAACTTTCGTGCCTGGACAAATTTTATGTGACTTAATCAGACATTCGGAAAAAATTAGAACACCCAAGGAATCGTTCCCCTGAGACAGAGAGTTCAGTACGTCTTTTGGAACTGGGGGTTTCTTGGTCAATGACTGCATTTTTCGGGTCTGTGCGAAGGTCCTAGAATTACTATGTTCCCAGAGGCAGCGAGCAAAGTTGTGAGTATATATATGTGAGCAAGGCCATGGCTGAATGAATGAGAGTACACAGGTCAGAGTGTTATTTTACAGGTGTATTATTGTCACCCATTTGCTGTCTTAAATTTTTAAATCTGCAGGATTTGTTACAAATGCTAGAGTTTCTTTTTTCTTAGGCTAGATCAGATTATCCAACTCTGTTCATACATTTACGAGAAAGAAAGAAACCTCTTAGACTCAACCCTATGTATCTATAACTCTTTGGGCCATCATCTGTTCTCTTAACGGGGCTGTGGGCTAAACCTAGAGTAAGATTTTAACGGGCTATCATCCTTGTAGCATTTTCTTGAATTTATGACTATTTGTATGTTTTTTTTTTTCCTTGATGTATTTCTTTGGTGTTGTGAGAAGATTTTAAATGATAATTAAAATCTCTCTTGAACTTAATAATCGTGTTGGTCAGCTCGTTCTAAAATATATATACATATATCATTGTTATAGTTTTCCCACGTCTGTGTGTTTAACTGTCGTCACGTATATGTGCGTGCCCGTGAGTAGATAGAGATTTATGTAAGATATATCTGTGGTTTAGACTGTCTGACACTTTAAAAGCGGTCGTAGAAGATAGGTGAGAGAGAGAAGATTATCTCGATTCTCAAAGACAGCCTCTATATCACATTTTATCATCTCACGTGTGGAAATTCTATTGCTTTTCACCAGCTCTCACTGTATCTATCACTCATTCTAAGCTATTTAGAAGGGACCAACCCAAGTCTTAATTCTCCTATCTAAAATCTACGACAGACTGGTTGGCGTTTATAAGCACTCAGCAGGTTTCCTGTCACCAGCCGGCAACAGGAACATAGACCTTCTGCAACAAAAGGACACCCTGGCCTTTTATCTCTGATCATTTATTATAACACTTAATTTCCTACGTGGGTATGGGGTCAGCCTCGCGTGCCTTACAAATGCACTCGCCCCGAATTGTACAGGACTCCCACCTGGTTGTGACCACACCTCAAGTCCTTATAGTAGCTACACCACTGTACATTCACATACTTTTCCTCCATACAATAATGTGGAGTAACCACATTTCCTGTGATATGATCTTCTCTTCTTTTCTTTTCACTTATATTTGCTTCAGGCATGTTAAACAGTGTTCATTGAACACAGAGGCTTGCTAAACTATTTTAATACAATAATATGTCAACATAATGATAACAACATACATCAGTTAGACACCGTTTAATGTGAGGACTCAACAATGTCTGCTTCCGACATGTCCTTCACTTTTTCCCCAAGAGCAGTATCTAACTTTGTAGTTAGGCCAAACATATTAAATTTCATAAAATATCCTTACCACAATCAAGAAATATATAAACAAATGACGCTGATTTGGTAAGAAATGGCCGCAGCTTCCTCCGAACTGCACAGACTGTGAATTTATTCTTTATTTAAGTTTAAAATTAACACAGCTGTTTTTCAGCGTATCTGTATACAAATTTTAGTTCAACTGGCAATGAATAATCAAAGCCTTTTGCTAATATCTACCAGCCTAGCCATTCGTAACGTTCTACTACTTGAATTCAAATGCAGTTTGAATGAAAAACCCAAAATAATTTTGAATAACTGGTGGTCGATTGGCCCGTCTGCTCTAGTCATGCCCAATACAAAAGATATTACGTTTAGGATTACATTTCTCCTACCGTTCCCCTTTCCCATTCATACTCTGTTCACCCCAAGCGAATTTGAATGTACCTCCCTGCCTCTTTTCCCAGCTCGCGTCCCCCTAACGTTACCAAAAACATGAGCAGGAACGCCAGTGTGTCTGGTCGTGGGTTCTTAGATATTAGTATTTCTTCAATAACTTCTCTAATACTAGGACTATCATATTATTTAAAGTACATTATTACTCAGCTAAATCTACGTCATACTACCATATAATTCTTATGGGGAACTTCATAATGGTTTAAAATTTCCAATTTATGTCATCGTCCATCGTCAAATAAAATTTTACACAAGTCCGCCATCTTTCCTCTCCTTCGTCTTGCGAGCATGTATTTTTCAAATAACTAACTTGTTTTAGTTACATCAGAAATGCTACCACTAGGAGGAAATAAAATTGTCTGCGTGGTTATGCCTTGGCTGGCTTTTCCGCAGTGTGAATATATGCGTTGCAGACTGTGTCATCGAAGCGGGGTGTAGACGGGGCGGGTTAATAATTTGCGTTACTAGTTAGCATTGTATCGTGTAATACTACCAAAAAATGTAAGGATTCCTACTAATTTTGCTACAAAGTTGACAGAAAGTGTTACTTCAGATAGCTATATTGCGGTATGCTTCCGCCAATAGTTAATTGTAGGGCTAGACTACAAAGTGTATACAGCAGATTGGGCAAAAGTTAAATATTAGTAGTGTTTCTCGAAAACGAAACTAAAGCTTGTCAGACTTTTTTCCGTGAAATTGTTCTATAGGCTTAGCACTGTGCAAAAAGCAGCGCTGCTGGCTTCGAACATGCCAACCGTCAGACACATGCGGGCTAATGTATTTATTATCGTTTTATGCCTAAATCGTACTGAATTGAGCGTTTATTCTCGCATATTTTGCTACACACCTCCCATCCTAAAACATGCATTCATTTGCAGGTTATAATATGCGAGATAAATTAGCTCCATGAAGTCTTACTCGTTTTTCTGATCTTCATCATAAGTATGTCTGCTCAAAAAGTCTGCGCCAACGTTCAAAGGGCCGGGAATGTATTCTATCAAAAATGAGTATGGTTGCAACAAGAGAGACCATCTCAATAATCTAGAATTTTCATGCTTGGCCTGTGACAAGAACACGAGGGGGGAATGGTCCGTTTGGACCACAAATGTCCGGCCATATAAATAAATCTGTAATTTCTTTATAGCCCATATTAAAGCGAGACATTCTTTTTCACTGGTTGAGTAATTTTTTTCCGCTTGTTCAATTTGCGGCTAGCATAAGCGACTGGGTTCAATTCCCCATCTTGTGAGGAAGACCTTTGCAATAACGTAGCGCCCAGGCCCACATTGCTTGCGTCACTTCTCACAATAAATTCTTTAGTCAAGTCAGGCAATTGCAACACTGGCCTGCTTGTAAGCTTCTCTTTTAACTCCTGGTAAGCCAATTCACACTGTGCTGTCCAAATTATAGTATCAGGTTGACCTTTGCGAGTTAAATCGGTCAAAGGAGCACATATAGAGTTAAAATGTTTGATATACTTTTGGTAAAAACCACACAGAGACACGAAAGATCGAACATCTTTTTTTGTTTGTGGTCTAGGTGCTCTTTTTAGTTTTTTCAGATTCTTGGGATCAGGGGTCATGCTACCCTGATGTACTGTATGTCCCAAGAATTCCAACTCTTTACAACCAATACAGCATTTGGTTGGCCTAGCGGTTACGTTAGCCTCTCTGAGTCTATCAAACAGCATATTCAAAGAGTTAACGTGTTCCTCAAATGTTTCCGTAGCAATGAGGATATCATCCATAAAATTCGAAATACATGGATTTTTCAGGGGATCCAGCAATTTTCGCATCATCCTAGAAAACACACTCGGGGCATTTTTTCAAACCAAATGGTTACATGTTGAACTCATAATGGCCTTCCGAGGTGCTAAAGGCCAAATAAGGTCGAACCTCAGGCTTTACTGGAATCTGGTAATAGCCTTTGCTAAGATCCACCTTAGAAAAATATTTTGCCTTGTTCAGCCTGGCAAAAAGTTGAGTAGTATCAGATAATGGATCCACCTGACCTTCTGTGACAGCATTCAGTTTCCTGTAATCTATGTACAGTCTATGTTCTCCTGATGGTTTCCGCAACAACACCACACAGGAACTGTAAGGAGACTCACTGTGAGAAATAATCCCTTCTTTTAACAAATAATCAATCTCCTCTTTCAAAGCTTTTTCCTTAGCGAACGGAATAGAATAAGGCCTCATACAGATGGGTGCTGGGTCTAGTAGTTTCATATCATATGACAACAAATTTGTGTGTCCTGGTTTATCAGTTAACACATCTGTATGTTTCTCAAGGACCTGTTGAACCTTCTCCTTCTCTCCTTTTGTCAGATGATTACTGATTTTCACCTGTGCAAACGTTTCACTGGTTTTCAGTGGATATTCAAACGAGGAGAGAGGTTCATTCTTCATCTAGGTTGCGATAGACAAGGCCATTAAATGTGATCCCTCCTGGATTTGTCTGTCCAGATATTTCTTCAAAAGGTTCACATGATAGACTTTCTCCTTTCCCTTTTTGTCTATCTTATAATTGGTTCTGGATACCTTTTCCAAAACTGTATATGGCCCTTGCCATCCGATCTGAAGTTTATTGTTGCTGCCTGGCAATAGAAGAAGTACCTTCTCCCCTACAGCAAGTTCTCGATCCTTCGCTTTTTTATTATAATAAGCAGCATGCTTTTTCCTGGCTTGTCTCAAATTTTCATTTACCAGTTTCCAACTGGTTTTTAAACGAGTGGTCAGTTCGTTCACATATTGGTATGATGAGGTAACAGTCTCCTCTGCCTTCTCATCTGTCCAGGTCCTTAGCAAAGTTACATATGGACTTTTAATTTTTCTGACATAGTATTCATGGCACCTGTCAGGTCCTTTACATTGGAAGCTTTGTTTTGTGAACGTTTTCTTTCTTGTGTCACCACACAAGAATCTACCACTACCAATTTGTTTCCTGGGGTTATCTCCCCTCAGGTTCAAATTCAAATTGAGAGAACTTCGCTCTCCTTTTTCTTCCTCCCGTTTACACAAGTCCGACCGAGGGATCGTCGGCTTATTCTGGAGTATAACAGTTCTTTGTACTCGCTGCATAGTAGCCATTGTAAAACATTTGAGCGAAGACTGTCTGTGAAACGGGGGTTCCCATTCCCCTTCGTCCACTTTATTATAATTATTTTTCTTTACAGGCCTAAGTTTGCCCCGTGGCGTGTCTAGGTCCTGGTTCCTTTTCCCACGTGTGGGTGTTCCCTCTTTATTTTCTGGTCCCGGTTTGCCATAATGCTTCTCTTGCATATGGTTCTTATTTTTCCACCCTGTGGAATTTTTCTCGCTGCACTGTTCGCAGTCCTCGACAAATTTTCTTATGTCATCAACTTCTCCGGGCCAGAAATATCCAACAGATGTTCTTTGGCATGTGGTGCCCATCTTCTGGTGTTCACCATTTAGAACATGTGTTTGTCTCATAATTTGTGCCCTATATTTCGATGGCACTACTACCTGTCCACACCCGGATATTCCTGCTTTATCCGCCCTGCAAAGCAGTCCATCATCCAAATAGAAATCTCCTTTCCTTGGAGGGGTATGAAGTTTTTGGAGTTTTTCAAAACACGGCTTCAGTGACCTATATTCAGCCTGTGCCTTTCTCCACTGTTTACGAGACATTGTTTTTGGTGGTTCCTCCTCTTTTTTAGGAGTCGACCTGACCTGGAGCGTGGCCATTACTACAGGTCTCCTTCCACAATTTTCAGTGTTATGGTTGTCCATCCGACAATTTTTACAATACCTCTTTCCTTGGTGAAAAGGTTTTCTTTCATCATTTCTTCTATCATTGAATTGTGAGGGTCTATTCTTAAAATCATTTCGAGGCCTATCAAAGTTCTGCCTATTTCTATTATCGAGGTTATTATGGGTTTGAGGGGCCTTACTCTGATCTATTTGTTTCTTCTTCGTGCCAACTACCTCTGCCTGGGCCGCCTGATACCTCTCAGCGACATTTATTATCTCACCCAGCCTCTCTGCGCCCTGTTCCATGAGAAACTTTCTCATGTCTGGAGCCATGGACTCTCTCATCTGTTCAATGAGTTTAATCTCTTTGAGATCTTGGGTTTTCCCCAAAGTAGCCCATTACTCCATATACGTTTCCAACCGGGCGGAGAACTGGTGATAGGTCTCACCCGACAGTAGCTTGGCATTCCTAAACTTCTTTCTATAAAACTCTCCGTTCTTTTCATATCTTAACAGAAGAGCTTGCTTCAACATGTCATAGTTGTCTTGGTCCTCCCTGCTCATTTTGGAAAACACTTCATAAGCTGTTCCCCGAAGTCCCTGAGACAACTTTACCCCCCATCTTTCTCTTTCTAACCCATAAGTAGTAGCTAAAAGTTCAAACCTGCTTAAATATCCTTCTATGTCATCATCTTTCTCAACAAAATGGTCTACATGAAAACCCATAGCTGAGGTTGAGGCTCCCTGACTAGTAGTGGCATCTGAGGCGAAGGGGCTAGCACCATTTTCAGGAGCATGGCCTTGAATTTCTAACTCCCTTAGTCGTAGCTCATGCTCTCTCTGTAATCTTTTCTCCTCCTTTTCTGCTTCCCTCTCTGCAGTCAATCTTTTTTCTTCTGCCTCCCTTTCGGCAGTCAATCTTTTTTCTTCTGCTTCCCTTTGCAGTCGTTTTTCTTCTCCCTCTTTTTCGGCAATCTTTTTTCTTCTGCTTCCCTTTGCAGTCGTTTTTCTTCTGCCTCCCTTTCGGCAATCAATCTTTTTTCTTCTGCCTCTATCTGTAACTTCTTAGTCTCAGCCTCCAATGCCCTAGCCTCCTTGTCAGGCTCAATCTGCAGCCTCTTAATTTCTTTGTCAGCCTCAATTTGTAACTGTAACTTTCTTTCTTCTGCTATCTTCCTATCCTCCCTTTCAATATACTTGTCACATTCTGAAGTTACATATTGAATCAAAGCTTGACCCTCCATGTTCATTTCTTTCGCAGTCTGCACAGCAGCAGAGCGAAAATTGGCCAGATCTGCCATTCTAATAAGTACAAAATGTTCTAACAAAATCTCTAACTAATTATAATTTTTTTTAAATAAATCTGGGCTCTGACACTTTCTTCACTTCCCAAATCTTGGGTAATACTATATGGGGATTCCCTGGGAAAATAGACTGTTGTTAAAGCTAAACCCCAGACCCCAATGAATGTAGTACTAAGAGAAATTCAGATCCCGGACGAGCCCCCAATTTATGTAGCAAAGTTGATTTTGCTGGGGAGGTTATGATGGTATCCTAAAAGAATGAAAAGGTGTCTGCTATAACCGTGTGAGGTCAAGCAAATGTAGGTCTCTGACTCTATAGATGATGATGATGAATTATATGCAGAGAACCTAACGCTACCTCCCTAGGTCTCACACGGTCAATCTTCTGGCTCTAGTGTATGGTGTATGGTGTACCTAGTGTCTAGGGGAGAAATGAATGATGGTACACAACAATCAAACACTTTAAGTTTCTATTAAAGAAGTTAATAACTAGCAGTTAAGTTTTTCTTTGAACAATTATTTACAATTTATTTTGCCTGTCCATTCATAGCTTGTGGACAGGTCTTTGAAAATAAGGACAAGATAGTTTACAGAAAAGAACAATTAAAAATGTTGGGACAATCTGCCCAATAACTAAAAGTTATTATGTAGTTATAAATGTCCTTCCTGTATGAAATATTAAATTAGTTCACTTTAGTTATCTAATTTATAAATGTCCTTCCTGGATGAAATATTACAGAGTTCACTTTAGTTATCTACCGGGAGAGTCACTGTATATGAGGGCTGTAGTTCATCCTACCCCCATAAAATTCCTGTGTAATATTTTGAAACACAAGAAAATGTCAGAGATGCCCCAGATGTTTTACTCTTCACCTGGGAGTCCTCGTTGTAAGATAATTCAATGGGTAGTTGCATAAATTTCAAGTTCAACACTCGCCAAAGCTCCTACTGGATATTCGACAGCATATAAGTCTGGTTGGAGACTGGTTGGCGTTTATAAGCACTCAGCAGGTTTCCTGTCACCAGCCGGCAATAGGAACATAGACCCTCTGCAACAAAAGGACACCCTGGCCTTTTATCGCTGATCATTTATTCTAACACTTAATTTCCTACGTGGGTATGCGGTCAGCCTCGCGTGCCTTACAAATGCACTCGCCCCGAATTGTACAGGACTCCCACCTGGTTGTGACCACACCTCAAGTCCTTATAGTAGCTACACCACTGTACATTCACATACTTTTCCTCCATACAATAATGTGGAGTAACCACATTTCCTGTGATATGATCTTCTCTTCTTTTCTTTTCACTTATATTTGCTTCAGGCATGTTAAACAGTGTTAATTGAACACAGAGGCTTGCTAAACTATTTTAATACAATAATATGTCAACATAATCATTACAACATACATCAGTTAGACACCGTTTAATGTGAGGACTCAACAATGTCTGCTTCCGACATGTCCTTCACTTTTTCTCCAATAGCAGTATCTAACTTTGTAATTGGACCAAACATATTAAATTTCATAAAATATCCTTACCACAATCAAGAAATATATAAACAAATGACGCTGATTTGGTGAAGAAATGGCCTCAGCTTCCTCCGAACTGCACAGACTGTGAATTTATTCTTTATTTAAGTTTAAAATTAACACAGCTGTTTTTCAGCGTATCTGTATACAAATTTTAGTTCAACTGGCAATGAATAATCAAAGCCTTTTGCTAATATCTACCAGCCTAGCCAATCGTAACGTTCTACTACTTGAATTCAAATGCAGTTTGAATGAAAAACCCAAAATAATTTTGAATAACTGGTGGTCGATTGGCCCGTCTGCTCTAGTCATGCCCAATACAAAAGATATTACGTTTAGGATTACATTTCTCCTACCGTTCCCCTTTCCCATTCATACTCTGTTCACCCCAAGCGAATTTGAATGTACCTCCCTGCCTCTTTTCCCAGCTCGCGTCCCCCTAACGTTACAAAAAACATGAGCAGGAACGCCAGTGTGTCTGGTCGTGTGTTCTTAGATATTAGTATTTCTTCAATAACTTCTCTAATACTAGGACTATCATATTATTTAAAGTACATTCTTACTCAGCTAAATCTACGTCATACTACCATATAATTCTTATGGGGAACTTCATAATGGTTTAAAATTTCCAATTTATGTCATCGTCCATCGTCAAATAAAATTTTACACAAGTCCGCCATCTTTCCTCTCCTTCGTCTTGCGAGCATGTATTTTTCAAATAACTAACTTGTTTTAGTTACATCAGAAATGCTACCACTAGGAGGAAATAAAATTGTCTGCGTGGTTATGCCTTGGCTGGCTTTTCCACAGTGTGAATATATGCGTTGCAGACTGTGTCATCGAAGCGGGGTGTAGACGGGGCGGGTTAATAATTTGCGTTACTAGTTAGCATTGTATCGTGTAATACTACCAAAAAATGTAAGGATTCCTACTAATTTTGCTACAAAGTTGACAGAAAGTGTTACTTCAGATAGCTATATTGCGGTATGCTTCCGCCAATAAGTTAATTGTAAGGCTAGACTACAAAGTGTATACAGCAGATTGGGCAAAAGTTAAATATTAGTAGTGTTTCTCGAAAACGAAACTAAAGCGTGTCAGACTTTTTCCGTGAAATCGTTCTATAGGCTTAGCACTGTGCAAAAAGCAGCGCTGCTGGCTTCGAAGATGCCAACCGTCAGACACATGCGGGCTAATGTATTTATTATCGTTTTATGCCTAAATCGTACTGAATTGAGCGTTTATTCTCGCATATTTTGCTACACTGTCCTGGAAATTAAAATGATGAAATATGGTTCCAGTGGGGTCTAGCCTCAGGTGGCTATGACACTCGGTGACGTGATGGGGGAAAATGTTAACTGATAATAATCTGCTGTTCGTTGAGGTTGGAGCCGAGTATGAACAGTGAGTTCTCTTAAATAAATCCGATGGAAAAACTCCTGTCAAGGGTCAGATGAAAAGTACTGACTTTCTGCCTCAGCAGACTGATAATATATTATGATATAAAAAAAAGTTGTATTCTGGGAATGTTCCGTACCAGTTAAAATTTATCTATTATTGTTTGTTTTCTTGATTTTGGCTTCTCGTCATAAATAGAGAAGGTGGACCGCACAGAGGTCACAACATGAAGATGGTTATAACAATAATTTGTAGGATGCTGATAGGAACATCAGACGGTAAAATTGCTGGATCGCAAGGTTTTGATCAGCCTGGATTATATAGGAAGAAAAATATAAACGCTTTAACAATATTATCAATATCCTAATCTAACACACATTTAGGTATGACTTGTTAAGCACTCCGTTATTAAATTTAATTTAAACCACACAAATGTCTAGCTAATCTCATCGCTCCTAATATGACATATGAACACAAGTCTCTTAAAAATTTACACAAGATGAAAATAGAAAATAAATCGCGTTCTCTAAATTATCCACCGCCTAGCGTCTTTTAATTAATTTAAAGCATCTCTTACTTAGGAAATAGCGAGTAATCAACTTTTCGTTTATAGCTGGTAAATTTTGCATACGTTATTTAATTAACACAGACCAAAAACCCAGTGAAATATAATGGAAACACTTTAACAATTAAATCACTCAAAACTCTAATATATTATTACCGCAGCACAGAAAATGAATTAATCTACACGTATATAAGTAATCCAAAATTGTAGTAAGGTTCTCATATGCGAGCTAGGTACTTTCTTCAAAATCTCTGGCGCTACTGATAACTGAATTTTTAAGAGATGAGTATATATATTAAATTGGCTCAATCTCGCCAATGTCTGGCAAAAATCGCACCTCGAGCGAATTCTTCGGCCAATTCCTGAATGAAGGCTATTTTTCACAACTTTGCCGACCGTATTGCCGCTTCAGCAAGAAATTTATTCTCCGCGTAAACGGTTCTTCGTCCGTTCTATTACCAGGTGTTAATCAGAGGTTTCAGGTCTCGGCTCTCTCTCTCTAGAACTTCAAAGACGTCGTAACCTGACAGCCGGTGGCCACCCCTGGCCCGCCTCTTTGAAGGACTGACAGTAAGAGATTCAGAGATAGCTATTTTTAATGGCTCGTGAGAGAAGACCGTAGGCGTGGCTAAACTAAAAATAAGGGGGGGGGGGGGTGGGGGGGGGGGGGGGGGGGGGAGGGGGGGGGGGGGGGGGGGGAAACACACACCTGCGCTTGGAATGCACTGTCGGAAAAATAACGGTTTGAAATCAGCCCTTACCCTGGCCTATCTACAATACTTGCAACAAGTGTATCGTAAGTATTTAAATCTTCCACTACCTATTTTCTCTTTCTTTCCTTTCCCCTCCAACACCTTTTTTCTCTCATACACACACTCACAAACACGAATAATTATTTACTTGAAACCGAAATTTGAACACACACCTGCGCTTGGAATGCACTGTCGGAAAAATAACGGTTTGAAATCAGCCCTTACCCAGGCTAAATCATACAATCACATATTGTTTAGTCTTGATCGACTTTGAACACACTTTGTTTAAAGGAAATTGGCGGAGAGCAGACTAGCATTTCAAGATCTTCATTTCCCTCAGCAAATGCACCTACACTTTTGGCTCGGATTATACAACAGAAACATCACAGTTTAAACACCGCACTCAGCCTTATAATATAAAAGCCCCTTCAGTCATAACTGACTATGGGAATGCGCCCCTGAAGTGACAGCCCTCAGCTGCTTATTTTTCTGGTGTTCCTTTCAATGTTTTCTTCTCTCTTCTGCTTGTTGTGAGAGCTTCGTTTCGCCCAATCTGAGGTGGTGATGTAGAGAGCAGCGCCACTTGCTGTGATCGGCAGCTTCATCCCCCCAGGTTGCTGGATTTATGTCCAGTGTCCTCATGTCTTTCTTGCACACACCGTTGAACCTCAGCTGCGGTAGCCTAACTGTTCTTTTGCCATCTGCCAGTTGTCCGTAGAAGATATCTTCCATGCGGCGGACATGGCCAAGCCAGCGTAGTATATGCTGTCTAAGCAGTGTATACACTCAGCCTTAACGAAGGTTCTTCTTCTTCTTTTGCGTTCGTCCTGAAAAAGACGTTTGTTACGTTGTGTCGCCGTTTACTGCAAAGCTGCGATATTTGCGTCTTTCGGCCCGACACATCCGGTTTCATCATGGCATTTTTGGGACCGGTTTAGCCTTCCCTCTTCGATTTTTACTCTCTCAGCCAGATTGCAGTGATGCAGCCTGTTTCCAGGACCACCACTTGGAGGTGGAGTAGGGTCTTGGTCAGCTCTGGTCTTCGGTCCTCCCTGTATAACTGCCTGTTACTGGGTTATTTACAACATGTGCATTCGTGACGCATTCCGATTTATTTTTATCTTTAAAATGTTAAGTCATTCCTGCCCAAGTTGAGTGCTCCGTACCTAGCAGGTACCGTACATTTTTAGATAGGTATAGAGATTTATTTGGTCCCGTCTGGGTGGAGCAGAAGGTGGGATATATATGAGAAAGAAAGGTGTTAGAATAGATTCCAGGAGTGAAATAGATTAAGGTGAAGATCCGTCTCTGGAATGAGTGGTTTCTCTAGTTCAGCCTATCTTAACGACTATCTTTAGAAGAAGACGACCTGTCAAACCTCCCTATAATTTTAATTATAAGTTTTCTACTCACACACACACACAATCATGAAACAACAAGACACACAAACGTGAAAAACTATGGTAAATTGACCAACACGCTAAATTAAGTTTTGTTTAGTTTATTATCACTTAAACTTTACAACATCCAGCCTATATAAATCAATATATTTATGTTAACAGACATAGGAAAATAACCCAATAAGTGCCTTCCCCCCTGTTGAGAAAAGATCCCAAAAGAAGTTAATAACCAAAAGGTCAAAGATTAACACTAGGGTATAAAACAGACAGTAAAGAAAAGAACCAAGTTCCTATTTAAGCTATCCAGTAAAATACTCAGGTTAGCGAAAATAAAAAAAAGAAGTTAGTACAATGGTTGTAACAAAGGAAAATATTTTTTTTTCTCTCTCTCTCTGTTTCTCACTCTGTCATCTGTGGCCACAAACACACTTGCTTACCTACTAATTGGTGAAGGTATTCCTTGAAAAAAAATAACAATAGTATGAACCTATAGTGTCAAGTGGGTTGTCCAATCTGGCCCCAGACCAGCCTTGGTATCTAATAATAATTTCAAGGTGGTCGCCAAAGTTGGTGGGTTAATTTTTCCTGGATGAGTCATGGGTCATCGCATATAGTTATTGAAGCAAGACGTTCTCGGGACGTTCACAGATATAAAAAAGAGAAAAATAGTTCCTGTATTGTCTAGCCTCTGGGTGCTACGACAACTGTTACTATATTACAAAAAAACTGATGATGATAAATCCTATCGGCGTTTCTCTGGGGTGAGTGCCGATTATAAAACAGCGAATTCTCCTGGATACAATCCACTTGGGAAAACGACTGTCAGAAGTCGGGAAAAATGTTATGTATATTGCCACAGCGGGCTGATAAATTGAATAAAACAATCTGGGTATTTGTAAGTCCAGTTACTCAAATTTACAGTTAATATGCCTTCAGTAACTGAGAAAAGGACCACAATAGAGAAAACACGCTGGCCAAAATGATAATATCCTATGCTATCAAGCGTAAGGTATGATCTCTTATCCTCTCCGTCCCCTAATTAAATTAATAGGCACACGGTATCTTAAACTATCTTATCGCGCTTCGCTTAGCGAGTACGGGTTAGGTTTTAGGCATGCAGCCATCCCCCTTTCCGACCCGGTAAAACACTCAGCGCACAATGTCAGTTATAAATTAATTATGACTGCTAAACCGTATCTTTCTGGTGTAAAAAATGGTTGATGGATTTTACATTACTGAACCACTGGTAAGGGAATATCTACGCGTTTGCTATTTCGCTAGTCTTAACGCTTGGGAATAGTAGTGAATAAAAATGGTAAAACTTTTAACACATTTAATACTTAAGCACAACTTTTATTATTACCACAAATCAGAAAATTAAATCCCCACGGGACAATTTAACACATTTAGCGAATAAAATGGTTCTAGTCTGGCGTGATTAGATTATCCAAAATTTCTGAGCGATGACTGATATTTGGTATTGATGGACGTAGTATATATACAGATTTGAGTGTTATTATCGCGAGAATGTGAATTTTCACACTTCTCGTGAATAGCAGAAATTCAGGAAACTATTTCCCCCCTGATTAAAGATTCCTCGGTCACTCGGTTGGCCGTTGCAAATCGACAACACAGGCTTACTCGTGTAACAGTTTTCCTCCCGAAATTTTCTGTTCGCTTCTGATATCAAACGATTATCTCCCTGTATGTATAAACATCAAACAGTTACACGGCAAAATTTCTGCCCGCGCCGTTCCCCTTGCCGTATATCAAATACTTTAGTCCCCTGAAATGTAAACATCAAAGATACGATAATATTATTATCGCCCTTGAATTGATACCTAGTTTGATATTTTTTCCTCCCGTGCATTCTGTCACTATCCGATGATTGACGGATCCGCTCGCGTGAGAACTCAGGTAAACAGACCGGTTCGCTCCCCTGTTATCTGGCATGTTGTGAAAATAGGTAAACACTCGTTAGCGCAAGAAAGACAGGAAAAATAGGCGTGGCTTCAAAGGTGAGTCAACAGACAGCGAATTGCATGGTTTTCGCCTACGCAAAACATAAACACTACTGAGGAAACAAAGGTGTCGGATCTCCGTGGCTATATTTACATTTCCACGTCACAGCAGGTAAGCTTCACTTTATAGTGGGCTGTACCTGGTTACCGCTCACTGTTACAGTGTCCGGTACCGTTAAGCAGGAGGGACTGTGCAGTATTGCATATCGTTAAGTACGTCCTGCCTGAGACAACGGACGACCATTTCTGTTTCCAAGAAATAGGCAAGAAATGGTTCATGGGCCATTCATTGTCCTAGACGCAAGCACTGTTTTCGGCGCCTCCAAACGTCGGTTATGTGAAGTCATGCCGAAAAAAAAGTGTATTTTGCAGAGGTTGAATTTAAAATAATGCATTAGCAGATTATGCAAACAGACTGAACATAAACATTATGCCATCATAAATACACGAAGGCCTGTTGGTGGAGTGGGGGGGGGGGGGGGGGTGTGTTTAGTTAGGAGTTAATTTCCCTAGTGTTTATGATACCGACACGAATTTTAACAAAAAATTAAGCCATTTAAATTTTGAAAATGTTTAACAATTAATCTCTTTCTATAGCATTTAAACTTTAGAAATCGTTCGGTATTAACACTTTAATTTAAGAATTGGAGCAAGAAGGAGAAAGAGGTGACAATCGGGTTCGTATCTGTTTAAATATACCGGCACGCAGTACATGTGCATACCGTCACAACCGCTACATTTCTGGAAAAGAACGTGCTAGAACTATTTGACTACGCAGTGTAACAAAACGAAAACATAGAATAACACCTTTGCTCCCCGAGGCATGTTTTAAAATGCGATGAATTTGAAGTTCTATATGGGACTGGCATGCCCACCGTGTAAAATAAACTGCAACAGAAACCACCCTTGCGAGCGCACTTACGGGCTTCTAGCAGAACGAGCTGCCGTGGTAACCCGCTGTTCCTTATGAAGAATTTTTTTTTAAAAGTTAAATAAAAGAAATGTGGGTAGTCAGTAAGGATAAAATTGTTCAATTCGAGGCAAATCTTATTGTCCCATTTGAGACGACACCAACAGTAACAACAACAAAAAAGGGTGTGGGGGATGTCGGTGCCCGATGTTATGAAAAGCTATGGCTGGGGTAGTCGCTCCACAAGTCGCTTCACATCTTCACAATGGCAGGATAACTTTCGTTTTAGACGAATAATGCGTTAGCACGTCAAATGTTTCAGCTTACGGAACATTGTACAAATATTTCATTAACGTTGTTGTTGCGCTTTCTTATAACTGTATGTTTTTTTTTTTTAAATCATGGACGTATTTACTTTGCACTGAAATAATGTGGCTAATCTACATATAAGTATAGCCAGCAGGTGGGTCTGAACATCAATCTGAAGAAGACAGAGGTCATGACACTCAATGTGGGCAATCCTGAGTCAATAACAATAAAGAACCAGAAGCTAGAACAGACAGGCACATTTACATACTTAGGGATGCATAGTAACACCAGACGGCGGAACAAGCAAGGACATCAACAACAGAATGAATACAGCGATAACAGCCTTTGCTAGTCTCAACAACATCTGGAAGTCTTCACAGTACTGCACAAAGACCAAATTAAGATTATATGAGAGATGTGTACTTTCTGTGCTTCTCTATGGTGCAGAATGCTCAGTGCCGCCTTAAGGCATGGGCACACTGGGCAGTGCCCAGGGACCCCACGATTCTAGGGGCCCCATGCTGGTATGCTGCCATATTGTTCATAAGACATCATTTTTATTCCCGTGGGTGGGTAGGGCTGGTAGGGGCCCAGTGCATTGCTTTGCCCAGGGCTTACAATGCTGTTAAGACGGCCCTGAGAATGTTGGAGAGTAACAGAGAAGGAAATGTTGAAACTGTCCTCTTTCCACACAATTTGCCTAAGGAAAATTCACCGAATCTTTTGGCCGAATACCATCATCAACCAAGAACTACTTATTCGAAGTAACCAAGAGGACATGCACACCATCATAGCTGGCAGACGCTGGAGTTGGTGTCACAAGATGGATTTTGGTGCGTCCTCTTTCCGATCTCTCTTTCACGTCCTCGGTTACATTTTGTACTGATTTTATTACGATTTCCGAGTCGCATCCTTTTCTTTCTGTTTGCTATGTAGCAGTGAGTTTGTTTGTTCAAACATCTGACACCCCTTGGTGGTGATAATACATCGCGTTTGCCAGGGTGCGGCAAAGCTTTGCTAAGTTTAGGCCATGGGGCGCGACAGATAAGAGATTAATCGTCTGTGAGACACATTCTGGACAGCCAAGCATGACATAATCCTTTCCGGTAAACCTTGTTACAAAGAGATTACTTTACATGAAAGTAATAATTTGTTACATCTTACACACATTGTCGCGTTTGTAAGTTGGTACACAGGGCAATCGGATGTTTACAGCCCAATTTCAGAAAAGTAATGTTTGAAATGTTGCACAAGGTGAGTCATGCAAAATATTCAAATCAGATTGGCTGATCATTTGAGTTCCATAACAAACAGAGCGGTGTAGGATCGTGAATATAACTTGACACGTTTCAGTGTTAAGACACTGTAAGATTCACGCTTGCCAAAGACACCAGACTTGCCAGTAGTTAGAATTCAGAATTTCCATTTATCAGAGTGGACACATTTTATTGGAGTATTCAACAGGACTTACAATTCAGCCCAGGAAATCTCTAACATTTTAGATAAGGAAAACCTGAATATCTGAGGAAACTGAAACACGGAGTCATAGAGGGAATTATCTTATTAAAGAAACGACACCCCAGGCGCGTGTTAGAGGCCGATTCAAGTCTCTTTTATTCATCTGAGCAAAAATGTCTGTGAGCCAGGATTGGCATAAGTTCTCATTTTACATTTTATATTACTAACATGTGAACTAACATATATATATATATATATATATATATATATATATATATATGTATATATATATATATATATATATATATATATATATATATATATATATATATATATATATATATATATATATATATATATATATATATATATACTACTCGTCAAAAGTCAAGGGCCACTTAGAAAAACCTTGGTTGAAACCATAAAACAAATCTGATATAAACGTAATTGATATCAGTCAACACGGCATTTATTGAATACCAAATTGACATGTCACTTAAAGAAATGGAAACAAACATTCAAACGCAATGAAGCTGTGAAGTGTGTCACCCACCTTTTCAAAAGTCACACAATAGATATTGGACAAATAGACATTTCAAAATCGGGTATGACCACCGTTTGCAGCAAGGCATTCAAGACAGCGTAGACGCATTGAGTCCACAAGGGTCAGAAGAGTATCCTGAGGAACAGCTTGCCATTCCTGAAGCAGAAATGCAGTCAGCTGTGCAACATCCATTGGCAGGGGGTGATTTGTTGACAATCTTCGACCAAGGACATCCCAGAGGTGCTCAATCGGAGAAAGGTCAGTTGAATGAGCTGGCCACGCCATCCTGATGATCCCATGTTGTTGAATAAACTCATTCACCACACGAGCTCAATGGGGTCGAGCGTTATCATCTTGGAAGATGGCATTACCACCTATGGCCTCCAGAGCAGGCTGAACAATTGGCCTCAAGATTTCGTTCTGGTATCTTGGGCCGGTCAAGTTGCCTTGGGTGATGTAGAGTGCGGTCCTGCCGTGTCTGTAGAAGCCTCCCCAGACCATGACAGAACCCCTACCATAACGATCCACCTCTCGAATTGTGTCATCAGTAAATCGCTCTCTTGGTCGTCTCCAAACTCGAATCCTGTCATCATTGAATGACACAGTGAAGCGAGATTCATCAGTGAAGAGAACTTGACTCCATTGTTGCCTTGTCCATCGGATGGGCTCGCGACACCAAGCAACACGGGCTTTGCGATGAGCAGGAGTAAGAGGGATTCTGACTGCAGGACGTCGAGCAGCCAGTCCAAATTCATGTAAACGTCTGCGAATGGTGCTTTGACTGACATTAACGTTTACAGTTTGTCTCAGCTGACATCTTAGAGTGGAACAAGTCACTGTTCGATGGCGCAGGGCTGACAACAAGAGGTACCGGTCATCATGTCTATTGGTGCATCTAGGGCGACCTGGCCGGTGGCGATCCTCCACACATCCTGTGGCCTGAAATCTCTCCAAAATTCTTTGGATAGTAGAGTGTGACACTGCAAGCCGTCTAGCAACCTCACGGACAGATAAACCACTTTCAACCCACGCTATAGCCCTCATTCTTTGTAAGGTGTCAAGACTTCTTCTCGGTGGCATGGTTTTTGCAAGTGATAAAACTACCCTAAGTCTGCTGATTTTAAAACAAATTAAGAGTGAACTCTGTTCACGGAAAAGTCGCCATTGCACGTGGAATGTCAATCAGCACGATTACTTCACCTGTTTGGTTGTACGGAAGTTTGAAAAAAAAAAGATTAAAATTGTGAATTTATGGTCAGCAAACCGAATTGCACGTGATCACCATGGTTGTCGGTGAGTTGTTTTTATGCTTAACGTGCATAGAGGACAGTCAGAGGAAGATATTGCATCCATTTTTACTAAACACTTCCTTCATTTAATCATTCTGTGCGCTTATATAAAAGTGTATTGAAAATAATAGGGTGGCCCTTGACTTTTGACGAGTAGTATATATATATAATATATATTATATTCTTGACAGCGGTGGTTCATGAAATCATCATTCTTTATGCTGAAGCTGCGAACCTCAAATAACTTGGACATCCACTAGCGATTTTCACATGGTAATATATATATATATATATATATATATATATATATATATATATATATATATATATATATATATATATATATATATATATATATATATATATATATATATATATATATATATTACCATGTGAAAATCGCTAGTGGATGTCCAAGTTATTTGAGGTTCGCAGCTTCAGCATAAAGAATGATGATTTCATGAACCACCGCTGTCAAGAATATAATATATATTATATATATATACTACTCGTCAAAATTTCAAGGGCCACCCTATTATTTTCAATACACTTTTATATAAGCGCACAGAATGATTAAATGAAGGAAGTGTTTAGTAAAAATGGATGCAATATCTTCCTCTGATATATATATTACCATGTGAAAATCGCTAGTGGATGTCCAAGTTATTTGAGGTTCGCAGCTTCAGCATAAAGAATGATGATTTCATGAACCACCGCTGTCAAGGGCTGGTGATTGCTTTATTGCTAGTTTCTTAAAGAGAACTAAACTCATAAAGAGTCCGAGGTTCCACATGGAGCAGGGAGGTAAAGATGAAGAAATGATGTACATTCTAATTATAATACTTACAGTGTCAAACCAGTGTAAATGTCGATGTTAACGTATACATTTTGAAATTAATGGAACCTTCAAACTTTTCAAATCAGTGTAAACATAAATGAAAACAAATTTAATTAATATTGTGAACACTTTTCAATCAGTGGAAATGTAAATGTAAACACATTCTATCTGAGCTATTAACCTTTTCATTTAAATGTAATGTAAGCAAAAGCTATTCAATTTAAATGTAAAAGAAAGTTTTATCCGGAGGGATTAAATTTAATTCTCATCGAGGGTAAATTCTGAGATAAATGGGATGGTAGAATAGAAGAAAGGGGACACACAAGTATGTGTCGGGAAATGCAATACTCAGAAGAGCGTTTCGTTTCTAGTCTTTATCATAGTTATTGGTGGCACCTGCAGAAAGTACTATTTCTGGAACAAGAAGGGAACAGTAGCCTTAGCTTTAAGACGAGGGACCAACGTTGTAGACTCTTTTTGACATTTCTGGGAAACGAGCTACACCCTACAATCTTGACCAGCGACGAGCGAGAGTAGTGTAAACAGAACCCATCAACTGGAGCAGAAACTACTATTGGCAGCTAAGTGCAAAATATACGCTGCCAACGTGAACTTTTTTTTCATCGTCTCTATTATCAATCAATGATGAACAGTTTTCTTCTAAGCTATTCAATTATTTTCAAACTGTTAAAACTTGAGTGATTATTAAATTTTGTTATTTGTAATTTTTACAAATTTAACTTCGATTTAATCCGTATAAATGTACTGCATGTTCGTCTCAGTCAATTTACTACAAACACTCTAAACAGAGCTATACCAGAATAATAAGAATTCCACTGAGTAAATCAGAGGTGGGTGCTTAACGAGCTAAAATTAATCAGTGCTTAGTTTTTCACAAAAGTGGTCGGAAAATTCTAGAATTAACGTGCTAAGCTAAAGCAGCATTGTTTTCGTTTATCTGAAAATCTTGTGAAGACTCAGTTTGTGATATAAGTGCTGTTACCCTTCGATCTACATCTCTGCCAAGAGTAATCTTGTGAGAAGGTAGACACCTTTGAAGCCCATACTAGATACTCTTGAGTTTTGGCCACTGTTGGACCATTACTGCAAAGCAGGGAAGGCAATACCGTCACAGTTGGGTTGGCCACGTCCTCAGAAGGGACCCTGATGCCATTACAAGAATAGCTATGCTATGGACCTCAGAAGGAAAGTGAACGAAAGGCCGGCCAAAAACAACTTGGCGGAGAACTGTGGAGGCTAAGATACAAAGAATGAACCAGAGTAGATGTACTGTACGAAAGATGCCGCCGACCAGTGGAAGCAATTTGTTGCAGCCCTACAAGACGCCACCATGCGTGATGGCCACTGACTGCTTTGACAGTCGGCGGCTAAGGATCAAAGAAAGAAAAAAAAGAAAAATCTACATGTTCATTATTTATCACTTGGTCGGCATAAATCTAGTGCCGCAATTTTATTTTGTTAATTTTTTTTTTGGGAAAGGGTGGCACAAAGGGCACATTTCATGAATGTTTAAGTTAAACGACCTAGTTACAGACCGAAAGGTGAGAAGCTGTTGCTGACGTTCGACAGGACAACAGGGAAAACATTAAGACAACCAGCTGATAGAATTACAAGACAGTCTCGGCTCTGGAATCCCCAGTGTAAAAGATAAAAGATGGAGACCAAAAGAACAAGACAGAAGAGAACCAGAAACAGACTTTTACAAGAGATAAATAAGACATGGAAAGACCTTGAGCTGACGGTAGGTCGGCTTGTCGTGTTTTTGTTGAAGACCTTTGCTCCGCGGAGAGCTACGGTAGGTCGGCCTGTCCTGTTTTTGTTAAAGACCTTTGCTCCGCGGAGAGCTACAACTTCCAAATGATGACGACCACGATGATGATGATGATGATGATGATGAATGCCACTCCCCTTTTCACTTCAAAGACAACATCACAATTTGTTTTGAGAAACCAAACCATCACCTGTGATTTATTTGTCTCTGCCGCTGCAGTGCACGTTTCTAAAGCGGCTGTTTACTGATTTTCTTAATCTCCATCGCTGACGTCATATTACGATAAAACAATTTCAGTGCTAGATATGATCCCTATAACAGTGCCACAGTTACACTCATCAGTAGATATAGTGACTGCTGACCATCTACTGCAAAGGTGCCCAACATACAATGAACAGAGAAAGCGCATATGGCCATCACCAGTACCATTCCTAGAAAAGCTCTACAGAGATGTCAACCGCCTTAAACTGACCACTGCTTTCATTGAATATATTCAAGTTGACGTCGGAGGGTGAACGAAGAAGACAAAGAAGAACATTTGATCTGTATTTAAGTTAAAACATCAGCCCTGCCAAAAATAGACTTGGGACAAGACATCACGTGATCCATGTAGCTCATGGGGCTCTTTGATTATACAAATACAGTAATAGGATAACTCCCTCAGGCATGTCGTAAAAAGCGATTAATATGAGGCAGTGCATGAGGCTGGCAACCTTGACATATAAAACGAAAAGGAAAAAAAACAAACAACAACAACACAAAAAGTAATACGTCTTATTAAGAGAAAGGACAAGGACACCTACGTTGCGGCCACAAGGCCTTCGTCAGGGACAGACAAACAAAAGACAGAAGGGAAAGAAAGTGAGAATTAAGTGGAGAACGTGAAACTATAGGAATAAGAGACAAATACTCCCTGATAGTGTCACATGTCGGAGCGAAAATGGCCGCTACTGAGCCGGAAACCGGAAGTGAATAGTACATTGAAACTATAAATAAAAAATAATGAAAACAAGGACTGGAAAACCGATTGGGGGGAAAAGTAATACATATTAAGAGGAAAAAAAAATAAATTAGTTAATTAATTAATTAATTAAATTTAATAAAAAAATAAAGAAATAAAAAATATACAGGCCTATATATATATATATATATATATACATATATATATATATATATATATATATATATATATATATATATATATATATATATATATATAATTAAATTTAATTAAAATTTAAAAAATTTAAAAAAAATTTAAATTTAAAAAAATAATAATAAAAATAAATAAATTTTAAAATTTAAAAAATAATAATAATAAAATATATATAAAATAATAAATAAATAAAATAAAATATAAAAAAAAGAAAAAGAAAAAAAGAAAACGCCTAAACTATGTGTGCACGTGCGACATACATTAGACCTCATATATGTTGGCTGGCTTTTTTTTTTCATTTTACCCCCTGTCTTACGGCAGTTCTCCTCATATAATCATGTAAAACAAACTGCTACATAAACAATTACTGTAAGAGCATGTGAGAACTTGATGTCAGCCTTCTACAATACGATTATCTCCAGTGGTAGCTCCTTGCTTCCTTAAGGAGTGCAAAGGAATATGATGATAAAGACATCATGTGTGCCAACCTTATCATTACCTTCCTTATTAATTCATTAAATATCCACGCATCTCCAGCAGACGGGTAATTAGCAAAGTCCTGATTAGGCAACATGACGTAACACTAGTTTCTAGAAGCACATCTTGTTCTGGAATGTAAAGGGATTTTCCCATGCTGCCGAACAGCACGCATTATGGGAAAGAAAGGAAAGCTAAGCTAAACAACGTTAAGTGGAATATTATTTCCCCTGCTGTCTGTTCAGTTGCTTTGGCGGGCGATTTTTTAATGGTGAATAGATTGGTAAAATTCCATGTACAGGTAATGATAAAATGATTGTTCAGATGACTGGTTGGTGAGTTATAACAGACAGGTAAGTCATGATTAGATAAAGGTAAGGGCAAAGCAAATCTCATGTAAGATATTTCCGTAGGGACGTGAAGTGTTAGAGACTTCACTATACAGAGTCCAACTTTATGAGATGGGGTGATTAGTTTTATTTCTCGCTGCTTTTGCCTTCCCTAACTCAAAAGCACAGTCAGTTACCCGTTTACAGCACGGTAGACTGGACTGTGAAGCTACCACATTTCGAGCCCGAAACTCGTTAACTTTACCGCGGGAGACAAGCGATCTAACCGCTCCACCAGTAGTAGAACTGAGGAGATGCCAGGGCCGTGAACTGCCTGGATAGGCGAAGGGTTGGTAGCTGGCTGCTTCAGTTTAAGGCTTTGATTACGTTCTGAAGCCAAGATGAAAGCCATTAATGACCATACTCAGGGTTGGTGCTTGAGCATTTGGCGCTCTAAGGAAACAGTCGGCCACCGACCGAGCAAGAATATATTTATATAAATTACTAACGGCGCTAATTGAACTATTTGCTTTTTCTTCTTCTTGGGTCCTTAGCCCTTGACTGTCAAAGCAGTCATTGGCCATCACGCTTAGTGGTGCTTTGTAGGGTAGCAACTAACTGCACATACACATATGAAATTTATGTATACATACGTATCTATAATGATATAAAGTAGATGGGCCACAGAAAATACAATATTCCTCATCTTGAATTTAATATTTTTTTCGTTATAGGCTTACTAATTTTTTTTTAACTCAGTCGATTTTGCCGCGTAAACACCCCCCGCCCCGCCACTCCCCGTCCTAAAATGTTGCCGCTCAGGCGACCCCCTAGTTCGCTAAACGGTTAAACCGGCCTTAATCGTACTCAACAGTTAAATACCAAAACTTCCATTACACGCTTTGATAAAAACAGGCGTAAACTATGTGTGCACGTGCGACCTACATTAGACCTCATATATGTTGGCTGGAGAAAATACGAGTTGACAAGACTGTATTTTTTACATTTGCTGACAAAGTAGGACCTGACTCTGCTCTTGAGACAGGGAAGGCAAAAACAGCCATAAATGAAGCTCTCATAAAGTCGAGACATATTATGGTAAAGTTTCTAACACTTCACTCACCTACGGCAGGATCTGTTATGGGACTCCTTTTTATGTATACGAACACATATAATCTTGTCAATACAGTACTCACCTTCGTTCTAAACAAATTCTTCTCAAGGTGGCAAATAAATCATAGTATAGGACTTCGGCAGACCGTAGTCTTATCAATTGGTTCGTATATTATGTCGTGCCGCTCAAAAACTAGCTAAGGCACTCACTTCCTTGCGATATTATATCCATTTTACAGCATAAGGAATCCACATTATCACTATAAGTTCTTCAGTAGATAACTTAAACTCATGGAATGCATACGCGTCAAAACATAAGTATAATTACATGTAGTACACACATTTTGGTATGGGTGAACAGAAGTATGAAGGAACCTACCACGAGCTAGATTTCACTTAAGGCAGCTGAACAGTTCACTCACATTCTCACGTTAGTAACACTGGCTACTGGAGATATTTTTAGATGCTCATTTTTGTGTTTTCTGGAGCACGAGAGGGCATTTTATAGATCTGGCAGCGGTATTTTCAACAGATGCTGGCTACGCTATGTATGGTTACCCGTTGGTGTCAGAATTTATTAACTATACAGAATACATTGTGCCGCCAAATTTGAGCAGATAACACTCTGAGAGGAAGGGGGCGTTCTTTTATTTTGCTAAACGTTTAAATGATTTTTTAAATAAATGCTGCATTGCAGTAAGTAATGCGAGTTTCTCATCTCATGTTAGTCAGTCGCAATAAGTATAAACGTTTCTGCAGCAAAATGATCTGTAACAAAAAAGTGAAACAATTAATCATTTTTATTTTACTTGGTGGGAGCCGCGCTGGTGTAATGGCTTCGGCGTTGTACTGGCGACCAGGTGTTCATGGTTCAAACCCGGGCGTCGGCGTTTGAAGAAATGTTTACGGCCGGAAATTTGACTGAATAGCCTGAACGGCTCCTGTGATAAACCCTCTGTGGATGGGAAGGAGCGAAGCTCCTGACCGGGTTGGAAGGAAAGTCCTCAGGTTCCCCAGCCTCGCAATGACATGTCATTGGGCCGAAGGGCTGAAAGCCCAAGTGCCGCTGGTTAAGGAAAAAAAAAAAAAAAAAAAAAAAAATTTTACTTGGTATAAATCTAATTAAAAATCATGCAAACTAAAACTGGTTTATTTTATGAGATATCTTGGGTAGTTTGTAATGTTCATCTAACAACTGGAAATATAAGGGAATGACGAGGACTGCAGTAAGATGGTGGTAAACGGTGGGATGGGGACAAACGTAAAAGGTATTACATCTTACTAGGAAAATGACAAGAAAAATCTACGTTACGGCCACAAGGTCTTCGTCAGGGACAAACTAAAAAAAGAAATTGAGGACTAAGTAAAAAAACACGACCAACAAAAAAGCAACTAAACCTGGTTAAAATAACATGGCTGGATCACCATGGTTGCCGCTACTGTAAGTATAGAGAAAATACGAAGTACGAAAATGAAAGGAAAACTAAATAAAGGAAAAGTACAAAAAAATAACGAAAAAGGAGAGAGAAAAAGAATGAGAGAGAGAGAGAGAGAGAGAGAGAGAGAGAGAGAGAGAGAGAGAGAGAGAGAGAGAGAGAGAGAGAGAGAGAGAGAGAGAGAGAAACATCCCCAAAAAATTACTTACTTACTTAGTCGTTCCCCTTCTACCGTGAGGTGTAGAGGTTTGGAAGAGAGAGCGCCAGACTATCCTATCGGCTGTCTTCCTCCTGGCCTGGTTCCATTCTAGTCCTCGGTCCTTCAAAGATAGTCTAATGTTGTCCTCCCAGCAAACTCTGGGTCGTCCTTGGGGTCTGGATCCCTGGCTCTTTGTTTCCCATGCTTGTCGTGGTAACCAATCTTCTCCCATTCTGCAGACATGGCCAAACCTTCTTAGTTGGGACTGTTCTACTTGGGTCTGCAGTGGGTGGGATTTTAGGCCTTGACGTATCGTCTGGTTGCGGACCATGTCTCTTCTTGTTACTTCAACCACCTTCCTCAGATACTTCATTTCTTAGGTTTGGATCTGGCTTTTGTGGGTTGTAGTCATTGCCCATGACTCGCATCCATATATCAAGACTGGGACATAGGTGGAGCGGTTGTGACGATGAAACTCAGCTGTCCCTGAATTGTTAGATGATATCGTAGAACCCTCGTATAACATCAGTACCACTTAATATTGTTGTAATTTTTCGTCAACGTGGAACTCTTCCTCCTGGGTTCATTAGTATGCAGCATTTCCACGTGGATTTTCAAAACGTTGGATAATTAATATGTAGACTGTTATCTTCTGTGCATTCTGGAGATCGCGGGGCCTTAAGGGGAGGTTAAACCACGCCCACGGCTATCTCTAGAGCAATTGATAGCAGTTAGTTTCCTTCATCTGTGCATCCAGAGCGCATCGTCTAAAGGGGAGGTTAAGTCACGCCTTTTGCTTTACCTCAGAGCGGTCTGAATCAACTACCGCCTTCACCTTTCTTTATTACCGCCTGAAAAGGGCGTTGCCTAAGTCCAAACGAGGGAAGCGGCACACGATCAAAGATCATGAGAGTCTCAGAGACGGACGAAGCAATTTCACATCTTTGTGTTAACCACAGAACCGCTCGCAAGATAGAGACGAACGGGAAAGACGAAGAGGCCAGAGAGTTGGATAACCGAACGGGGACGGGCGGCGTAGAATCTCGAATTTTCCCTGAGTTCTTAAAAGGTGTGAAATTTTAACGTGTTCCCCCGATCTTTCATTCCATTTCATATAAATAGAGACCATTGAAGAAGGCAAGTTATCATTCGTTTGCCAGAGATTTTAAAATTCACTAGCGTATAGTTGAATCCTGCGAGATTTCATATGAATTGTTGGCTATATTGCAGTGAATTCTCTTCTGTGCTAAACGGTATAATATATATTAGTTTCTAGTGATCAGTGGTCTAGTTCATTCATTTTTATTTCACTGGATTTTGAGTTAATTTAAATCTATTAAATTAAACCCATCTCAAAAGTTACAGTGGTAAATTTAATGATATATCTATTACATTATTTCCAAAGATAATAGATGCTG
Organism: Oreohelix idahoensis; assembly: GCA_024509875.1. Lineage (NCBI taxonomy): Eukaryota > Metazoa > Mollusca > Gastropoda > Stylommatophora > Oreohelicidae > Oreohelix > Oreohelix idahoensis. Next base: position 452,811 of record JAMPIV010000804.1, read on the forward strand.
AAATGCTTAAATTAACTTTTAAAGTCGCGAAAGAATTTATAACTAATTAATTAAGTTAAGTTCTATATATATATGCGTGTTTTTAACCATTAGACTCGCGAAGTGTTTTCTTAAATATCTAATTGAATACGCGAGTATATATAATAGTCATAACGGTAAATTTATCGCGCGTTAGAATATTATTGGATTTTTGCAGTATGATTTCATGTTTTTCTATATTTTCCTATAGAATGATCATACAACCTTTGCGTCCCAGCAATAAATTATATAGAGTCCTCCAGACTCAGTTCTTAAACCTCCAGAACATTTGATGAAACATTTGTAAATTTAATCTTGTGGCGATCTTTGTTTGGGATCCCGCTGCCTGAATTTATCAGAAAGAAAGCAAACCCAAGAACAGTTAAATAATACTCATCAAACAAATTAAAGTCTGTAAAGATTAACTGGAGAAGAACATTGCCAGAGCTATATTTATATTATTATTCCTGCTCTACTGGGAAAGAGAGTATATGTTTTCCTGAACACTGACAGTTGATAATTTTTCTCACTGGATTTTTAAACCCCGAAGAAAAACCTACCTCACTGGTCAGTTGTGTCATCACGCGTAAGAAGTTTTACTATCAGCGGCAAAGTCAAAGAGACCACTCCATCCTCACCCCTGTATCTGTGACCGTGCCATCCCATAGAACTTTTTTTTCTAACAAAACAGAAGAACACTTAGGCTTCACTTTCCAGCGATTCTCAGGAAATTGTTGCTAAGAGACTAAACCCGTTAAAATCTGGGGCTGGAAAACGAAGAACAGTATTCAGTTATTGAACACTTACTACTGTATGTGTAAATTTTCTATGGAGTGCCAGATTCCACGATCGGTATGTGTGTGTGAGAAATTGTGTGTTGGCCATCACGAGCGTGCATGAATGAAGGAGCATTATTTGCAAACATTTTTATTTGCTTTACCTGGTAACTACCTTTTTTACTGTATTCCTTGTATTGTTCCTCAAGGGGGATTTCTTAACTTCCTTTATTTCCCCTCCCTTAAATCTGTTTAGTAAAGGGAAAACATTTTGAGAACAATAGGTTTTTTTTTTACCACCCATACCTAGTATTGTAACCTCTCTTATCAGAGTAAATTATCTATACTTCTGATAACCACCTGTCTTTTGGACAGGGTTTTTTTCTTCCTTTGTCTATTACAAGCGGGAAGGGCATATTGGATACTACCAGTTAAACCCCCCCCCCCCCCTCCTTTGTATTTGTATTTTTTGGTACTATGAGTATTGCCTGTAACATAATACCTGTTGTGATTTTGATTTAAATGATAAATAAACATCATAAAACTTTTCTTACTGTGTTGGTAGGCCCAAGCCCAGATTACCCATATTGGTTTACCATAGTTTGTATTCACGTAGCGTCTGTGTGTTTGAAGCACCAAATTGGTGTGTACGTGAGTGTCTGGTAACTGGCAAATAATTGTTTAGCCAGGAGAGTGTAGGAGTCTATCAAAATAAAAATATAGATTGTCGTAAGATAGGCAAATCGGAGGAGATTTTTCCCGATTTACTTAGACTGTCCTTACTCTTCCAGCACTTTTGTGAATCTACTACCTATTTCTAAACCTTTCTTTCACAGAGCCTTCACCATCATTTTTCACTCTAACGGGACCACTATTTCTAAGACCTATCCTCAAATAAAAATTTACGACAGCAGTATACAGCCATCTTCGTTTTCTTACCAACCTCTCTCTTGCTGAGGAATCCTCGATTTATGGCCTGAAAGTCTCCCAGCTGCTGCTTTTCGAGTGGCCAACTCTTCTTTGATGCCTCCCTTTCGGTCTATAATAATTCCGAGATATTTAAAGTGGTCGACCTGCTCCAGTACCTGTTCTCCCAGCTTAATCTGATGTCTTCTTTCCTCTCGTGATATCACCATGGATTTTGTTTTAGAGCTGCTTATGACCATCCCTCTCTTCTCCAGCTCTTCCTTCCAGACTTTCAGGTTGAATTGGAGATGTGCCTCTGATTTAGCAATCAGGGCAACATCATCAGCAAATGCCAGCTCTGACATACAGACCTGTCTCATCTTCCAGTACCCCACTGAATACTTTCTTGTTCTCTCCTTACATGCCTTGATGAAATCGTCCATGAGGAGAAGGAAAAGATAAGGTGACAGGATATCACCTTGTCTTACACCAGTGGTGGTCCTGAAATCTTCTGACTTATGGTTTGCTGTCCTCACATAATTTCTGCAAGACTTGTAGAAGCTCTGTATAGCATGAATCAGAGGTGCTGAAATGTTCTTCTTTGCCAAACAGTCCCAAAGTTTGCTCCAGGGGACCCTGTCAATCGCCTTTTCCAGATCTATGAAACAAAGATGGATCTCACTCTTATGTTCAATGGCCTTTTCACTCAGCTGTCTGAGTGTGAAGGTTTGCTTTGAATCCGCACTGGACCTCATCCAATTGTGGCTCAGCTAGGCGTCGGAGTCTCTGCTCTAGGATTCTAGAGTAGATTTTACCAGGGACACTGAGAAGAGATATGCCTCTATGGTTTCCACATTGTCGATTGTCATCCTTTTTGAAAATTGGTGTTATGATGGCAATCTCCCAATCCTTTGGTATGGTCTTGTTGCACCACGCTGCCTGTAGGACTCTTAAGAGTAATAGGTCGCCTGATGCTCCCATGTACTTAACCATTCCTGCTGTTATACCATCATGCCCTGCTGATTTGCCCATCTTGATTTTCCCCAGTGCTGCCTTCAGTTCTTCCATCTTTATGTCATCTTTATCACCATTGGTTTCCTCTTCTGTGCTAGTGGTTATCATTTCTGATGCTTGACCTTGCTCACCATCAAGGAGTTCTGAGAAATATTCTTTCCATCTTTCCATTACTTCCTTCGGGGCAGTAAGCAATTTGCCTTGCTTGTCCTTTACAAATTTGAGAGGGCATTGTTTTTCCTTCCTCATGTTCTTTAGGGTCTTATAGAACAATTTCTGGTTTTCTTGCGCATCTTTTTCTAGCTTTTCTCCAAATTCTTCCCAGGACTTCTGTTTTGCTGCTAGCACCTTGCTCTTTGCTTCTGTTCTAAGTATCACATATTCTCTATATTTCTCTATTTGTCCTGCTGTGTTGTTAGCTCATAAGTATTGTTTCCATGCCATTTTCTTATCTCTTATTTTCTCTTTGACTTCCTCTGTCCACCATTGTGTCCTCTTTCTCTTGTTTCCAAGTCGGACTTCACCACATGCTTCTGCAGCAGCTGTCTTTATGATGTCCTTGAATTTAAACCAGATGGTTTCCAAGTCATCAGGTTGTTCTTCTGTGTTTCTCACCGCTGTAGCAATAAGCCCCTGATATCTGGTCTCAATTTCTGGCTCTCTCAGCTTGTAGGTCTTAATGCTCATTTCTCCCGTTCGTTTACTTGGTTTCTTGCGTGATGTTGGCAGTTCCTAGGCTGAGCAACTCTTTCAGTTGTTCAAAGAAATTACCAACAACAAAGAGAAGGAAAAAATCTGGACGTGTGTAAATGAGAAAGATACTGAAGTACAGGTATTTATATCTAACAGATGTGATGCACTTGATATTCACTTGGCTTAATTGCTTTTGATATATTTTAATATTGCGTTGCGGGTTTCATTGTTAGAAGCTATCGTTAAGCTACCGGCGAGATCAGAAATATTAGCAGTTACCACGAATTACTAGCACTTCGATTTTCAACGTCGAAGTCCGGTGCTCGCTCTCCGGAAGTAACCTAACTGCAATAGACCGGCACTTTAATACAGCTACAATAAAGAGGATAGCGTATACCCTGGGCCAGCTACAGGTAAGAGCTAATGAGACCAATGAATCATAGAGCCATGGCTCATTGGCGCCAAATCTGTCGCACAGAAAAAATAATAAACACAGTGAATCAGTAATAGGTGAGAACGGTCGCTTTATATATATATATATATATATATATATATATATATATATATATATATATATATATATATATATATATATATATATATATATATATATATATATATATATATATATATTTATATATATATATATATATATATATATATATATATATATATATATATATATAAAGGACCAGGACTATCAAATAAATAGCTGACCTGGGGCGACAGAGCCTCTATAATCGGCCTTGAGTATACCTGCAAAATATGTAAAATTCTTTACTTTTCTAATACATTTTAAAAACGGAGCACCATCAATGGCCTAAGATTGCTGGGCTAGCAGATGCTCGCAGGTGGTTAATGGAGCCGGTGATGGGAAGCATCAAGACTACTGCAGTCCATCATGGCGAATGTGAACAGCTTCTACATGGGTCATTAAGACCCAATCTGATGGCAGAACCTTGCCTGTTCTTTTTGACCCGCGTAGCATGGAACTGATCACCAAATGTGTTTTGCCTGAAGTCACTTTTTAAACGCACGAAGCGCTCGTTTCTTAATTTTTTAGGCGTATGCTGGTATTCAAATTCTATAAATAGATTATAGGAATGCCCAGTGAATGAAAACAAAGATATGTTGACCTAAATAGATTCTTGCACTGATAAAGAAGTACCAGTACACGTCGTCAGCATAATTTAACCCCCCCCCCCCTTCTTCCGGAGCATGGGCCTTTAAACTGCTTTTATCAAGATGTTTTGTATGGTGCCATGCGTTCGAATTCTTTATTTTCTTTAACTTTGTTTATTGTGTTCTGCTTCATAAAGAAAAGTCTTTGACAAGATCACCAGTGTTGAACTAGGTAGAGGTAAAGGTAGTCCCACAGCAGATACTGCCGCAGTGTGATACGTTAGAGACTTCACTATATTAGGTCCAGCATCGAGAGTTGGGGGTGACCGAATCCCCTTCCTCGTTGCTTTTTGCTTTCCTAACTCCAGAGCAGAGTCAGATACCCGTTTACAGCTGGGTAGACTGGAGCATGACTCCACCGTGTGTCGAACCCGGTACCTTTGTCGCGAGACTGTGGAACTAATTTGGGGGGGGGGGGGGGGAGCCAGACAAATGCTAGTGGAACTGGGGTCAGGAAAAGACGCTCCCGTTGAATGGGACACACACAGAGGAAACCAAATGATAGCAATACAGGGCAGTACTAATTCTGGAATCCCAGGGTAAGATAAACATATGGAGACTGAAAAAAATATAGAGAGAAAGGAATATGAGACAGACATGAAATTGATACAGAAGACATGGAAAACCTTTGAACGGATAACGGGGAACAGGAAGGCTTGGCGTGAAATAGCTGATGGGCTATGCTCCACAGGGAGCTAAAACATAATTAAGGAATGCAAATAGAGTACTTGTCCTCTATTTACTCAGCTGCTAATACTATTCCACACAGTAGGAACATGTTATTAGTGGTTGGTTAACTCTTTGACTCCACAATTATTTTCCACCCTGTGCCGTAATTTTAACTGATGATAGACTAAAAACAACTCTCGGAGAGTTGTTTTGGCACGGGTGTCAAATCTGACCAACGCTCTGAGAGTTATTCCAGGAGTCATAGAGTTAAATATATGAGGAACAGAGAAAGCGAATATAGCCATCACCAGTACCATTCCTGGAAAATTTGCGGAGATGCCAACAGCCTTAAACTGACCACTGCTTTCTTTTAAGTCCAAGTCTGAAAGTGAACGAAGAAGAAGAAGACAATTCTTCTGTTGATATTTACTGTCGTGTGTAGTAAATATTGTTAAATGAAATGAGACGTGGCTGGCTGTCATATATTCTCACATCACGAAGCATAATCACGAAGGCGAACACACTGAATACATAACGACATGTTTAATCGACCATCTTAGAAACAGGAAGGTAGTAAGCAGGAAGTAGAAGTATAAGGGAAAGTAACTCTAGTAGGAAACAAGATAACCATGGAGATGACCCCATCAACATCCCCCCTTCTTTATGAGTGAACAAAGTCATTCATCCAAGAGGGTTTCTTGCGATCTCTTTGAGGTCTCTTAGAGCATGATGGTAGGAGAGAATGTTCTTTGCCAGCTTTCCCAGGACTAGAAGTAGCTGGGGTTGAAGCATCATCTTCTGGAGGATTGGAAATGTTCACTTCACTAGTGTTCTCCATGTCTGGTAAAACAACCTGTTGCTCGGGTAGAACTGGAGAGGAGACATCAATTTCCAGGTCCTCGGGATCAGGTGTGAAAGGTGTTGCTCTTTCAGAGAGCCTCTTATCAATCCTTCCAGGTTGCCAGTTTGGTTGTTCAGGGTCTTGATAGTAGACTGGCTGGTGAGACAACTTGGGCAGATCATGAGCAGTTTTATCATAATACTTCTTCATTGATCTGTCTCTCTTGCCTCTACTTTCAATAACTCTACTGTGAGATGCAACGGGTTTCACTGCAGAAGGTATCAGTGTACGCAGTTTCCTGTTGAACAGTATTTCTGCTGGACTTTGATCAAACCCTTGTCTTGGCGTATTACGAAGTTCAAGTAGTGCCTCATATGCATTGTATTGTCCTGAACAGTCTTTCTCATCATACCCTTGATGAGTTTCACAGCAGATTCAGCTAATCCATTGGCTTTATGGTGACCTGGTGCTGATTTAACATGAAGTATTCCCCATCTAGCAGTAAATGATCTGAACTGTGCAGACGTAAACTGAGTACCTTGGTCAGATACAATAACTTTAGGGACACCATAACGAGCAAATTGAGACTTCAATTTCCTGATGACTAACTGTGCTGTCATTGTAGGTAGAAAGTCTACTTCAATGAAGTTGGAGAAGTAGTCAATCAAGACTAAGTAATATCTGCCTTCTAAAATAAAGATGTCAGTGCCAACTTTCTCCCAGGGTGATAAACCTCTTGAGTGTTGGTTTAAAGGTTCTTTAGTATTTCTTGCCTTCGTTTCTTGACATTCTGGACAACTGTCAGCTATCTGTCGAATCTCAGCTGTCATGCCGATCCAAAACAGACAACTTCTGGCCCGGCGCATCATGCTGTCAAATGCAAGATGAGCAGCGTGTAGCTTCTGCTTGATTTCAGGCCTCAGTGCTTTTGGGATAAGAATACGCTCTCCTTTAAGTATTATGCCTTGTTCTGTTGCCAGAGTGTCGCGAATATCAAAATAAGGCATAAGCTCAGCTAGTACATCAGACTTTCTTTTAGGCCACCCATCCAAAATGGTCGACTTCAACCTCTGGAGCACGCTGTCTTTGAGAGTTTCATCTTAAATCTTTTCCATCATCACATCTGGTATTTCAGGTAATCTTACAGGTGCATCAGCTCCTGCATTGCTCTCTCTATCAGCTAAGGAATCCAATGTGCCATTATGAATACAAGCTCTGGACAGTGTGTCGGCTATAAGAAGATCGGAACCTAGTACCCACTGGAATTCAAAGTCATATCGATGGCTGCGCATCAGTAAATTCTGCAGTCTTCAAGGAATTTGACTCAGAGGTTTCTTCACGATGGCTGCCAAAGGTTTATGGTCGTTGATGACTGTAACTTTCCTTCCATAAGTGTACTGGTCAAAGCGTTCCAAACCATATACAACAGCTAAGAGCTCCTTCTCAATTTGAGCCCAGCGTTGTTCTGTTTCAGTTAGAGCTCTAGAAGCAAACTCTATTGGATGACCATTTTGTAGGAGGACAGCCCCAAGTCCATAGCTGCTACTATCAACTTGAATGCACAAAGATTCATCAGGATCATAGTATGCGAGTACTGGAGTAGAAGTAATCAGTTTCTTGACTCTCTTGAAAGCTTGATCACATTCAGCAGACCAGATAAAGGGAGTATTCTTACGGGTAAGTTCTCTTATTGGATGAAGAACTTCTGAAAGATTGTTGAGAAACTTTGCTAGATACTGTATCATGCCGCAAAATCTGCGAACCTCATGACAGTCTTTAGGAACAGGCATGTTTAGTATTGTCTCAACCTTTTTCTTGTCTGGTTCAACACCTCGAGCAGTAATAAGGTGACTCATGAAGGTAATTTCTTCTTTCTTCTCTTGAGCTTAAGCATCATTCAGTTTAATGCCTTTCTCTTTACACCTATGTTTCAGTGCTTTGAGCTTCAGATCATGGTCCTTAATTGCTTGCTGTCTGTTTGATCCACAACCTGCAATAACTATGTCATCAGCAACATTGATGCAACCATGAAGACCGTCAAGAGCTTGTGCTAGATGCCTCTGGAAAATTTCACTGCTTACATTCAACCCAAATGGTAATCTAGACCATCTGAACCTACCATAAAGTGTAATCATTGTTGTAAGTTTACTAGACTTCTCATCAAGTTTGATATGCCAGAATGCTTCCTTGATATCCAGCTTTGTGAAAATCTTGGCATTGTTGAGTTCAGGCAATACATCATCCAAATTTGGTAACACCTAGTTGGTTATCAGAGTTATGATCCTTCTCTGTATTGTCAGTATCCACCTTAGCAATAAATTTGTTTTTGTGTTGACTGTCACACACTGTAGATCCTGCAGTGTGTTGTTGCCCAGAATGTGAATCTATTTTTCACAACAGTAAACCTTATATTGTGTTTTGTCCCAGTCTTAGGATTCTCAGCAGTTAATAGAACTTCTCCCAGTGGAGTCATCTTAGTACCATTCCACATAACAAGCCTCTGTTTAGTGGGTAACAGTTGTTCTTGCATCACAAAGCGTTGACAGATTGTATTCACATCAGCTGCTGTGTCTAACTGAAATTTTACCATTTTTCCATTGACAATGAGTTGTGCAGATGTACAAGCTTTACCAGACTTCACACAGTTAAGAAAAACTTTAGAATCTTCCACTGACTCTGTGTGAACAGTGTGAACTTTCTTGCATTTAACTTTGAAATGGTTTCTTCCCCCACAATTTGAGCAAAACTTCCCCCATGCATGACACTTTTTCTTAATTAATAAATGTTTGTCCGCAGTAATGACACTCCTTTCTAGGTTCAAAGTACCCACTGTCAGTGTTACTTTGACAGGCTTTACCAGCAGCACGTCCAGTGTCTCTCTTGGGAGGTTTATGGTTGAGTGATTTTTTCTGTACCTTTTCAACCCTTGCTTCATAAGGTTGAACTGTATTACTCTTCTCTCTTATGTCGTTTCCAGTTTGCTCGAAGACTCTGCATATGTAAATGGCTTTCTTTAGATCGAGGTCAGCTTCTCTCAAGAGCTTCTCTTGTAACCTTTTGTTGACAGTAAAGACAATTTTGTCTCTTATCATACGATCCTTGTCGTTAAAGTTGCACAAATCTGCCTTAGTTCTCAGCTCAGTTACGAAGGAATTAAAAGGTTCTTGAAGAGGTGTGTTCCAGAATCTGAAGGTATGTAATACTTCATTGCTTATAAAGAAGGGGGGATGTTGATGTATATACGTTTCCATGCTGATACTTTGTTTTCCCGACTAGAGTTACTTGCCCTTATGGGAACTCTTCTGCTTACCTTCTTCTTCCTACTTCCTGTTTCCTAAGATGGTCGATTAAACATGTCGTTATGTATTCAGTGTGTTCGCCTTCGTGATTATGCTTCGTAACGTGAGTATGTATGACAGCCAGCCACGTCTCATTACATCTATCAACATTTACTATATAAAACAGTAAAGATCAACATGGTGGCAGCGGTGTTTATTTCTACAGAATACGGACTATTCTGCTGAATATCTTGTAACACGTGTGCTGAATGTCATTAGACTTGAGGTGAGATTACTGATTATTGCTTGCATACCATTATTAGACATTTCGTCATGGCAGAACGGCCCATGTTTTGGTTACCACCCTGCCTAGATATAAATAACGTCGAACCAGACACATTTCGTAAATGGAGACGACAGTTAGAACTATATATATGGATGCAGTAGAAGTGGCCTCTAAACCTGATCCTGTTCGGGCGGCAATTATTCTTCACTGTGCTGGACCTCAAGCTGTTGAAGTTTTTGATCAACTTGCAGAGGAAGGAGACCATTCTAATCCTACTAAAATTCTCGATTTGCTCCAGAACCATTGTAGCTCACGAAGCATAATCACGAAGGCGAACACACTGAATACATAACGACATGTTTAATCGACCATCTTAGAAACAGGAAGGTAGTAAGCAGGAAATAGAAGTATAAGGGCAAGTAACTCTAGTAGGAAACAAGATAACCATGGAGATGACCCCATCAACACCTTCGTAAGAAATTATCAGAATACCATCACCAAAACAAAATATCAAAAAGATATGGACATAATCAATGTGGGCTGACGCTGGAAGTGGGTTGGCCAGAAGAGACCCCGACATCACCATAAGAACTGCTATGCTATGGATCCCAGAAGAAAGGTGAAAGAGATACTGACCAAAAACAACTTTGCGGAGAATCGTGGAGGTCGAGACGCAGGAACAAGAGTTGGGGGACTGCACGAATGATGACCACCGACCGCGAAAAGTGGAAACAGTTTGTTGCTGCCCTACAAGACGCTCTACAACACGCCGTATTGGCCACTGACTGCTTTAGAAAGAAAGGGAGAGAGAGGCACGGAGAGAGACAGAGGGAGAAAGACAGAGAGAGAGAGAGAGAGAGAGAGAGAGAGAGAGAGAGAGAGAGAGAGAGAGAGAGAGAGAGAGAGAGAGAGGTTGTTTATAGAATACTGTAAAGCATTGTTTTCGGGTGTCGGTCGCCTTGTTGAACCATCTTCTTTTGCCGTGATCTTCTGCCGATTCCCTCCAATCAGATGTCATAGGACACTCACTGCAAGCTCTTTGTTGGTTAGAATCTATCATTCCATTTGTTCTAATCATCTTTGCAGTTTAATGTTTCTTCTTACTTAATATTTTCCATTGCCTCGCTTGATCTCATTACATCTTATCATGTATTAACGAATCTTGTTGGTTTCGTGCTTTCTAAAATTATTACTTATTTAAAGATATAACTTTACATATGCTGTTTTTTGTTTCATTTTCGTTTAACATAAGTAACACTTTTTTCAAATAGTTGCGAGGTCTCGTTTTGGCGTTATACACCGTTCTTTGCCGTATACGGGTCAATTTTATTCTATTTTTTTTATTCTAAGAGTGAGTCAATTATTTGTATATCCCACTTAACGTCTCCACTTTGAATCTTTGACACATGTATTTTTGTTTCCCTGCCAGGAAAAGTTCTATTTTCTTTTTTTAAATAACGTTTTGCCTCGTTGTGGCGAGGCGCGTCCCATTCAACCTAGTCGGTTATATTAGGGCGCATGTCCAAATATAAAATACCCTTAGGTCTGAGATAATGTAAGCATTCTCTCTCTATGGAAAAGTTCTAGATTTAGCAGTTGTGCATTGATTTTCATTTTATTCACTCTCCCGAAACATCTTGCCCGACCCCCTTTTTTAAAATTTTGCATGAAAATAAAAATGAGGCGAGGGGATAGCATGAGAAGAGTGAAGCTATCAGCTCGTTCACCATCTCGGCAGAGAATATATTCTGTTTAACTTAGGTAACATTCGATTATAATTAGCGTATCCAAGGTAACTTTTTTTCTTATTTTGTGAACGTCAGATTATTGTTTACAGTTGATCGTATTTAGTGTGATCTATTTACATCCCAATGTTTTTTTCTCCTTTAAAATGTACAGTAATTATATTTTTCTTTTTTGAGTTGCCGTGTGTTGATATTTTTAAAATATATTCTTATTTGCTTTTTATTTCCTTATTAATATTTTTATAACGATCTAGTTTTTGATTGTGTATAAATTGTTTTCTTTTAATGAAGGTTTCTATTTTTATTTTTGAGAAAGTTACTTGCAATAAAGTAATTTTCCTAAAAGTTTAAGTAATTGGTTTCAGGAAAAGTGGCGCGTGCTGTCTACCCTGCTGTGCAGTAGTGGTCTACTAATGGCCAAATTCGAGTAAAAGAAATGATTTTTTTTTTAACACAGGTAGCAACCTTCGCTCAAGATTCCTTTAGCAGAGATATAAATAGAAAGCTGGAGCTTCTATTTCAGGGAGACTGAAATGAATTTTTTTTAATGATAAGTCCAATAACTGAGTCATCTAAGTTTGTTATAAAATTTGTATTCTCCAGCTCCTTCTGTGAGAAATATATGTTTCGACTCGTATTTAAATAAGCCCCCAGCTGAGGGGAATTCAGCAAAATATTAATTGTATGTTTAGCTCTGTATTTTTTTTTTTAATGAGTCATACGGGTGCAGACATCAAATTCACTTAACCTATTGATAGAATCCACATCTGGATTTATATTTACATAAATAAAAAGAGGCTTATGTATACAATATTTGATCAACAGGGTTAACATGAATAAAATTGGTTCATGAAAAATGTACGGGTTGTGTAGATAACGTTATGGTGGTTTTTTCAAAAAATAAAGTCCATATTCTGTGCCAGTACTTGATTTTTAGCTGGCTAATTGGTGCCAGTTGGTTTCTGGTTCAGTCATTGCTGGTTCCCAGTGAATTTTTGACTGTTCATTCTCAAGTCAGGAGTCGAATGGCGTTGTAGCACATGCACTGCTGTGCAGGAGTAACTTCCAAAATAGTCGCCTCTTCGAGTATCCTCTGGACCGGTCTGTTATAGATGATGTCCAACGTTTCCCTCAACCATTTCGTCTTCCTCAGAATTTTACCCGATGCCCTGAGCAATAAATCTCAACCCACCGAGTCAGACAAAAGTGTGTTAGAAGAGCGGAAGAGTGCAAATTACACACACACACACACACACACACACGCACACACACACATATATATATATACACACACACACATTGTAAATCTTAATTAGAAATGTTGGCATGAAAAAATGTATACCATGTTGTTATCATCATTAGCCGTCTGCTCCCTATGGAACCTGGTACTGCCTCCGCTTATAGTTTCTTGTCAGGAAACCTGTACGAAGCAGTCACTAGCTCTAGCAGTGGTGCTTTATGTGGCAAGTTATTTTAAATGAATGAGAGTTTTCCAATGTATCTAGCTTCGCTGAAGATTACTCTTGGCAGACATATAAATAGAATAATGATGCTTCTATATCAGGGGGCCTCACGGGAATTTATAGAAAGGCAAGTATAACAACTGAGATCGTCTAAGCTGTTATAAACTTTTTATTCTTCGCTCCTTCTGCGAGGAAAGGTTTTGACTCGCATTTTCTGAGGACCCAGCAGAAGGCAGCCCTAAAAAACAATGGCTGCAGCGCACCTGGAGCAGAGACTATTGTTTCTCCTGTACCATCAGCTTATCTTGTCTGTAATCGAGAATGGCTTGAGAATACTCACGCTGTCAATATCACAATGTGAACGACTGGAACGCATTCAAAACGAAGCGATGCGAATAGTCTTGGGCTGCACTCGAGATATCCCGGTTGTGATGATGCGGCACATGCTTGGATTGCTGTCTATTAGATCCAGATATACGATGGCCCAGGGAAAAGCGCATATGCGTGTAACCACAGACAAAAGGCATCCCCTGCATGGGAACGTAGCTGACATCAAAGGAGCGAGAATAAATAGGGGGAGGTCATGGATGGCGCAGGCAGAGGAGACTATTAGACAGGTAACCCCAGTTGTAAATATATTCAAGGGAGAAGAGTGGAGTAAGTCAGATGAGAGCTGGATGAACCACCAGCAAGTCATCCTCAGCCTTCGTAGAAATGCAGAACTTGGGCCAAAGAGAGAGCAGAGCTGGAAATTGATCAGCTTATAAATGATAATGCTGGGGATGATGATGCCATTGCCTACACTGATGGGTCTGTAATCTGTGGTAATAAATCAGGGTGGGGCTTCTCTGCTAGAGTAAGGGGCAGAACCGTCGCTGAACATAGCTGGGGCTTACATAATAACAACCTCCAGCATGAGAATGGAGGTAGAGGCAGTTACTGCTGCCTTAAGATGGCTGTCTGAGACTTTATTAACAAAGGCAATTATTGTATCAGACTCACAATCCATGCTTCGAAAGGTCCAAAATGGCTGGCTTCGACATGAATGGAAAACCTCCTTAGAAGCATCGAATCTTCAAGAACTGATATGGATCTACTGTCCTGGTCATGCCGGGGTACGTGGTAATGAAAGACAGACTAGCTTCAAGAGCACCCATAAAAGGTGCATTGACAATGGATGAGGAAGAAATACTGAGGGCAATTCATGTTCGTCTATTAGAGAATGACACTGCAATCGATGAATCATCAAGGCTAAGATTGCTGGAATTTGGCATCAAACGTAAGACCATCAGGGATGGACGTATGAGAGGACGGATCCGCGTATATACAACCAGTGCGCAACAGGAGCAATTAGCATTCATACCCTTCGACATTTGCTGAGGGAAACTGAGCACCTATGGGTTTGCCCGGAGTGCAATGACGTCGATTCTGATTAACATTAACAGCAGAAGGTGATTCACCAAAATAATACTTTAATAGCTCAGTATGTATTTTTTTAAATGAGTCATATGGGTGCAGACATAAAATTCACTCAATAGTGATTAATTCAACTCTAGATTTAAATTTACATATAAACAGGCTTAATAATCAATTATTGGTTAACAAGGTAAAATAAAAAAGGTGTTTTATCAAAACAAAACAATTTATATTTTTCTACACTGGAAGATCATAGTTAAAGGTGGGTGAGAGAACAAAAATTGTCCAATTGTTGTGCTAGTATTGTACTTAGCAGCGATGTGGGGTCAGAGGAAGCCTGGTTCTGTCACTGCTGGTCCCCAGATGTTGCTGGACTGTTCCTTCTCTGCAGAAGTTGAATATTTTGGCAGCAGCACGTCCCTTTGCTTTTTTCAGTTAAGACCCGTCTGTTGTCGGCGTCTAGTATTGACCTGGCAACTATTATCAAAAACTGAAAGGAGACAAATGTCTCTTCTAGGTATCGAGTCTCCTAATATAAACATCAAGCGACATCCACTTCCATCACCCATTATATCTTCTTCATGAATTTGCCCCTATTCCTGAGCATTAACTCTGGACCCATTGAGTCAGATGAAAATGTTTTCGGACAGCGGAAGACGATAGATGAAACATTCTATATTTATATAAATATACATATAAAACTTACTAAAATGTTGGCATAATAAATATATACACCATGATATCATCATCCACTCTCTGCTCCCTATGGAACCTGTGGCTACCTCTACTGTTGGTTCCTTGTGAGGAAACCCGCACGAAGCGGTCACCAGCTCTTGCAGCGGTAGTTTGTAAGGCAAATTATTTTACATGCTTAGATTGCCAGCCCCTTTTGCAACTGTACATCCACAAGCCATTTTTACATGTCAATTACAAATATAAAATGATAAAATATACGTGCTACAACTTACCCCAATAGATTTTGGTTGAGAATTATATCCTGACTTGAGGCACAAAAACGGCCGTAATATGTCGGGAAGCTATTTAATATGCCGGTTCCAAAGGTTGTTATTGCCGGGAGTTGTAGCGAGGATAAGCTCTCACTGCAGATAAAATACTTCTATGGCACGCGCCTCAAACAGCCTCTGACAACCAAGTCCAGCTCCCGGCCTTCACGTGTGGCTCAATTTGAGCCCGGCGGAACTGTTTCCACTGACGGGAGAAGGGGCAAAGGCGAGCGACTGGCGCCTTAAAACCAGCAGCTTCGGGCAGATAGGGCTCGTGATCCTTGGTTGGTAGCTTATCTAAGAAAAGGAACTCTGAATTCAAACCACCGCTGCCTTGCAGGAATATCCATTTATGGAATTGGCTTCGGGAGTAAACCCTGAGGATAAATCCGGAGTCGGAGTCCCTAAGGCAGTCTAATGTCGATTCGACATTATTCTGGCAACTCCTGCGACATGGCTGGTACCAAACTGTATCGGCTACTGCCGTTCCTTTGGATCTACCGGCTGTGTGGAGAGGGGGAACATGCTGCATGGGCAACAGCTTGATCTCCATATAACTGTGCCCAAGCTCGCGCCCTAGAGAGGACACTCCAGCTTCATCCTATAGGTGTCGGCAAAACACGGGAAGTAGCAGTTACCGGTTATAAGCATTTTGCCCAATTGGCGTAGGGCATGGCGCCAGGGGCTACTTCCGACAGTGGGAGAGGTTCTAGGATCTCACTGGACAGCTACCGCCCGCTTCAAGCTGGGCAGCCCCCAGTCAATAAGGTGTTGTCCCGCCACTGTCTGCTTTCCCCATTGGGTGCATGGGGATTAGGGTCAAACCCGAACTGTGGACAGAAAATTTTGCACCAAGCAATTATCGAAAAAATAGAAATAAGCAAACTCTCAGATTGGGATGCTGGAACGTCCGGACTATGTTGACTGGACTATCCGAAAACCTACAGGATGTAAATGATGTAAGGAAGACAGCCTTAATTAATGATGAGCTTAAACGACTTCAGGTGGATATAGCTGCACTTCAGGAAACGCGCCTGGCGGGCTCTGGAACGGTGAGCGAGAAGGACTACACATTTTATTGGCAAGGGAAAGATCTTAATAAAGCTAGAGAACACGGAGTAGGTTTTGCGGTCAAAAAATCGCTAACTAAAATGGTTGAACCAGGCGAGAATGGATCAGAACGCCTGTTAACGCTCCGCCTGCAAACTAGCACAGGTCCCATCACCCTTGTCAGTGTGTATGCTCCTACTCTGTACTCTGCCTCAGAAGCTAAAGATGAGTTCTACGAGAATCTAACAGCAATTATCAAAAGCATACCTAGGCAAGAACAGCTTGTTCTCCTTGGTGACTTTAACGCTAGAGTGGGTGCTGATAATGTTTCATGGCCTTCATGTCTGGGCAGGTTTGGTATTGGCAAGATGAATGAAAATGGACAACGGCTCTTAGAGTTGTGCGTCCACCATGACCTCTGCGTGACCAACACCTACTTTCAGACAAAACCCCAGCATAAGGTGTCATGGAGACACCCACGATCCAAGCACTGGTACCAACTTGACCTGATTCTCGTCAGAAGGCCACTCCTCAGGTCTGTGCTTTCCACGCGCTCGTACCATAGTGCAGACTGTGATACAGATCACTCCTTGGTTTGCTGCAAAATCAGAGCACAACCAAGAAAACTCTGTCGTGTCAGACATGAAGGGAAACCACGCATTGATACCAGCAAGATGTCAGACCCTTTCATGATCGCTCAATTCACTGCAACCTTCGAGAAAGTGCTCAGTAGCCCTCAGCATGGTGATACTATTACAGAGAACTGGGAGCATCTACGGAACACCATTCAAAGTACTGCACTTGCCACCTTTGGTAAGAAAACAGCAAAGTCAAATGACTGGTTTGATGCTTCATCAGATGTGATGGCACCTGTCATTGAAGCTAAGCGCAGTGCTATGAATGAATACAAACGTTCACCGAGTGCCAGAACCCTACAGATCCTGAGGGCTACGAGAAGCAAAGTTCAACAAACTGCTCGACGCTGTGCAAATGACTACTGGCTCCAGCTCAGTGAGAGCATCCAGATCGCAGCGCAAACAGGCAACATTAGACAAATGTATGACGGTATAAAGAAAGCACTTGGCCCCCATAAAAGTAAGACGGCACCGCTAAAAACCATCAGCGGAGAGAAGCTAACCGATAAGGGTAAGCAGATGGAGAGGTTGGTTGAGCACTACTCTGAGCTTTACGCTAGAGACAATACCGTTACGCCTGCAGCCCTTGATGGTGTCAACAGTCTGCCAACTATGGAGGAGCTGGATGCCGAACCAACATTAGAGGAACTCAGCAAGGCCATTGATAGCTTGGCCTCTGGCAAAGCACCAGGCAGTGATGGGATTCCTCCTGATTTAATCAAATGCTGTAAGAGCACGCTATTACATCCCCTGCATAGGATGCTGTACCAGTGCTGGGAAGAGACAACTATTCCTCAAGACATGCGAGATGCCAAGATTGTAACACTGTATAAAAATAAAGGAGATAGAAGTGATTGCAATAACTACAGAGGCATCTCTCTTCTTAGTATTGTTGGTAAGGTTTTTGCCAAAGTCATCTTAATGCGACTACACAAGTTAGCTGAGCGCATATATCCAGAGTCACGGTGTGGATTCCGAGCTGGCAGATCAACAACAGACATGATCTTCTCTCTCCGCCAGCTTCAGGAAAAATCAAGAGAGCAGAAAAGACCATTATATATCGCCTTTATAGACCTCACAAAAGCATTCGACCTGGTTAGTAGGGATGGAATCTTTAAAATCCTCCTGAAAATAGGCTGCCCTTCTAAAATGCTGGAAATGATAAAGTCATTCCATGACGGCATGAAGGGAACAGTCCAATATGCTGGAAGCACGTCTGTTACGTGCAGTCTTTGATATCTTACAATATTATACATAGGTAATTTTTTAGTGCTTAAGGGAAAGTCATTATTGAGTTACTTCCCTTGAAAGTTGTGTCGGCTCTTTCGATCAAACTCCGCGGATAAATCCATTTTACTGCGATTTATTCGTTGTTTGGGTAATAATAGATTGTTCTTGCTTCAGAATATCTATGGCCTGAATTTATGTGTATTGTTTGTCTGAGTAGGACGAGTCTGTCTTATATCTGTATATCTTTACATATCTAAGTCGAACTATATGTTCTGTTGTCTCTAGAGAGGTCGAAGGCTATTCGGCGGATGTGTCGCTAGAGAGTGGTGTGATTTGGCTTCGTCCTGATAGGGACTGTGTGTTTTCTATGTCGCCCTGTCGCCGGGGAAAAAGTGATCTCAGTATTTGTGGGGAAGGTGATAGTCGTCTAAACCTATCGTGTATGCTTTACCCCAGTGTTTATTTGTATTGCCAAGGAATGGCAGTTTCATATTTCCTATACCAAGGTAATCAAAGATACTCTTATGAACTCTCGATCGAAGCCACCATTTTCGATAGTTACGATTTGAATGTCTGAGAGAATATATTTGACTCGATGAAAACGACTTCGATTCCTAGCAGCACTATATCCTGTAGATTGCAGTCAATTGTTCATGATCAAATCTACAGAGCAATGAAATGTTTTATGAATGACTAACTTTAGGACAGATTCATTATCTGTATCCAAACGTGAGTGACAGCTCACGAGTGAAGCCATCTTGGAACCAAAACATGTAGTGACTTTCAAGAAGAGAAAAGGGATGCCCGTATTATCGCTTGTTTAGTCCAGAGATCACTGCTACACATGAGAACCCGTTATTAGCGGTTCAATATTATTATATGGAAAAAATATGTGCTGAACATTATGTTGAAGAATCGTCGCTAGACGAGATTAGGTTTAGAAGCCATCTGAAATATTGTTTATAAGCTGACGCGCTCAGTCAGTGAAGTCAGATGATATATGTATGGGCGATACTGAGTGCTTGGCTACTGACAGTCCATTATACACTTATTCTACATGAGTGCCCATGTAACATTGCAAGACCATTTATCCACTGTACTATGATGTATTATGGCAACCTGTGATTTGTCACTATCTGTGCTGTCGAGTGTGTACGTCCAATTAAACTTTAGAAAAGGTACACAGTCGTTGGTGTCGATGACTTCCAGCCATACATGAGTGTGAGAAAAGAACATTTTTTGTCAACACCACGAACCTTTATCATCATTCGCACATTATACACTCAATCCATGTCTACACACCACTGCGTAGGTCAAGTTGACATTCCATACACTACAGTGGAGCAAACAACACCATAGAGATCTTATCAACTGATGATGATGATGATGTCTGCTTCCATCCACTTATATCTATCTTTTGGTGGATATCATTAACGGGAATAAAAATCCAACGTTATCAACCTTATCAACGTCACAGCCCTTTGATATACGAAGTGGCGTTAAACAAGGCTGTGTTCTGGCTCCGACCCTCTTCGGAATCTTCTTTGCCTTACTCTTGAAACATGCATTCAGAGATGCAACTGAAGGAATATGCCTTCACACTAGGTCAGATGGCCGTCTGTTTAATCTTTCAAGGCTGAAGGCAAAAACAAAAATCAGAAGGGTCACTATAAGAGACTTGTTGTTCGCTGATGATGCTGCAGTCGTCACTCAAAGCCAACAGGAGCTTCAGAGCTTGATGAATCGCTTCACTAAAGCATGCAAGGACTTTGGCCTCACAATAAGTCTAAAGAAAACGAATGTGCTGAGTCAGGATATGGGTGCTGCACCAGTTATCACTATCGATAACTATGAATTGGCAGTGGTGCACCACTTCACATACCTAGGGTCTACCATCAATGACAAACTCTCACTGGATACAGAAATCGACAGCCGCATTGGCAAAGCTGCAGCTACCTTTGCCCGCCTCACATCGCGTGTTTGGGGAAACTCTAAACTCACAATGAAGACCAAAGCTGCGGTATATAATGCCTGCGTCACTAGCACACTCCTATATGGCAGCGAGACCTGGACGACCTATGCTAAGCAAGAAAGAAGGCTCAATACCTTCCATTTGCGGTGTCTACGCCGCATCCTCGGCATCTCGTGGAAAGATAAAGTGACAAATGTCGAGGTGTTGTCACGTGCTGGCCTTCAAAGTATGTATACTCTTCTTAGACAGCGCAGACTTCGCTGGCTTGGCCATGTTCGCCGCATGGAAGATGGTCGCATCCCAAAAGATATCTTCTACGGACAATTAGCAGATGGCAAGAGAACAGTTGGGCGACCACAGCTGAGGTTCAAAGATGTGTGCAAGAGAGATATGAGGGCACTGGACATGGATCCAGCAACATGGGAGGATGAAGCTGCCGATCGCACTAAGTGGCGATGCTATTTACGGCGCCACCTCAGATTGGGCGAAGAGAGGCTCACACAAGAAGCAGAGGTGAGGAGAAAACGTCGAAAGGAGCACCAGGAAAATAAGCAGCTGAGGGCTGTCACCTCAGGGGCGCATTCCCATAGTCAGTTATGACTGAAGGGGCTATTGTTGTTGTTGTTATTGTTGTTGCAGGCATGACGTACTTAACTGTAGGGAACACTGTACAGTGCCTCCTACTAGACTGTACCGGACACTGTACAGTGAACCTTACCTGCTAGGTAGAAAACTCTGAACTTGGGCAGGAATGACTTAAAATTTCAAAGGTAAAAAAAAATCGGAAACCTGTACATGAATCTAATTAATGCTGTATTGTATGTATTGAAAAATGGATGTGCCAATAAAACCAAGGCAATAATACATGATAATTGCGTTTTTAAAAAAATACTTGGCAGTATAAATAAAGAGTATTAATAAAGTAAAACTGGATAGATGACATTCCTTCGAAACATAGATCTAACGAACAAAAATCAGTATACGTCTAATCTGTTAAAAATATGTATATTGCTTATTTAGTAACTACTATTACCAAAAGAGTATTAAAAACTATTTTTTGCCTTAATATAAAAAGTCAAATAATTTATAACGTCATCTGCTCGCATTGTGAAATAAGTCTTCTCTTCGGCCAGAACGTACTTATCTCGGTGCGGGCAACGACAGAAGCATATTTTTTCGTCCGTAAGTAGTTTAATTGTAATCGAGTTCAAGTTGTTGTAGATAAGTAGCTGTTTTGAATTACAAGAGCTCATTTAAAAAAAAAATACGAATCTTTATGAAAGCTTTTAAAAGAATCATAGGAGCCGCGCTAGCGTAGTGGTTACAACACCGCTCTGGCGACCGGGTGATACAGGATCAAACCCGGGCGACGGCATCTGAGGATTTTTCGTCGACCGGGATTTGGACTGGATTAACTCGAGACCTGGCGAGGACATTTGAAGGAGTGTCGTCGACCAGGGACTGGCGGCTCCTGAGCCGACCCAGCTGCAATGGGTACCTCCGAAATCGGCGAGTATTTGCCTGAATGGCGAGGGACACCTGTCTCTGTACAAGAAATAAAGGGATACTCACGTAAAAATCAATGTCAGGTTAGACATAAAAATAATAACCTGAGATTTCGCCTCGAGTATTAGCGGGCGAACGCAAAAAAAAAAAAAAAAAAGAAAAAGAAAAAAAAAAAAAAAAAAAAAAAAAAAAAAAAAAAAAAAAGAATCATATTTCGTTTAATGTTGACAATTTTCACATGTGATTTTCAGTGATCTTCATATTTATTTTTTCATGAAGTTTCAGCTATAAAAAAATTTCAGTTTACTGAATGCTAATATACAATACAATATAAAACAATATTAATTTCTATAATAAAATAAATAATAGCTTTGTTAACATTTCAAAATAGATATATTTCTCACTTTATTAGACATCAATGACGATTATATGTGGCAATAAAACCTAGGCAATAATACATGATAAATGTGTGTGTGGTCCAAAAATGATAAAAGTAGTCCCTTTCTCCAATGAGTATTGTTGGAGTGACAGACTTATTTCCTAATAGGCTGTCTATGACCTGGGCATCGATTTCTGTTGTAAATATTCTAAGAACAATCCACTATTCACCTTTCAGAAAATTTATTGTGGCAATAAAAATTTCATCTTTCTTCCATGCCCGAATAATTAAACGGGTTTGTCTCTCCTCCTGGTGCTTCTGAGTCGGGCGAATCTTATCTCAACTTGCCTGATGGTGTTAGGCATTTATGACCGTTAACGTGAAGCGTTCACGGTAATGGGCAGTTATGATGCAACAAATCCCAGCGAAGAAGTCTGCAGTCGTTTCTGTTATCGCGTATAACCTAATTAACATGCAGAGTAGGAAACGAGGTGGTACCACTGCAGTTATTATTGAACTCTAAAAGAAAGTTGAATGTAAAATTTGGTTTAATTGCCAACACATTTCAAATTGTGAGACGACCTCTATTCATGATCAGAATCACCTGAAACTTTCCTTTATTATGTAAAAATAAACTTACTTTAAAATGAATGTGGTTAACTTCTAAAACAGTTTTCCATAATGAATTTTACATATTGATAAATACAACTTGTTTTTTCTTTAATTTTCTGCACTCAGTACTGTATATATTGCATGCATGCTTAAAATCACTGACCAATTCAATTAAGTGCATGTCATAGCGCTTTCATTTCTTCCCATTTTAATATATAACACTGTATGTTATCATTTTAAATAAATTATTTAATCTAAAACCACAAACAGTAGTCATGTCTCAAATGTACTCACTAAAATTAGCTCGTAAAAATGTGGTTCTTGAACACGTATACTAAAATTTCACTTCAACCACTCTTGATATTTCGTCTCAGTATGATGCCTATTAATAATTAAAAGAAGCTTATTTCGTGTCTTTTCCTTAAGGTAGCCGTGTGGTAGAAACATGGATTTTTCTTATATATAACTTTACATTTTGCCTATATATATCAAAATGCTCCTTGGTAAGAGAGAAATCTAACCATATGAGTGATTGCATAATTATGCTAATTACCTATTCAGAATGGCCGCCGCAGTATACAAAATGCAGGGTTATTTTAAACCCACATTACATAATTATTTCTCAACTTATAGAGTTGAAATTCTGCACACAAGTCCACGAGTGAGTGCATTATGTCCTAAACCAAAAATATTTGGGATATAGCATGAACTATGTGTGACCATTTGTAAAAAAAACTAAAATTGGAAATTTATGGAACCTCATTAGTATGAAAAACATCTGTATAAATAAAACAAATTGAGAGGGCAAATCAAAGTTTAATTTAGAACAAGGTTCAAGATGTTAGGAAACACTCTGCAAAGTTTCAGAGCATTCCAACAATTCATTCTTGAGATATCGCGTCTCAAAATGTACCTGTCGTGCTAAATAGGGAAAGTGAGAAAAAGGAGAAAAATTTGTTAACAAACAGTTATTTTGTGCACTTACCTTATCTTAATGACCTCCAAGAGTATACATATCCCCTTCCTTTGCATTTTAATTTCTTTAGCAGCCTCAGACATACGTTCTTCAGCCACTGTCATGCACTTACATAAAAATGTCTCTATAACTATGTCTTGTCATTGATGGCGGGGCACTAGTGTGCAAGCTAAACTTTTCAAGCGCTGCTTGGCCTCGGCCAAGTGATCGTACAAACATTACCATCCTTACATTGATTTCCTTGTTCTTTTTGTGTTTATCACTGTCTCCTCTACATTTTCTGCATCTCCTGATGTTGTGAAAGATGTTTCCCACAAGCAGTTGCTACATTTGACAACGATTGTGTGACAGAAAGCTTTCTTTGAATCTCCATTGAGCCTACACGACACTATAAACTCACAACATTCTACACATCTCATGTTTGCTGTTATTCAAGTGCTCCATACTCATAAGAATAAAAGCATTATTTGTTTGTCCATCTTTTGTATGGGTTGAGAGGGTGCTTTTCCTCAATTTCTTCATAGAAGAAGGTTTAACTTCGTTATCGATAACAGCTGCTTCATTATTTTCTGTTGTGCTAACAACTTCACCAGGGCCCTGGTTGCCAAAAAACTTGCGTTTTCTTAACGTCCTACCCCTTTTATGTCACCCATATCGTTCTTGTTAAATTGGTTTGTACAGCTTACCACAATAACGTAACTTTTTCACTCAAAAAGGTGTAATATGAATGGCTGAACTCCGACAACTTTGAAATTTTCAGCCCACATGTGGCAAAATGATTCATAAACAATCGACTTTAAGGAGAGTAATGTCCCTTCTCATAAATGGTTCTCTGGAGTTTTTCTGGTACAGAAGAGTTATGGAATCATTATCAATACGCCTTTTTAGTGTGGGAATCATAATGTTTTCAAAAAGTGGTTAGTAACCAGAGGTAAACAATGCGTTGTCAAGGAAAATTAAAATCACCCTTTGGTCACTCATCCTTTAAAAAGTAAAAAACTATGCATCACTGGACAATATAAACCTATGTATTGTGGAGAGAAATGGTTTGGCTTCATAAAAACATTTAAAAACAAAAATGAAGTTTTTCATTAGATTTGAAGGAAGTCTACCACACAGCTACCTTAACGGAGACAGTCTGTTTGTATACACATTTTAATATAACAACCAAGATCTTTCTTTCATATTTTTTTAGTTTAACTTTATAATTAATAAAAATTCAAAGGTACAATTATATGCAATATTATTTATTTATATATTTATTGAGCGTCCAATTGAAAGAGTGGTTAGAGCGCTGGTCTCTCGCGCCTAGGTGCCGGGTTCGATTCACGTTAACGGCATGCTCCAGTCTACCCAGCTGTAAATGGGTATCTGACTTTGCTCGTGAATTATGGACGGAAAAGGCAGCGAGGAAGGGACCTGGTCACCTCACCTGTCGATGCTGGACCTAGCATAGTGAAGTCTCTAACACTTCACTCCACTAAGGCAGCATCTGCTATGGGACCACCTTTACCTTATATTTATTATTCACTGCCCAAATTATGATTCCACTACACGCACCATATCGATACCTGTTTAGAATGAACATTGAAATAATAATTTCCAATCATATATTTTAGACGAAATTTGTTTACACACTATAAATGAATACCACGTGAAGCAAATATAAAAAAATCGTTACTCTTTATCTTTCCAGTCTTTTCCATATAAAGAAAGGAATTGTGGAAATATCTGCTTAATGGATTATATTTACTGCTCAAAAAAAGTTAAACGCCACTTTCATTTTTTAGGTCATTTCAACTAAGCTGTTTTTTTTTTAAACCTGAACACTCAGTCAAAAAAGTTTTGCTGCATTTTGTTGCATGCTTAAACAATGTTTGTTAATCTGACAATAAATCAAATCTGTGTTACGTGTGTGTACCTCCAAGGTCAATCAAATGTACTTGGTGGAAAAGGAAATAATGCATGTTTGAAAATGCTTCCTATGGCAAAGCCTGTTGATAACATTGCTGAAATTTGCTTTTCACGTGCACGTCGTGACTATAGTGAACACATGTCACCCACTTTTCGGAAGGAACGGGCAATGGGTATGTTTGTAACATTTACCATTTTAGCCATGGCTCAGCGAAGACGCTTGATCAATGTTGACAGATGGAGAGCGATGGCTTGGCTGCAGGATGATGTAGGGCTGCGAGAAGTTGCTAGGAGATTAGGAGTTGCCCACTCTGTCATACAAACTCTGCGTGATCGTTATAATGCAACCGGCAGTGTCGCAGAACAACGCAGGTCAGGACGTCCAAGGTCTGCCACAAGACGGCAAGACACATTTGTTGTTGTTTTGGCTCTCAGACAAAGAACAATCACTGCCAGTGCCATCAGGACGCAACTGCGAGCAGCCACCAACGTAATCGTCAGTGACCAAACCATACGAAACCGACTGAGAGATGCAGATCTGCATGCAAAGCGACCTGTCATCCGACCTGTCTTGGCTCCAGCTCATCGCGCAGCTCGTCTGGCTTGCGCTCGGCGTCATGTGACCTGGACAAGGCATCAATGGAGCAGAGTTCGGTTCACAGATGAGTCCCGTTTCACCAGATCATTCACAGATGGCAGAAATCGTGTCTGGAGGCGCCCAAGAGAACGCTATCATGATGCCAACGTCCTTGAACATGATCGCTATGGCGGTGGATCAGTAATGGTGTGGGGAGGAATTAGTGTGACCTCCAGATCACCCTTGTATCGAGTGCATGGTACGTTGAATGGTTTGGCCTACAGAAATGACATCTTACAGCCGCTTGCTCTTACGGCACTTCAGGCTCTAGGACCTGATTCTATCGTGCAGGACGACAATGCCCGACCACATAGAGCTGGGGTCGTGAACGACTTCCTACAACAGCAACATGTCACCCGCTTAGACTGGCCAGCTTACTTTCCTGATCTCAATCCGATAGAACATGTATGGGATGTGCTAGGACGTAGACTTAGAGAAAATCATCCACCTGCTAATGACCTCAATCAGTTGTTCCTCTTCCTGGAGCAGGAGTGGCAAGCGATCCCACAAATGACTCTAAGAACTCTTGTCTTATCAATGAGGCAAAGGTGCAGTGAATGCATTCAAGCTCACGGTGGACACACTCGATTTTGAATCATGTTAACTTTTGTTTAATGATTCTGAATTTTCAAAAAGGGAGGTAAGACGATTGACATCGATTTTCTTACTAATGAAATCATTTGTTTTTCTTCATTTTAATGTCAATGTAATGTGCAATGAAAACCGTTTATGATATGTGAGTTTCATAATTGTATTTTTTTTTTTAAACTGCAGATGAATCTGTAAGTGGCCTTTCAATTTTTTTTAGCAGTATAATATCTACAACACAGTGGGATATACCTATTTATTTTTTTTCAGACAAGAATTACTGTACAGTGCTTCGTGACTGAGTTAAGCGCCTGTTACCTAGGCAGGAATCACTTGTCCAGTGTTCCCTACCTGACGGTAGCATGCACTGTACAGTGCGTGTTGCCGGTTCAGTGCTTCCTGCCTCCTACACCGGAGACCAACACGTGGGTTTAGGTGTCTAAATAGGAACACTCCACGAAGGATCCTAGAACTTGAAGCGCAAAGTGATGACTCTGGAGCTACTCCTTTCTAATGATACTATTCACTTCTAGTCCTTTGGCCTGTCCTATACTGGAGTCTTAATATTACTGGTTATCCTGGATATCTATGATTTCTCCTTGACGATGTAAGTGTCACAGAATCATTGGGTCGATCTCTTTTCCTCTTCGGCAGTATTAAGTTACATTTTTGTGTGTACTAAATTTCTGTGGTGGCCCTGTTCTGTCTCTACTATCAAGCAGATATTTTGTACTTTCAAATCATCTAACACTCCTCTCTGTGATAATTTGACATGAACCCAGATGGTCAGCGACCAAGCATTGTGTTTACCTAAGGCGTGCCGGGCGATACATTACCCGTCTGTGGACAGATTACAGACACGCACTTATAAGCCGGACACACCTGAGCGGAAATGTTGTAATAGTCCTGGCAGATGTAAGTCGTTATGTGTAAACATTGCCAAGAGAGGATTGGATATTTTCATTCCATTTTTGGGAGACATGACCTCTGCAGTAACGGGCAGAAATTTCCATGAGGAAATAATTTGAATTACCCCACAAAACACGCATGTTTGAAACGACTGGCAGACACTCGGAATAAAGGCACAACACCCCTTCCGATTGAAGCCCTGCTTAACATCGTAACAAACAAATGCGGGGGAGGAGCCGCGCTAGCGTAGTGGTTACAACACCGCTCTGGCGACCGGGTGATACAGGATCAAACCCGGGCGACGGCATTTGAGGATTTTTCGTCGACCGGGATTTGGACTGGATTAACTTGAGACCTGGCGAGAACATTTGAAGGAGTGTCGTCGACCAGGGACTGGCGGCTCCTGAGCCGACCCAGCTCCAATGGGTACCTCCGAAATCGGCGAGTATTTGCCTGAATGGAGAGGGACACCTGTCTCTGTACAAGAAATAAAGGGATACTCACGTAAAATCAATGTCAGGTTAGACATAAAAATAATCTGAGATTTCGCCTCGAGTATTAGCGGGCGTACGAAAAAAAAAATGCGGGGGGAGACAGGCAATATAACCTGACACTTCAGCCAGAGTAGAACACTGTGAAGATTCACTCGCGCCAAGAAGACAACCAGACCTTTGCCAGAGGTAAGACTAAAATCAGCTTTCATTTATCAGACAGGACCTTGTTTAAGCATACTCTAGACTTAAAAGCACAGGAAAATCTCTACCATTTGTCGTACGGTAGGTTAATTGGTTTATTGGACCCAGTCTAAGTAAAGAGTAAAGTTTGACTGATACACGAGAATGTATAGAAAATAGATTTCACAGGTGGTAGGTTGAGGGAAAGATATGTCTCTGGAATGAGTAGGTTTCTCTCATCCAGCCTATCCGTGCAATTATGCTTTATGATAAGACAGTCTTTGCTTCCCTGTCTAATGACAGAACAGGTTACTCTACACACACACAACAATATGTGACAACAATGACACACAAACGTGAAAAAACTAAGGATAAATGGGTATGGGTCTGACCAACACACAAAGTTAAATTTCTTTGTAGTTTATTATCACTAAACTTGACAACACCAATTATCTAAAAGATATCAAGAAATCATTTACATACATAGAAAATAAAGAAGAGAGGTGCGCCGTCCCCGTATGGAGAGAAAAAATCTCAAAATTATTAACCCAAAGGGTGAAGGTTAGCACTAGGTTACAGAATAAAACAATATTGGTACACTATAAGACCAAGTAAAGTAAACAAAATTTAGACAATCAGATTTGTGGATAATTTCCAGCAAAACAAGAAAATCATCACACACTCTCTCGCACAGTGGCCACTTCTCACACTCTTACCTAATTTGCTCCTATACTAGGTCTGTGGTATCTCTTGGTAACATAATTATTCCGTGAACATAATTCCTATTTCACTATGATTATACTGTCACCCCCAGCTGTGGACAATCCAAATTGGCCCCAGTTCATCCCAAAAAACTAGTGAGGTGAACGCCGAATATGGTGCTTCTATCTGGATATAGGTGTTTCTACCAATAGTTGGAAATATGAGAATCCTTGAGGTTTACCCTTTAGAGAGGGGAATATTTCCAGTATTGGGATACATCTGGTTGCTTAAAAAATGTTAAAAAATGATGATGATGGTTCTTCTTTCGGCCACATCTGTGTCAGAGCGCCGATTCTGCACAGTGTATAAATGTAAAAATGTTAATCTGGATTTTAAGTCCAGTATTTATATTTATTGTCATCCAATATCATCGGCAAGAACGCTTATAAATGAAATGGATAACGAACCAGAAAAGTAAAAGACCGCTGGTCGCCCTTGAGATCAGGTCTGCAAAAAATATAAGAGCACATTTGTGGGAGCAAATGCTACCATTCTATGTAGATATCTCTATAGATACAGACGGGGACAAGACGATCTCTTATCCTCTCTGTCAGTCCTGACTAAGTTCAAAAGACACACGGTGTTTCCCTACGCCTACACGCTTGCAGACGTCGCTGGCCGCTAATCTGGGTCGGACCGAGTTTATGATAGCTCACCCGCCCCTGCTCACTGCTGGCGGTCAGCGTACGGTGTTAATTATTATTTAATTTTCCATATGCACCACCTACAACAATAATCGTCTGTCATTAAATAACTATTAAATTGTCGGTGTCTGTTCGTTTGTCGTATGGCATTAAAAATAATAGACGCTATAATAACAAATTACAAATGAAATTTAAACATGTATTCTATACTCCCGCTATCAGTCGCCTAACGCCTATAAGTTCGGTCTGCTTAACAGTCGAGTTTATCTCTCTCTCTCTCTCTCTCTCTCTCTCCTGGGGGAGTTTAAATGTCGCGTCCGTCTACACTGTAAACATAATTACCGTCTCGTCTCAGTGAGTTAGCGATCGGGTGGTGGACTAACATTTTAATTGAATATCTGGTATGAAAATCAATACGCGTTATTTTATTTAATAGATCTTACTAGAGAGAAAAAATCTAAGAGAAGTGTAAGTGTTTAAATGCTATCACCACTTTTAAATCCTTAGAACTGTTTTCCTCTTACAAGAAAATTCAGAACGAAAGTCTCCACGGATCACTTATAAACAATTCCAACAAGAAAAATGGTTCTCGGACTGCGCGCTAGACTATTCAAATTTTGACTGACTTCTGATGCCACGGTTAATAAAACAGCAGTATTTATATCATTAGATTTCTCTGATCTCTAATGGTGTTAAGTTCGCGCTCCTGTGTGTGTGGCGAAGATTCAGAAGCTAGAGCTCAAGATGAAAAGCTTACGATTCAGACCACCAGAGTCTCTCGTCTAAAGTTGTTGACCGACATCAAAGACTTTAGTTCTGCTAGCGGTTTTCTCTTCAGAATGCCCGCGTCTCGAGATCAAAGAGCACAGGGGAGTTCTAGACTTTCCCTGAGTAAAACTATAAAGTGTCTGTGCCGTCGCTCTCTCACGTGCTGTCTGTCTGTCAGGTATTATGATTGACCGATGAACTCGCGTGAGTAGAACGAAGTAAACAAAGCCTGATTTGCTTCCTGTTATGACTGACAGGTCACTAAAATGGTAAACACTGTGTTAGCCCGTGTTTAAAGTAAAGAAGGCCGGGACAAAATTGTACGTTGCAGAAATAGACAGTTGGTAAAAAGCATGTATAGCTTGCAAATCAGAGAGCAGCTATAAGGTTACAACAAGCTGTCAGATTACTGTATGCTCTATTTCAGTACACGTCACACCATTTTAACGCGGAAAACCGGAATCTGAGGGAACTGAAACACAGGTCAAAGTAAGAACTTATTGTTAAAGTAACAACACCCCAGACCAAGTGTAAGAGGCCTCTACAAGTGCCTTTATGTCTCTGAGCTTAATGATTGGCGTAAGTTGTACATTTTGAATTCTATATTTTTTTCATTATTAACATGTGAACTAATAAGTGAATATTAATATGTGAAAATTGCTAGTGGATGTCCCAAGTCATTTGTGGCTGGCAACCACAGCAAGTAGAATGATAATTTCATGAACAGCACTGCCAGGGCTTTATTGCTAGTTTCTTCTAAAGAACCAAAAGCAGAGGTAGTCCCAAGTTCCACATGGAGCAGGGAGTGAATGATGAAAGAAATGATGTACATACTTGTTGTATTATTAACCTTTTCAACCAGTGTAAATGTAAAATATATTCACTCTAAATGTAATAAAAGTTTACAACCTTTTTTAACTGATGTAAATGTAAATATATTCAAACTATATTGTTGACATCCTCAACTAAAATTAAATATAATACTATTCATTTTAAATGAAAAGATAGTTTTCGCCCACTGGGATTAAGATTAATTCTCAGAAAAGGTAAACATTTTGAAGATAGATGGGATGGTGGAATAGGAAGATGGGGACACATAAGTATGTGTTGGGAAACTCAATACTCAGATGGTGATTGTTTCTCTTCTTTTGCCATATTCGTTGGTGGTACCAGTTGAGGGTACTATTTCTGGAACAAGTGAGGGTATAAGTGGCCTGAAGTCGACGCTAGACATCATCGTCAGACGGTCTTAGAGACGCGGGACCAGCTTTACAGTTACTCCTTGATTCTACTCGGAACGTGTTGCAACTTTTAATCTTGACCAGGAACGCAAGCGATCCCGTCATCTATCTGCAAAGACCCAAACATCAGCGGGAGCAGAAACAACTATTGGCAGCTAAGTAAAACTTAAAAGCTACCAAGTGAACTGTCTATTAATGAAAACCATAACATGACACTGTGATGAATACTTTTTTCTAAACAATTATTCATTTTTGTAAATGTTAAGACTTAATTGATTATTAAATTTGTTACTTGTATAAAGGCAAATCTAAAGTTGATATCATCATTTTGAATGTACTACATCCGTATGTCTCAGCCAATTTCTTAAATACACGTAAGCAGAGCTAAACAATAATAAGAGGAAATTCGCTGAATTAACTCAGCTGGGGGCTTGTACGAGCTAAAATTATATTACCTAATCCTTCACAAAAGTTGACGGCAGATACTAGAGTTAACGTGCTCAGCCAATGCAGCATTGTTCTCGCTTTTCTGAATATCCTGTGAAACTCCCTTGAGGTAGAAGCATCATTAGCCTTCATTCTACAACTCTGCAAAGTAATCTTGTGCGAAGGTAGACACATTTGAAGACCCACATTAATTACTCTTCAGTTTTGGCCACAGTTGGACCACTACTGCAGAGCTAACCGTGACAGGAAGTCAGTGCATAAGTCTTAAAATGCTCTAGATTATACGCGAAATTTGTGTTCTTACACAAACACATGGCTTCCCATATGGCTCCGCTGGGAAAAGGTCCAATCAGAAGCAGTTTAGTTTAGCATTCCAATACCAAACAAACCACAAGTAGGTGTCTGATTTTGGTAGGGGTTTTCCCCACCCTCATGTGAACATTACTATTTGACAACAAAAGGTTTTGCCCACTACATGTTATTTTCAAATTCATCTGAACATACTATATGACCATATAAGGTCTTGCCACTTCCGTGTTACTTGATATGTTTACCAAACCCACTACATCACCGATCTATCCCAGCTATAACGTCTGGTAAATCTCTACCAAGGTGTTACTTTCTCATAGTTGTTTATTAAAACAAAGGCATCGGGTGTTATATCAGATATGCCGTGTATTTGGGCAAGTCATGTTTGCAACACTAATACATTATCTAAAAATGCCATCTGTTGTCCATATATTAGACTTAACCCACAGGTTTTCGTCACCATTTGCTGGATGTTTTACAGTATAAAACACATTTTCCGTCTGACCGGGAGATTGTTACTTAATCTGACATGCGATAATCTGCTCAATACGCAAACAACTTCGCGGCGAACAAACAGATGACAATGTTGCTTTGTCTCCAGTCTCGCTAGACACCGACAACCACAAATGAAAATAAACTGGTCAGGCAGACTTTGGGCTGGTAAAGTACCTGGGTCAACCAGTTTGGGTGACAAGATGACCTTGGTCGATGAAAGCGAAAAGGTACGATCAGGAGCTAGAAGAGTTAAAAATAGCATAGAAAAAAAAAAGAGTTATACTGTTCAAAAAAAAGAAACGCAACATTATTGCAGTGGTAATGGACACCCAATTTCAAACTTGTACCAAAATTTTATTTTACGGAATTAATGTTTCAATCTTGGCATGAAGAAACTTTCAGACTTTAACAATGAAAAGATGTTCATTAAATTTGGTTTGGACTTTTTTTCTTTGCGACTGAGGCCTTCGTTTCAGTAAGGTGTATGGCCTCCTCTGGCCTCTATCAGAGAACGACATCTCCTTGACATGGATCTGATTAGCAGTTGGACCTGTTGTTGTGGGATGGCTGCCCACTCTTCCAGCAGTGCAAGAGACAACTGTCAGAGATTGGCTGGAGCCACGTCTCGCTGGCGAAGTCGTCTTTCGAGTTCATCCCATAAGTGTTCTATGGGGTTCATGTCTGATGACATGGCTGGTCACGGAATGGTCTGGACGTTGTTCTCAGCGAGGAACTGGGTGGTGAGTTGTGCCACATGAGGTCGAGCGTTATCCTGCTGAAAAATCGACCCTCGGGCAGCAAGAAGTGGAAGGACGTGAGGAAGAAGAATTTCAGCGACGTATCGTTGGGCATTCAGGCGTCCTTCAATTCGCACCAGGTCACTTCTTCCCATGAAGTTGATCGCCCCCCACATCAGTACACCTCCACCACCATGTGGAGGAGCTCATCAACGCTGTTCTGGGCATAGCGCTCATGGACTCTGCGGTAAACTCTTCTCCGTCTATCGTGTCGCTGGAGCACAAAAAATAATTCATCACTAAACCAAACCCGTCTCCAGTCATTCCCAACGGTCAATTGACGATGCTGGTTCGCCCACTGCAGTCGGTTCTGGCGATGCTGGTCCGTTAGAACAGGACCTCTGTAGGGACTTCTAGCCCAAAGACCAGAGTCATGCAGCCGGTTCCTGACCGTTTGATCTGAAATTCGACGAGCTGCTGACATTGACTGGACTGTGGAGGACGCAGATGCAAGTCGATTCCTGAGGTGACGCAGCCGTATGAAGCGGTCTTCGGCAGGAGTTGTGACTCTGGGTCTTCCACTGCGCGGCCGGTCTGCCACTGAGCCAGTTTCTTGAAATCGCCTCCAAAGGCGACTAATGGTGATTCTAACCACATTAAATTGTCTGGCCACTACACTTTGTGACTGTCCAGTCTGTAAACGTCCAATGATGATGAGTCGTTGTTCTGTAGTGAGATTAACCATACTTGCGCATTGAATTTTCAACTGAATTTATTCGAGGAGCGTCAATCTTTTATAGGCATTCAATAATATGGTCAGAGAGTTTTGTGTTCAGTAAGTTTCACGGGATTCTCATGAACCTGTCACGAGTTATTGTCAAAAATGTTGTTTTGACCTTGACCTCTTTCATGACCTCACGAAACTTGAGGTGAGTACAATTCAGGTAACCACGAGAAGTTAATGACAAGGTGGACACAGTCGATAGGTTGACTAATGTCCAATCAGTGAATATCTTTTATAAAAGTAACACCAAAAAAGTTGCGTTTCTTTTTTTTGAACAGTATAGAAAGAGAAAGAGCTCTCAAAGAGTTAGACAGAAGTAATTTTGATGGCAAGTAAAAAGATGAAAATTAATTACTTTGGGTGATATGAAAAATTTAAAAATGAAGTACTTAGTGATCAGGAAAAGTTAGAACTTTAAGCCTATCACCTCTGTTAATTTTCTATTGCCTGGTTTTCTATTTCTTTATTTCTCACGAGTATGAGCAGCATACCCATTTATGTTTGTTCGTTTGTTTTTTTATTTATGTTCACATTGTTTGTTGCTGTGTTTATACATATTTTGCGTGTTTATACATATGTTACCAAAAAAACTACTACAGCAATGTACCGCTTAGCGCTGTTAATTCGTTCTTGAAAACTCGAGCGCTAACAGAAAAAGCGCTAAACGAAAACTGATTTCCTATAAGAATTAATAGAAATAGAACTAATTCGTTCCCAAGGCCCAGAAAGCCTATCAAAATTAATTAGCACGGGATTTAAAAACTAGTTAACAACATTTATTAGCTGCGTATAATTATCAGACAAATTGAACACAAAGGAAATATTATAAGTACTGTATTTTAAACAAAATAGTATAGGACTTTAATCGCTGCTACTCTCGTCGCTTGTGGCTACAATTGTCACGACAGAGCTGTCTTCATCATCAGACGACTCA
>JAMPIV010000805.1:7500-10000 GCA_024509875.1 Oreohelix idahoensis
ACACAAATTATTTATTGCTTCTTGGGATTGTCTTGGTGTTGAACTTAAGAAATACATACATACATACATACATATCAGAATCTTTATTCTCCATAAAATACATTAATATGTACAGACATGATATAATAGATACAACATGGCAAATAGGAGAATCATTAGAATTTACATAAAGTGTTGAAGACGTCTCAAGTAGTTATATGTGGGTGTTTTTACATCGAACCTTCGTTTTACACATACATAAAAAAATTTTAAGCTTTCTAAAAGACATTGGCATATAATGATATGGTATACCCTGCCAAAAATGAGAATTATTGAAATTTACAAAATGTGTGAGGAATACCATTCAAGTAGAGCAATATGGTTGTTTTTACATGGAGGTTTTATCAGAATTTTGTTTGCCATAAAAAAAAAACTTTGACCGCTAGTGGAGTGAGATATTAAATGTAGCATCAAATACAATAGTCGTATGGTATAGTATACAGAGGAGCACAATTGAGTTTAGACTGTGTGGAAAACATCCCAGCAATTCAAAATGGGTGTTTTTTACATCGAAGTTTCCATATTCTGTAAGAACCTATAATTGCACTAATACTGACATATTTACATAAAACCTTTGCTTCAAATTTCCGCAACCCTAGCGACATTAATCCACTCACACACTTTGCATGCACATGACCCAAACTACCAATTATCAGTACGATTACATGCGTACGGTAGCCTAGTTCGTTAATTTCTGCAGTCAATGGATAGTACTTATCAAATTTATGTTGGTAACATTTATCTAAATGGGCATCGTATGGTATTGCTGCCTCCACTATAAAAGCTGTTTTGTTCTGTCGATTGATTATTGTTAAATCATACATACATACATACATACATACATACATACATACATACATACATACATACATACATACATACATACATACATACATACATACATACATACATACATACATACATACATACATACATACATACATACATACATACATACATACATACATACATACATACATACATACATACATACATACATACATACATACATACATACATACATACATACATACATACATACATACATACATACATACATACATACATACATACATACATACATACATACATACATACATACATACATACATACATACATACATACATACATACATACATACATACATACATACATACATACATACATACATACATACATACATACATACATACATACATACATACATACATACATACTAACATACATACATACATACATACATACATACATACATACATACATACATACATACATACATACATACATACATACATACATACATACATACATACATACATACATACATACATACATACATATACATACATACATACATACATACATACATACATACATACATACATACATACATACATACATACATACATACATACATACATACATACATACATACATACATACATACATACATACATACATACATACATACATACATACATACATACATACATACATACATACATACATACATACATACATACATACATACATACATACATACATACATACATACATACATACATACATACATACATACATACATACATACATACATACATACATACATACATACATACATACATACATACATACATACATACATACATACATACATACATACATACATACATACATACATACATACATACATACATACATACATACATACATACATACATACATACATACATACATACATACATACATACATACATACATACATACATACATACATACATACATACATACATACATACATACATACATACATACATACATACATACATACATACATACATACATACATACATACATACATACATACATACATACATACATACATACATACATACATACATACATACATACATACATACATACATACATACATACATACATACATACATACATACATACATACATACATACATACATACATACATACATACATACATACATACATACATACATACATACATACATACATACATACATACATACATACATACATACATACATACATACATACATACATACATACATACATACATACATACATACATACATACATACATACATACATACATACATACATACATACATACATACATACATACATACATACATACATACATACATACATACATACATACATACATACATACATACATACATACATACATACATACATACATACATACATACATACATACATACATACATACATACATACATACATACATACATACATACATACATACATACATACATACATACATACATACATACATACATACATACATACATACATACATACATACATACATACATACATACATACATACATACATACATACATACATACATACATACATACATACATACATACATACATACATACATACATACATACATACA
>JAMPIV010000805.1:15000-55000 GCA_024509875.1 Oreohelix idahoensis
ATTACATGCGTACGGTAGCCTAGTTCGTTAATTTCTGCAGTCAATGGATAGTACTTATCAAATTTATGTTGGTAACACTTATCTAAATGGGCATCATATGGTATTGCTGCCTCCACTATAAAAGCTGTTTTGTTCTGTCGATTGATTATTGTTAAATCAGGTTTTACGGCATGAGTCTTAAATGAGGCGTTGCTGCTGCCGAAAAGTGATGGTTTAACTATTATCTCTTTGTTTATTGTTATGTCACCTTTATTATTGTATGCAGATTTCAGCTTCTCATAAATAATGTCTACAGCTCTATTGTGCCTTTGTTGGTATAATGTTTGAAATTTGGTACATCCATTCAATAAATGTGACACTGTTTCGTATGGGTGGTTACATATGTTACCTTGTCGGTGGCGGGTCTGATATCAGAGGAGAGATACATACATGTATGTATGTATGTATGTATGTATGTATGTATGTATGTATGTATGTATGTATGTATGTATGTATGTATGTATGTATGTATGTATATATATATATATATATATATATATATATATATATATATATATATATATATATATATATATATATATTAATATATCTCTATCCACTCACGTGCACGCACATACAAGTGACGACAGTTAGACACACAGACGTGGGAAAACTATAACGATGATTATATAGATATTTTGGAACGAGCTGACCAACGCACTAGAATAAGTTTATGAGTAGTTTATTTTATCAGAATAAACTTCTCTCACAACATATAAAGTTACATCAAATCTAATACAGAAAGTCAAAAAAAATCATGGTATTGCTATAAGGATGATAGACCCACAGTATGATCCTTCTCCTCGATGTGCAACCCACAGTCCCGTTAGAAGGAAAGATGATTGCCCCAAACAGTCACAGATACATATGATTGGGTCAAATATTTTCCCTGTTAAAAATGATGAACAGACTTGGATATGAGTATGGTCTATCCTAAGGAAAATATAGTTAGCAACAGATCTGGCATAAGGAAAATTACGAGGTGGGTGAATCAAACATAGAACCATCACTCAGTCTACTTTCACTCGGCTCTTTCATCAGGGCCCTGACTCGCACAACCTTACCTACAATCGTGCTGTTGTTCGCCGTCTGGCGCAAACCTTAGTGTACACTTCGTTTAATCTGTCTATCTTTTGGATGAAAACGGATACCCAGCTCTGCAGATCTTGGTTTTATTCATCGTGTCCGGGGAGCGTCCGCTTCATGCGATCGTTCTTTCTTTACAGATTTAAGTTATGGTCACTTAGTCACGATGTAAGAGTTAGGTTTCAGTGGGCACACAGTGTCAGAAACACGAGGTTTCCCTTAATTAGGAAGATGACCGGTGGACAACTTCTCTCAACAGATAGTCTTGGTTCACCACTCACTTGGTTAAAAATGTCGGAAAAGTTAATGTTATTCTGTAACTATTCTCGCCACAAGGCAGCATGTACATTAGAGTTTTTGAAGAAATATGACCTGGCTCAAAGGCCCAGTATAGACATTTAGTCTTAAAAAAACCCGTTAGTGGGATTGGTATTATGTCTATCTCTGAAGGCACACGCACTGTCAGACAGATATTACATGAAAACCCACGTGGTTAAAGATAAGAAATGTCTATGTTTCTCACAGGTATGTCTTTGTACTAAACGCTGGCAAAGTTTGAGTTAACCCCAGTTTTCTCTGAATGTAAGAAAAACAACATCATATAAAATATTATTACATACTATTCCTCGGATATAACTTACATTATAACCTGCAAACGTAGAGCTTGTCTTATCGTTTAACACTCCCGTGAAATAAGTTATATTCATAAAATCAATCACCATGAATTAGAAATACCTAAGTATTTCGTCAATACTCAGTGATGAATCTATGTAGTTATAAGTTAGTTTTAAAATATTCTCGACTGAGTATTTAGCAGTTAAATTAAATTCATTTATGGCTGCCTGAGTTTAAGCTTAAAATTTTAATTTATTCTGCTTTCCACTGAACCACGTCACTGGAGAATATTACCGACTTTTAAATTTTGGCACTCTGCACAGAATCTAACTAGTGAAATATGAAATAAGCGATTATCACTTTAAACACTTCACAAAATATTAGATACTTAATATAATATTTACTTCAACACAGAACTACGGTATCACAACGAAACTAAGAGTTTCACTTATAAGTTTAGGTATCTAGAACGAAGTGACCACGTCTACTGCAAATGGAGAATGAGTGACTTGTCTAAAACTCTCTCGGTAGATATATCTTAAACGGACAAAGGATGAGCGTTATTTTCAAAACCCGAAATAGCGCCGGTCTCTCCCCTTTCCTAACACTTCACCTTAATTCAGACTCTAGCCGTAAACTGCCACTAGTGCGTCTTCACACCTACGCTGAGAAACTTAACCATAGAGCGTGAGTGTCATGGAAAAACCAGACTAGATGTCTCATTCCAGAGCA
Organism: Oreohelix idahoensis; assembly: GCA_024509875.1. Lineage (NCBI taxonomy): Eukaryota > Metazoa > Mollusca > Gastropoda > Stylommatophora > Oreohelicidae > Oreohelix > Oreohelix idahoensis. The sequence continues at coordinate 17,473 of JAMPIV010000805.1, forward strand.
CTGCATGAGTGTCATATTACACTTCACTGCTAAGAAAATGGTCGTGAGTGTTCGTGTCAGATGCGAATGCTAGACGTTATGTCTGCTCTGAGCGAATGCGTGGTGGCAGTTTTCACACCTCCCCGAGAAACTCAGCCTGAGAAACGCTGTGACAGGGGAAAATGTAGACAATCCTATGTCTGAGCAAAAGCGAATTTAACACCATATTCGTCTACTGCAGGGCTGACATCTCACGTAATAGAATGCATATCAAGCATGAGAAAAAGAAACGGTAAAGTGAGAATGGGAAAAATAATATTTATGTCGCAAACGAACGAATGCGAAAACAGGAATAGGATAAAAGAGCGATAATTTTTTTTTTTCGTACGCCCGCTAATACTCGAGGCGAAATCTCAGGTTATTATTTTATGTCTAACCTGACATTGATTTTACGTGAGTATCCCTTTTTTCTTGTACAGAGACAGATGTCCCTCGCCATTCAGGCAAATACTCTCCGATTTCGGAGGTACCCATTACAGCTGGGTCGGCTCAGGAGCGGCCAATCCCTGGTCGACGACACTCCTTCAAATGTCCTCGCCAGGTCTCGAGTTAATCCAGTACAAATCCCGGTCGACGAAAAATCCTCAAATGCCGTCACCCGGGTTTGATCCTGGATCACCCGGTCGCCAGAGCGGTGTGGTAACCACTACGCTAGCGCGGCTCCCTAGAGCGATAATAAAATAAAGGACACGGGTAGAAAAAGAAGGAAATATAGAAAATTTGTTGATCATAATCTCTATGCGACAGAACGTCCCCCCTTTAAGATATGGAAGCACTCCATGTCTACGTTATGGAAATAAATTTCCTATATCCGTAGCTTCAGGGTGTCTGTCGTCTTCCCTCTCATCTCCTCCCTCCGTCTCTCTCCAATTCCTACTCAAGTCTACTCCCAAAGTTTTCTTTCTCTGGAATGTCTCCCATGCGCGCTTGAAAGAGCGTCGCCGCTTTTGACATTTTTGAAAGATTCCGTGGGATTGCAGTGGAATTTCCCTGCCACTAACGTCATCTTCGTCAATTTTGGCGATCGTCAGGAGATGTTCGGAGGTCGGCACCGGTCTTTCCAAGAATCTCTTTAGCAGATTTAAATGGAAAACCTTCTCCTTTCCTTCAATAGAGATCTGGTAGTTAGCCTTAGAAATCTTTTTCAGGACGGTAAACGGCCCTTGCCATCCGATCCTCAGTTGGTTGTTCCCAGTGGGGAGTAACACCAAAACCTTCTCTCCTGCTTCCAGTTCTCTTTCTTTCGCGACTTTCCTGTATCGGTTAGCGTGCTTTGTGCATGCTCGCTTAAAGTTAGTCGTTGCTAGGTCCCATCCTAGTTTCAACATTTCCTTTAAAACCGACACATATTTACTTGCTGAGACAACTGTCTCATCCGCCTTCTCGTCTGTCAGAGACTGAAGTAAGGCTTCAAGCGGGCCCTTAATGGGTCTGCCGAATAAAAGCGTAGCTGGCGGAAATCCTGTGGAAGTATGAGGAGATCCTCTGTAGCTAAATAAAGCTGCAGGAATACAAAGATCCCAATCTTCAAGTTTCACTTGTGCCAGTTTACTTAACATCCTGTTGAGGTTTCCGTTAACACATTCCACGAGCACATTTCCGGCCGGAGTATAAAGCTTTATGTAGATGTGTTGGTTCCTCAAGATCTTAACGATCTCATCCATCAACAGGTTTCGGTATGGAGATCCGTTATCCGTCAACACTTGCTGAGGAAATTTCAACCGAGTGAAAATCTGCACGAGGGCTTCTGTGACATGCTTGGCATCTGCGCATGTTAGCGGGATAGCTTCTGCCCATAAAGTGCATGTGTCGACTAAGGTCAGGATAAACCTGTTCCTTCTTTTAGTCCTTTCTAGGGGTCCTAAAATGTCAATCACAACCCATTCCAATGGTGTTCCCATTATTGGCATTTCACCCATGTGGACTGGGGGTGTCCGTTGCTTGGGTGGTACACGTTGGCACTGGGCACAGGATTTGACATACCTGATAATATCAGTATTTACTCCTGGCCACCAATAATGAGTAATTATCCGTTGGTTTGTGGCGTTCTGTCCCATATGTCCGCTAAAGGGAAGAGAGTGCCCCATTTCTAGGATTTGGCTTCTGTACTGTTTCGGTACTAGGAGCTGATTGTAACCTTGGTCAGGCTTGCCCGTTCTGCGATAAAGTACGCCATCCTTAGAAAAAATGTCCCCGTGCTGTCTGGGTTCATTAGCCATGGGCAGCTTCCTAAAGCAGGGTGCCAAAGTAGGGTCCTTTTGTTGCGCTTTTAAGTTCCATAGGTAACAAATTTGGCGCAGGCTCCCGTTCCTTCTTGGTTTGCCCTCTTGTAGTTACTGCTGCCACAATCGGCTCTTCCGGTTTCCCAATAAACACGTATATACCGCCAAGTATGACTGGGTAGATAGGGTCATCCATAACAGCCGCTTTGATCACCCCTCTGTCACCAACTCAAAGTGGATCTCCACCAGTGCGATGGGAAGCGCTCTAGGTGCCTCACTCTTAAGAACTCCACAAAGTTCGACGGTCTCTCCTGTCTCTTGACCGGGTTTAACCAGGTGTCTGGCAACAATGCAATCACAAGAAAGCCCCGTGTCAAATAAACAAAAAGTTTGAGAACCGTTCAAAATAACAGTACCTCGCGTAGAGGGTCTATCCCCAACAGGTTTGGGAATCACTGTCAATAATTCCGGCTTGCGAGACTGTTAGCAAGCATCCGATACGTTTCGGCTCAGTGTGCTCTCTCTGATCATTAGTCCCGTGCTCAGGGGTTCTCCCTTTGCCACCTTGTCCTTTCTGGTTGCGCTGCCATTTATGGCGGTCGGGTTGATCAGACTGTTTATTGTGGTTGGGGTACTTGTTTTTGTAGAACTTAGATTTTTCAGGAGGGGGGTTTTGAGGTCCAGTTTCTCTGTGGTTATTCTGATTAGAAGCATGAGAAGATTGATCTAGATTATTCTTCCGAAAATGCTCTTCTGTCGGTTTACGTTTTGTGGCCGGCAGTTCGGCCAGCGCATTTTGATAACGCTCAAACTTTTCCAAAATGTCTTCAAGCTTTTATGCACCTTGCTCAGCTAAAAATCTTCGGGTATCAGCAGACAAAGTGTTCTTTATTTGTTCTGTTAAAACAAATTCTTCAAGACCTTCATAGGTAGAGGGGAGCTGCGAGAGCTCAAGGCACTTTCTCAAGTATCCCTTTAGATGGGAAGAGAACTGCTGAAAAGTTTGAGCTCTCCTTCCTGCTGTTGCGAAACAGTTGCAAAAATATGCGAGCATTCATTTCAAAGCGCTCCAGTAACGCTTTCTTCAATACATCGTAATTGTCTTGTTGGCTGCTCTCCAGTTTGGCGTAAACCTCATACGCAGAACTTTTCAAAGCCTGGGAAAGCTTCATATTCCAACGCGACTTCTCTAAACCGTACAGAGTTGCAATTTTCTCAAATTTTTCTAGATACGTGTCAATCTTCTCATTAGGACAAGGGAAAGATTCTAGCGGAAAAGACATAGCAGTAAGATGAGGAGATTGAGTGTTAGAAGGATCAGTTAAGGAAGAATGAGGAGAAGACTCTCCATTGCTGGAGGTAGAGGCAGCACCGCGGCTTTGGAACTCTAGAGTCTTAAGCGCCAACTCGTGCTGTCTCTGTTTCTCTTTATCCTCATGCTGTCTCTCCTTCTCTCTTTCCTCATGCTGTCTGTCCTTCTCTCTTTCCTCAAGCTGTCTTTCCTTCTCTCTTTCCTCATGATGTCTCTCCTTCTCTCTTTCCTCATGCTGTCTCTCCTTCTCTCTTTCCTCATGCTGTCTCTCCTTCTCTCTTTCGTTCGCCCTGTGAATTTACATTTCCTCATCCATCTTCCTCTGCTCTCTAGCTTCGGCTGCTTTCCTCTCCGCCGCTTTTACCTTCTGCTCCGCATCATATATGTCAAGTTCTTCGTTGACAAACGCTTTCGCTTCTTCTCCTTGTAATCCCTATTCCTTTGCTTCCTGTCTGAGGATCTGCCTAAGTTTCGCCCTCTCTGCCATAGTAAATAGGTGACTGAGACTTAGACGAGAAAGAAATTAAGAAAAAGGATACACTGGTTCCTACCACGAGCGAGAAAATACCAAAACAAAAGATGATATACTTTAACCTGGGATACCTCCTCCAATGATATAGTATCTAACTATCGCTGCTATTAATCGGCAATAAAGCACCTAATGCAAGCGACTACGCCAAATAAATGGTAGTTAAGATTACTCACTGAAAAATACGTTGCTACAGTGGAAACAAAATAATTATTGCAAACATTTTTAAGGATAAAAAAAATCCCTTAATTTTAGGTCCACTACAAGTTCACCCCTGAAGACAGTTAGGGTAAAGGAGGCAATTACAGGACGTTTAGTCTGATCGCGCTCCTTAGCTTAGCTCAAACACCTACTCTTCAGAACCCTGTGACTGTTACACAATCACAATTTTACCAGCGCTTAGTATTACAAAATCAATAATAAACATATATTCCGACAAAATCAACCTGTAACTCAAATGTATATTACTAAAGATGCTGTGGAAAAACAATACTTAATTGTGTGGTCAGCACGCCCATAAACAGAACGTTTGTCTAGGGGAATAGTTATTTTTAAAGATACACAATACCACGAGACAATCACACTCTTACTCTATTACAGAATAAAGAAAATTCAGACGAGCTGATATTTGTCGTACTCGTCTTCCTATTCTAAGTTCAAAAAAATCCTACGGACGAGACCACATTTGTCGTACGTGCTCGGGATTTTGGGTTCAATTCCCGGAAACGAGCTACCATTTGTCGTAGATTTTTGATATAAGAATTAAGACTTGGGTTGGTCCCTTCTGAATAGATTTAGAATAGGTGATAGCTCAGTGAGATATGATAAAATAGAGAAATAGATTTCCACGAGTGAAATGGTAGAATGTGATAGAGGCTGTCTCTGAGATCGAGAAATCTTCTCTCTCTCTCTCTCTCTCTCTCTGCCTATCTTCTACGACAGATTTAGAGTCTATATATATATATATATATATATATATATATATATATATATATATATATATATATATATATATATATATATATATATATGTATGTATATATATATATATATATATATATATATATATATATATATATATATATATATATATATATATATATATCCACTTACGTGCACGCACATACAAGTGACGACAGTTAGACACACAGACGTTGGAAAACTATAACAATGATTGTATAGATATTTTGGAACGAGCTGACCAACGCACTGGAATAAGTTTATGAGTAGTTTATTTTATCAGAATAAACTTCTCTTACAACATATAAAGTTACATCAAATCATATACAGAAAGTCAAAAAAAATCATGGTATTGCTATAAGGATGATAGACCCACAGTATGATCCTTCTCCTCGATGTTTAGCCCACAGTCCCGTTAGAAAGAAAGATGATAGCCCCAAAGAGTCACAGATACATATGATTGGGTCTAATATTTTCCCTGTTAAAAATGATGAACCTACTTGGATATGAGTATGGTCTATCCTAAGGAAAATACAGTTAGCAACAGATCTGGCATAAGGAAAATTACGAGGTGGGTGAATCAAACATAGAACCATCACTCAATCTACTTTCACTCGGCTCTTTCATCAGAGCCCTGACTCGCACAACCTTACCTACAATCGTGCTGTTGTTCGCCGTCTGGCGCAAACCTTAGTGTACACTTCGTTTAATCTGTCTATCTTTTGGATGAAAACGGATACCCAGCTCTGCAGATCTTGGTTTTATTCAACGTGTCCGGGGAGCGTCCGCTTCATGCGATCGTTCTTTCTTTACAGATTTAAGTTAATGTCACTTAGTCACGAGGTAAGAGTTAGGTTTCAGCGGGCACACAGTGTCAGAAACACGAGGTTTCCCTTAATTAGGAAGATGACCGGTGGACAACTTCTCTCAACAGATAGTCTTGGTTCACCACTCACTTGGTTAAAAATGTCGGAAAAGTTAATGTTATTCTGTAACTATTCTCGCCACAAGGCAGCATGTACATTAGAGTTTTTGAAGAAATATGACCTGGCTCAAAGACCCAGTATAGACATTTAGTCTTTAAAAAACCCGTTAGTGGGATTGGTATTATGTCTATCTCTGAAGGCACACGCACTGTCAGACAGATGTTACTTGAAAACCCACGTGGTTAAAGATAAGAAATGTCTATGTTTCTCACAGGTATGTCTCTGTACTAAACGCTGGCAAAGTTTGAGTTAACCCCAGTTTTCTCTGAATGTAAGAAAAACAACATCATATAAAATATTATTACATACTATTCCTCGGATATAACTTACATTATCACCTGCAAACGTAAAGCTTGTCTTATCGTTTAACACTCCAGTGAAATAAGTTATATTCATAAAATCAATCATCATGAATTAGAAATACCTAAGTAATTCATCAATACTCAGTGATGAATCTATGTAGTTATAAGTTAGTTTTAAAATATTCTCGACTGAGTATTTAGCAGTTAAATTAAATTCATTTATGGCTGCCTGAGTTTAAGCTTAAAATTTTAATTTATTCTGCTTTCCACTGAACCACGTCACTGGAGAATATTACCAACTTTTAAATTTTGGCACTCTGCACAGAATCTAACTAGTGAAATATGAAATAAGCGATTATCACTTTAAACACTTCACAAAATATTAGATACTTAATATAATATTTACCTCAAAACAGAACTACGGTATCACAACGAAACTAAGAGTTTCACTTATAAGTTTAAGTATCTAGAACGAAGTGACCACGTCTACTGCAAATGGAGAATGAGTGACTTGTCCTAAACTCTCTCGGTTGATATATCTTAAACGGACAAAGGATGAGCGTTATTTTCAAAACCCAAAATAGCGCCGGTCTCTCCCCTTTCCTAACACTTCACCTTAATTCAGACTCTAGCCGTAAACTGCCACTAGTGCGTCTTCACACCTACGCTGAGAAACTTAACCGTAGAGCGTGAGTGTCATGGAAAAACCAGACTATATGTCTCATTCCAGAGCGCTGCATGAGTGTCATATTACACTTCACTGCTAAGAAAATGGTCGTGAGTGTTCGTGTCAGATGCGAATGCTAGACGTTATGTCTGCTCTGAGCGAATGCGTGGTGGCAGTTTTCACACCTCCCCGAGAAACTCAGCCTGGGAAACGCTGTGACAGGTGAAAATGTAGACAATAAGTCTCATCCTATGTCTGAGCAAAAGCGAATTTAACACCATATTCGTCTACTGCAGGGCTGACATCTCACGTAATAGAATGCATATCAAGCATGAGAAAAAGAAACGGTAAAGTGAGAATGGGAAAAATAATATTTATGTCTCAAACGAACGAATGCGAAAACAGGAATAGGATAAAAGAGCGATAATAAAATAAAGGACACGGGTAGAAAAAGAAGGAAATATAGAAAATTTGTTGATCATAATCTCTATGCGACAGATGTGTTGGCCGAAAGGAGCAGATATCGCAGCTCTGCTGTAAACAGACATAACGCAACCAACGTCCTTTTCATGACGAATGATGAAAAAGAAGAAATCTGAGATTAATAAAACACATCTGTTCACGTGACCAGGGTCCGTCAATTCGTTAAAAACAAAACATGCAGGTAGCGTCAGATTATTAGAAGTGATATACTTATTTTACTTTTTTAAAATTATTAATTAAAGTTTTTTTTCCGCTGAGAAACGCTAGAGGCCGCTCAACATCTCATTACATCCTGGCAAGAAGCCAGTAATTGAAGCGTTTACTGTACTAAGAGAAAAAAGTAATGCCGTATTAGCAGTGATAGTCTATCGTTAGACATTGTTTTTCTAACGGCTTATGGTACTTCCTAAGCCCAGTTCATGTGCTACTTGCTGCTACCATTATGTCATACACAAGATGTCTGCGAGGCTGTATACATAAAGTGTTGTCTGAACCGAGTGGTCGAAGGTCACGGCTTGTTTTACCACGCCGCGTGTGCGATATGGAGAACGGGAAGAAATCTCCCATTCCTCTATAAAACAGTACAAAAACAAATACATAAAGTATCTGACTGGATGAACAAGTGGGGATTTAATCTAAACGTTAAAAAAACCATAGGAATGATTTTCAGTAGAGGGCGTGTAATTAAAAACAATATAATTGACATAAGCATTAATAAGCAAAAAGTATGCACAGCAAAATCAACTAGATTTCTTGGCATGGTACTAGACCAGCAACTAAACTGGAACAAACACATAGACCTTTTAGTGCAAAGCAGTAGAGGACTTATTAATATGCTAAGATATATGAAAGGAAGTGGTTGGGGCGCCTGCAATAAGACAATGTCAACATTCTATAAATCATTTATTAGAGGCAAACTTGACTATGCCAGTGTTGTCTATGCATCAGCCGCCCCAAGCAATAAGAAGAAACTAGACACAGTCCAAAACCAGGCACTGTCAATAATAGCAGGTGCCTCAAAGGGAACATCAGCAGAAGCACTAGAAGTAGCGCTAGGCATTATACCCCTGGAGCTAAGGAGAAAAGAACTGAGATTCAGCTACGGGCAAGAGTGGCAAAAGATCCAACTCACCCGGCACATAAAACCTTTGATAGGGGTAACCAGTACATAGGCCACATTCCATTAAACCATAATAGATACCCGTTAGGGTGGAAAACAATGGATGAAGTGGATCAATACCCAGACCTGTTTAATGCGATAAACAGTAGTGCTCTGTATAAAGCAAAGATCCACCATGGGAATTAAAAGTGCCAGAAACTGACTCCCACTTATCAAAGATCATAAATAAATCTAACGACATAATCTCAGCAAAAAGTAAAACACTAGAGTACATAGAACGGTATACAAATAATAGCCTAACTATATATACAGATGGGTCCAAAGATGAGAAGGACAATTAGGAGCAGGAATAGCAATACCAAAATTAAAAATTTATAAAAGATACAAAGTAACAAGTAATACATCTATCTTTACAGCAGAATTAGTGGCAATCCTAAAAGCTTTAGAAATAGCTGCAGAAAATCCACCAAAAAAAGTAACCATTCTCACAGATTCCCTATCATCAGTACTAGCAATCAGAAACAGAACAGAAGGCAGCAGGCCAGACATTATAGAGGAGAAATACTACAGGTTAATACATATCTACAAAATATAGGATGCAGGGCAGCACTAACATGGATACCATCACATGTGGGGATAGCATGAAATGAGCTAGCAGACAAAGAAGGCGAATGGGGGGAGAACTAGCCATAACCAAATTGAAGTAGGCTTAGGGAAGTTTGAAATTAAGAGCTTAAGTGCTCAAAAAATAACTAAAGAACGGATAACAGCATGGGACCTAAGTAAAAAAGCAAGACACTCATATAAAATCCTTAAAAAACCAAGCAAAAAATGTCAAATAAAAGATGAACTAAAAATACCAATTAATAAAAAATTGCTGAGACTCAAGCTGGGAACTGGATATTTCATGATTGAGGAACCCACATGTGAAGAGTGTCAAGAACCAAACACAATTAGGCACTTTCTAGTGGACTGCAAAAAATATGACCAACAGAGGCAAAACATTAAGACATACTGTAGTAACCACAGGGTAGAAATGAGTGTAGAAAATCTGATAGGCACAAAGAGCCCTTCAGAAATGCAAAAGTTAATAAAACACTATATTACAAAAACTAAAGCTAACATATAAAAATCAAATAAGGAATTGAACCAGTAGTCCAAACTGGTGAAAGACTCGCCCCAGAAACATACAGATTAACCAAATAAACCATCCAGTAAAAATCAAAAACATACTAACTTAGAAAATAGCATATATTGGAATTTTTTTTTAAAAACCATGTTGAACTATAACTACAAAAGGAAAAATACCGACTAGAGATAATATAATATAAAACAAATACAAACAAAAACATATTACAATAAAAGAAACACGTCCTGATATAACCAACAAATCCACGTACATGGTAGATGGTTGAAAGGGGCGTGCTACAAAATGAAGTAGCAAACACATTAATTAAAAAAAAAAAAAAACTGCATTTTATCGTTCGCTCTGACAGAATCCTAGTTGCACTAGCATAGTCGGATTCCTGCTGGATTTCATCTAACTTCGTGACTATTGGAGTGTATTCTTTCTGTGCAGACGGTAATTTATACATTAGCTTCGAGTGATCATTGGTCGAGTCATTTCTATTGATTTCAATGGATTGTGGTGTAAATTTAACCTTATTAAATAAACCCATTTTCAAAGTTCTAGTGCAAACTAATGTTACAGCTAAAAGTATTTCCTAATACAATTGACGCGTAAATTTATTTTGCAGACGTTAAAGAGAATTATAACTTTAATACAGTTTAGTTCTGTATAGATAGATGTGCTTTTAATTATTTTTAACTCACGGGAAGTTTTCCTGATTTGTTAATTGACGACGCTAATAAGTAAATAGGCTAACTGTAATTTATCGCGTCAGATTATAATATTATTTGTAATGCATTTCTTGTTTTGATTATCTTTCATTCAGAACGATCATTCAACCTGCATCCCAGCAATTATTAATTATATACAGAGTTCTGCCAAACTCAATTTGATAACTCCAGTAACATATGAACTTTTTAAAGCTAAACTTGTGGCGACCTGTAATGGGCCCCGCTCCTCTGAACGTAACTGAGAAAAAAGCCATTCAAGAACCACTTTAAAAATACTAGTTCATATAGAGTCCTTAAAGGAAACTGGAAGCAGAACATATTTTATTCACTGCCCCTAATTTGTGAAGAAAAAGCATCGATACCTGAACACTGTCACGCATATTCAGTGGATTTTAACCCCCCCCCCCCCCCCCCGAATAAAGAAACTTACCTCAGTGTTTTTCTTAACTTGTGACATTACGGAAAAAGGAAGTTATCTCCGCCAGCTGTGCCAATTTTAGGAACCACACCATACCTCACGCTTAGCCAAGTGCCTGTGCCTTTCTTTAGGAACTTTATCTAATAAACAAACAGTACCGTTAAACTTCAACGTCCAGCGATTTCGGGACACTTTGTTAACTTAAACAACCCGCAAAATCTGGGGCTGTACACGGAAGAAATTACTTTTACCTAAGCCAAGGTTTAGTGCTGTTTTTTTTAATGTATTTCCTATGAAGTGCTGTCGTGAATTATTCTAATCCCCATATATAAATTAAAACGTAAATGCAAAGCCTAACAAATAAATTTAATAAAAGGAAAGAAGAATGGTAAAGAACAGTGCTGTCACAATGACTGTACTCGAAATCCCCCTTGTTTTCTACTTCGTCGGCAAATTGTAACGCTTTCACGTTGATAGTAAAAGCCTACTGTATTATTACCCGCTTTCTTCAATGAAACGTGTGCTGTATTTCTTGGAAAAACATTGAGATACGCAAGCTGATCCATGACCTAAATTTAATATTTCATTCATTCCATTTTATACACGGCGTAACTAAAAGACAGATGGACTAAAGGATAGCGAGAAGGGAGAGGCAGAAAAGCAGGGACACGTGCAACACTAAACCCGCGTCGCGCGATACACAATTGCTGCCATCACGCGTGTAAGGCCACATGCACTAACTTTATTTCAATTCGACAGTGATAAAATTCACTACCCTTCCCAGAGTTAGGTTTTAAAATCCTGAAAAACGCTTATTGGGAAAAATGACATTAGATGGGTTTACGTTTGAAAACATGACAGTACCCAGACACCACATGGGGATTGAAGTAAACAGGAGGTGGTAGAAAATGCACATTTTGAACGCAGCCACCTAGCTCCCTTAAATTCGTATATTTGGGTTCCTTAGGGTTTGCTGACAAAGAATATGTAAAACGTTACGCAAATAGTCTAGGAATTACCAAGTTATGGCCAAAATAAAATAGTGGGGGTGCCTGACAGCATGAAATCGTTTCTGCTCATAAAATTTTTTTATAACGTGTTTGAAAAAACATTACGTTACGGAAATAGCCTACCATGTTAACTCCTATTTGATTGGAGCGCAACAAATGAAAGACTAAACACGATTGGTCGGACTATAAATACTATCTTGTGTTGTCAGGGGAAACGTGAGAAAGGGGTACTTTTTTGAAAAGATGTGTAGACGTGGTGTGATTGGGTAGAGCTGCGAATATACACAATTCAGAGCGTCTGTTCATTGCCACATCTTGTAATAAACCTACTAAGAAGCAGTGCGTTGAGCACCAGTGTATATTTTTTATAAAATAAAGCCTGGGACATCGGCAGATCGGAGTTGTGCTATATTCATTGCCAGTCAACGAAACTGTTTATTATTATTTCCATGAATTGTGGTAAGCTTGAAATATTCAATATTTTTTAATGAAAATTGAATGTAAATTGATAATTTATGTCTGTATATATGTGTGGTTCAGTAGCGAACATGATGTAAAGCCTATCGTGCTCCAGCCTGAACAGAAGGTGTCGGAGGAAAGTAAAACTGCATGGAATGGCCAAACAGTACACTGACACCTAGATTATTAACTAGAAAGAAATAATGCTGGAATTGCAGAGGCGTAGTAACCATTAGGGAGGGAAATACTGGTATAAAGTATTTCAGATGAAGCTGACAGTTGGCCTAACGCTCTGAACTCAATGTTTGTGATGTATTGTGCTCAGTGTAAAAATAGAGTATAAATTAGTTCTGACGTAGAAGGTACAACCTTCTTGTTTCAGGGACCGTGGTCTTAAAGTTATTGAGCAGCACCTGGTCAGAGCTTTGCTGAAGCCAGAGGTGGACAGCATACTCCTTGGTCCATATAGCAACCAGTGGGGTGGCTCCAGAACTCATTAAAGAATCGAGCAGAGGAGTCTTTTACTGCAGTCATCACGCAAGATAAGAGAGTGTGGCCATGGAGCTCAACATTATGTACCCCCATCTTAAAATGACATTATAAACTAAAATTAAGAGGGGAATTAAATTTTTTTAATACCAGGAACTGAGAACATCTCCAATACTAGTTCCCATAGAAACAAACTATTGAAGTCATGATGACAAATACCAACAGAGCTTGAACAAAACAAAACCAGTATTACCTCATATTACCACTACACAACTGACACACATAGGATACCATTAATAATATATGTCACTACAATAATCATATTAATAAATTCTGTACATATAACTTGTAATTAAAATTGATTGTGATTCCTGGTTCCCTTTGTATTTGAATCAGGACACATATACATTCATGACAGCACTGAATACATATTGTTATTTGAAAAGTTATCAGTGACTCCTTTAAGATATCCTCTTAGAGTGTTATATGTATGTGAGTGTCACAGTGTTGTCAAGTGTGGTGGAATAAATTAAATTGTTTATCTGTCTGTTGTTGTTATGACTTACACTTCATCATACACATACCCTAGACATATAACGTAGTCATCACACTATTCCAGAATAATTCTGACTGACGTATACATATGTGGCAGCAAGTAAGGTTATCTATAATACACTACTCTTATTAGATATAGATACCTTCACAGCAGATCTCAGTCAGTACACTAAGTCCCCTATAAATATTTATAACATCCCACTTCACCACATATATTGGGGTCTCGCTCTCGGGATTTTGAATCTTTCCCTATTAAAATATTGGGGGTAATTCACTTCAGGGAATAATAAGAATTAAAAGGTATCCTTGGGTGAAAATAAATAAGGTTGAGCTCACAGTGCCTGTGTTGTCTTGAGTTAATTAGTCATAGATAAAATTGTTTAGACATTTACCTGTTAGACAATGGCCGACCTGGCAAAATTTCGATCTGCTGCTGTACAGACTGCGAAAGAGTTAGGAATGGACGGGCAAATTATGATTTCTTATGTCACTGCTGAATGTGACAAATATATTGAACGGGAAGAAAGAAGATTAGAAAAAGAGGCCGAAAGAAAATTAGAGGCTGAGACTAAGAGGTTGCAGATTGAGGCGGACAAAGAGGCTAAAGCATTGGAAGCCGAGGAAAGAAGACAGGCTGCAGAAAGGGAAGAGAAGAAATTAGCTGCAGAAAGAGAAGAAAAGAAATTAGCTGCAGAGAGGGAAGCAGAAAAGGAGGAGAAGAGATTACAAAGGGAACATGAGTTACGACTAAGGGAGTTTGAGTTTCAAGGCCATGCTCCTGAAAATGGTGCCAGTCCCTTTACCTCGGATGCCACTGCTAGCCAGGGAGCCTCAACCTCAGCTATGAATTTTCATTTAGATCATTTTGTTGAGAAAGACGATGATATAGAGAGCTATCTAAATAGGTATGAACTATTAGCTACCACATATGGGTTAGAGAGAGAAAGGTGGAGCTTAAAGTTATCTCAGGGACTTCGTGGGGCAGCTTATGAAGTTTTTGCAAAAATGAGCAGAGGTGATCAGGAAAATTATGACATGCTAAAGCAGGCTCTTTTGTTAAGATATGAAAAGAATGCAGAATTTTATAGGAAAAAATTTAGGAATGCTAAACTACTGTCAGGTGAAACCTATCACCAGTTCTCTGCACGAATAGAGACATACTTGGAGAAATGGACTTCTCTGGGGAAAACCCAAGATCTTAAGGAAATGGTCCTTATAGAGCAATTAAGAGAGTCCATGGCTCCAGACCTGAGAAAGTTTCTCATGGAACAAGGTGCAGAGAGGCTGGGTGAGTTGCTAAATGTTGCTGAAAGGTATCAAGCAGCTCAAGCAGAGGTAACAGGTAATAAAAAGAAACAAGTGGATAACTTTAGGGCACCACAGAACTTTAATAAATTTGATCCTAGGGATCAAAACAAAGGTAAGCACCAATTTGATAGGCCACGGTATGAAAATAAAAATAAAACCCCACAATTCGATGAAAGGAAATATGATGAAAGAAAATCTTTCAACCAAGGAAAAAGGTGGTGTAAAAATTGTAAGATGAACAATCATGACACTGACCATTGTAGAAGGAAACCTCCTCATTGTGCTGCTATGACATCGGGGAAAAAGGAAAAGAAGGTCAAACCTGAAGAACTACAGGAACCATACCACCCCCCAGTGTGTGAAGATGTCATCTGTAATGGTGTCACTATAAGGTGTTTATATGATACCGGTTTAGATTACGATTCCGTTGTGAGTTCTCACCTGGTGCAGGCCGATCAATACACCACAGAAACAGTGGAGATTCAAACTGCAACCAAGGATGTAGCTACCATGACACTTCCCGTCGCCCGAATAAAAGTGAAAACGCGATATGTGGAAGGAATCATAAAAGCAGCAGTGATAAATGAGCCAATCTACCCTCTGATATTGGGGTGTAGATATGTCTTCTTGGGGAATCCCAAGAGACCTGTGATATTGGCAACAGTGCAGACCAGATCACAGTCTAAAAAGGAGGAGGATAATCCAATAAATACTCACCCAGATGAGATGAGGAAGGCACAGGCTGAGGACAAAACACTCAAGCCATGTTTCAAGAAGTTGCCCAAATCTCATACACCTCCAGGCAAGGGAGAGTTTTATATGAAGAACAAACTGATATATAGGAAGGCTGGATCTGAATCCAATGGTCACGGACAGCTGGTCCTTCCCACTTCATATAGGACTAAAGTGTTGGAACTAGGGCATGCGATTCCCTTCAGTGGTCATATGGGAATCAGCGCAACAGGACAGCGAATAGCTTGTCACTATTTCTGGCCAGGAATAACTGAAGATATCAAACGATATGTAAAATCCTGTCCAGAGTGCCAACGAGTAGCACCTAAACATTGGACTGCACCAGCAACTCTGGGGGAAATGCCCATAGTGGGAACACCCTTTGAGAGAGTTGCCGTGGATCTTGTGGGACCTCTCACCCGAACCAAGAGAAGGAACAGCTACATTCTGACTCTGGTGGACACTTGTTCTATGTGGGGAGAGGCAGTAGCCCTGTCATCGATTGATTCTAAACATGTGGCAGAGGCATTGCTCACAATTTTCACAAGGTTAGGCTTTCCCAATCAAATCTTGACTGATAATGGCTCTCAGTTCAAGGGGAAACTAACTGAAGAAGTTTTCAGGATCTTCCAGGCCAAACACTTCCATTGTAGTGTGTACCATCCCCAAGGGAACGGCCAAGTGGAAAGATTTAACGGCACGTTGATGTCGATCCTGAGAAAGTTGGCACACGAAAAACCAGATACATGGGACCAGTACCTGCACGCCGCCCTCTTTGCTTATCGGGAGGTACCCCATAGTTCAACCGGTATGGCCCCGGCAACATTATTGTTTGGAAGGCCAATAAAAGGTCCACTCGAAGCTTTGTTAAGAACGTGGACTGATGAAAAGGCAGAGGAAAACATTACATCTTCATACCAATATGTGAATGAGCTGACCACTCGTTTAAAAACTGGCTGGAAACTTGCCAATGAAAATTTGAAACAAGCCAGGAAGAAACATGCTGCCTATTATAACAGGAAGGCGAAAGACAGAGATTTGGCTGTGGGAGAGAAGGTACTGCTTCTTCTCCCCGGGAGTCAGAATAAGTTACAAATTGGATGGCAGGGTCCATATACAGTTCTAGAGAAGGTGTCTAGAACAAATTATAAGATAGATAAGAAGGGGAAAGAAAAAATCTATCATGTGAATCTCCTGAAGAAATATTTGGAAAGAGAACATCAGGAAGAGACACACTTGTTGACCTTGTCCATCGCCATGGAGATGAAAAAGGAACCACTTTCATCATTTGAATATCCATTACACCCCTGTGAGACAGCAGCACAGGTGAAAATCAGTACACATTTAACGAAAACTCAGAAAGAGAGAGTGCAACAGGTTCTAAATAATCATGCAGAGGTGTTAACAGACCGACCAGGGCATACAAACCTATTGGAATATGATATGAAACTGATAGACCCCACACCTGTCTGTATGAAACCATATTCGATTCCGTTTGCTAAGGAGAAAGCTTTGAAGGAAGAGATAGACTATCTGTTGAAGGAAGGAATTATTTCACACAGTGAATCCTCGTATAGTTCCGGTGTTGTACTCTTAAGGAAGCCCTCTGGAGAACATAGACTCTGTATAGATTACAGGAGACTGAATGCTATTACAGAAGGACAGGTGGATCCATTGCCGGATACAAATCAGCTGTTTGCCAGACTAAATAAAGCTAAATATTTCTCAAAAGTGGATCTGAGTAAAGGATACTATCAGATTCCAGTAAAGCCTGAGGTTAGACCATACCTAGCTTTTAGTACCTCAGAAGGACACTATGAGTTTAATAGATTGCCATTTGGATTGAAGAATGCGCCTAGTGTCTTCTCTAGAATGATGAGAAAATTATTGGACCCTCTGAATAATCCATGTATAACAAATTTCATGGATGATATCCTTATAGCAACAGAAACATTTGAGGAACACATTGACTCTCTGAACATGCTGTTTGATCGACTTAGGGAAGCAAATTTAACAGCCCGACCAACCAAATGTTGCGTTGGATGTAAAGAATTGGAATTTTTGGGACACACAGTTTATCAGGGAAACATGACCCCTGACCCAAAGAATTTAGAGAAACTAAAGAAAGCCCCGAGACCACAAACCAAGAAGGACGTGAGATCCTTTGTCTCATTATGTGGTTTCTACCAGAAGTATATCAAAAACTTTAATTCCATATGTGCACCGTTAACTGATTTGACACGTAAAGGACATCCAGATCGCATTACATGGACACCACAATGTGAAATGGCTTACCAAGAATTGAAGGAAAAGCTCACAAGTAAACCTATTTTGAAATTACCTGACTTAAGTCAAGAATTCATAGTAAGGACGGATGCCAGTAATATTGGGTTAGGTGCAACTCTACTACAGAAATCAGATGCATTGGATGGGGAATTAAGCCCAGTGGCATATGCTAGCAGAAAGTTGAATAAAGCTGAAATCAACTACTCAACTAGCGAAAAAGAATGTCTTGCAGTAATATGGGCAATAAAGAAATTCAATATTTATCTGTATGGGAAGGCATTTAAGTTGCAAACGGATCACAAACCTTTATCGTTTCTAGCACAGGCTAGGCATGAGAACTCTAGGTTACTCCGATGGTCCTTACTTTTGGCTCCATATAATTTTAGCATTGAGTATATATCTGGAAAAACAAATTTGGGAGCGGATTTTTTAAGCCGCCATCCGTGTGATGAGAATCACCGTAAACCCCAGAAATAATAATAAATTTCTCTATGTGTATATAGAATAAAGGACTGACATATAATGTCTGTTTTAAGAGGGGAGATGTCGTGAATTATTCTAATCCCCATATATAAATTAAAACGTAAATGCAAAGCCTAACAAATAAATTTAATAAAAGGAAAGAAGAATGGTAAAGAACAGTGCTGTCACAATGACTGTACTCGAAATCCCCCTTGTTTTCTACTTCGTCTGCAAATTGTAACGCTTTCACGTTGATAGTAAAAGCCTACTGTATTATTACCCGCTTTCTTCAATGAAACGTGTGCTGTATTTCTTGGAAAAACATTGAGATACGCAAGCTGATCAATGACCTAAATTTAATATTTCATTCATTCCATTTTATACACGGCGTAACTAAAAGACAGATGGACTAAAGGATAGCGAGAAGGGAGAGGCAGAAAAGCAGGGACACGTGCAACACTAAACACGCGTCGCGCGATACACAATTGCTGCCATCACGCGTGTAAGGCCACATGCACTAACTTTATTTCAAATCGACAGTGATAAAATTCACTACCCTTCCCAGAGTTAGGTTTTAAAATCCTGAAAAACGCTTATTGGGAAAGATGACATTAGATGGGTTTACGTTTGAAAACATGACAGTACCCAGACACCACATGGGGATTGAAGTAAACAGGAGGTGGTAGAAAATGCACATTTTGAACGCAGCCACCTAGCTCCCTTAAATTCGTATATTTGGGTTCCTTAGGGTTGCTGACAAAGAATATGTAAAACGTTACGCAAATAGTCTAGGAATTACCAAGTTATGGCCAAAATAAAATAGTGGGGGTGCCTGACAGCATGAAATCATTTCTGCTCATAAAATTTTTTTATAACGTGTTTGAAAAAACATTACGTTACGGAAATAGCCTACCATGTTAACTCCTATGTGATTGGAGCGCAACAAATGAAAGACTAAACACGATTGGTCGGACTATAAATACTATCTTGTGTTGTCAGGGGAAACGTGAGAAAGGGGTACTTTTTTGAAAAGATGTGTAGACGTGGTGTGATTGGGTAGAGCTGCGAATATACACAATTCAGAGCGTCTGTTCATTGCCACATCTTGTAATAAACCTACTAAGAAGCAGTGCGTTGAGCACCAGTGTATATTTTTTTATAAAATAAAGCCTGGGACATCGGCAGATCGGAGTTGTGCTATATTCATTGCCAGTCAACGAAACTGTTTATTATTATTTCCATGAATTGTGGTAAGCTTGAAATATTCAATATCTTTTAATGAAAATTGAATGTAAATTGATAATTTATGTCTGTATATATGTGTGGTTCAGTGTCATGAAATATTCTAATCCACATATATAAATTATTAGGTAAATATGAAGCCTAACAAATAAAATTAATAAAGAGAAGAGCAATGGTAAAATGACAGTGCTGTCACAAGGAATGTACTCGAAATCCCCCTTGTTTTCTGCTTCGTCTGCAAATTGTAACGCTTTCACGTTGATATAAAAGCTTACTGTATTATTACCCGCCTTCTTCAATGAAACGTGTGCTGCATTTCTAAGAAAAACATTGAGAGACTGCGTAATGACCTAAATTAATCCTAACATTAATTATATTACGTTACCAAAACGAACGAACAGATGGACAAAAGGATGGCGAGAGGGGAGGGCTGAAAATCAGGAACGCATGCAACACGCGACGCGCGATATACAAATGCTGGCATCACGCGTGTAAGTCTACAAGCACTAACTTTTTCAGACGGACAGTGATAAAATACACTACCCTTTCCCAGAGTTAGGTTTATAAATCATAACAGACTCTTATTAGAAAAGATAACAATAGATGGGTTTACGTTTGAACACATAACAGTACCCAGACAGCACATCTTCCAAACAGGAGGTAGAAGAAATTGCATATTTTGAACGCAGCCACGTAGCTCCTTTAAATTAGTATTTTTGGGTTCCTTAGGGCTTGCTGACAAATAATATGTAAAACGTTACGCAAATAGTCCAGGAATTAATAAATTATACCCAAAATAAAATATTGGGGGTGCCTGACAGCATAAAATCATTTCTGCTCATAAGATTTTTTTTTAACGTGTTTGAAAAAAATTTACGTTACAGAAATAGCCTACCATGTAAACTTCAAATTGATTGGAGCGCAACAAATGAAAGCCTAACCACGATTGGTCGGGCTATAAATACTATCTTGGTTGTTAGGGGAGACGGGAAAAGATAACATTTTTTCAAACACTTGTCGAAACGTGGCTCATTGGCCAGTCTCGCTGATATACACACTTGGGAGCGTTAGTTCGAGACCACTTGTTTAAAAAAAGCTTGATAAAGCATCAGTGCGTTGAAGCCAGCTCATATTTGTGTAAAATAAAAGCCTGGAACATAAGCAGATAGGAATTTGTGCCAGTATTTTGTGCCAGAATTCATTGCTAATCAACGTATCTGTGTTATTCGTATGAATTGTGGTAAGCTTGAACCATTTAATATCTTTTAATGAAAATTGAATGTGAATTGTTGATTTATGCCTGTATATATATGTGTAGTTCAGTGGCAAACGTGAGGTAAAGCCTAAAATGCTCCAGCCTGAACAGAGGGTGTCGGAGAGAAGTAAAACGGCATGGAATGGCCAAACAGTACACTGACACCTGGATGATTGACTAGAAAGAAATAATGCTGGAAGTGCAGAGGCGTAGTAACCATTAAGAAGGGTAATACTGGAATAAAGTATTTCAGATGAAGCTGACTGTTGGCCTAACGCTCTGAACGCAATGTTTGTGCTGTATTGTGATCAGTGTAAAAGAGAATATAAATTAGTTATGAAGTAGAAGGTACATCCTTCTTGATTTCAGGGACAGTGGTCTTGATGGTACTGAGCAGCATCTGGTCAGAGATTTGCTGAATCCAGAGTCGGACAGCATACTCCTTGGTCCTTTTAGCTATCAGTGAGGTGTCTCCAGAGCCCAGAAGAGAATTCGAGCAGAGGAGTCCTCTCCTGCCGCCATCACTCAAGATAAGCAGAGTTGGCCAGCTGAGCTCAACATTATGTCCCCTCATCTTGAAATAACTTTATAAAAATACCATTCAGAGGGGAATTTACTTGTCTTAAAATCAGGAACTGTGAACATCTCCAATAATAGTCCCTAAAGACAAACTATTGAAGTCATGATGACCAATACCAACAGAGCTTGAACAAAACAAAACCAGTATTACCTCATTTTACTACTACACAACTGACACACATAGAACATTTGTACTAATATATGTCACTACAATATTCATATTAAATACATTCTGTACATAACTTGTAATTTAAATTGATTGTGATTCCTGGTTCCCTTGTAGTTGAATCAGGACACATATTCATTCATGCTAGTAATGAATACATATTGTTATTTGAACCGTTACGAGTGACTTCTTTAAGCTATTCTCATAGAGTGTTATATGTATGTGAGTGTCACAGTGTTGTTAAGAGTAGTGGATTAAATTAAATTGTTTATCTGTCTGTTGTTGTGACTTACACTTCACCATACTCATACCCTAGACATATAACGTAGCATCACACTATTTCAGAATAATTCTGACTGAGATATATAGATATGTGGTAGCAAGTAAGGTTATCTATAATACACTACTCTTAATAGATATAGATACCTTCACAGCTGATCTCAGTCAGTACACTAAGTTTCCTATAAGTATTTATAACATCCCACT
Source organism: Oreohelix idahoensis (assembly GCA_024509875.1). Lineage (NCBI taxonomy): Eukaryota > Metazoa > Mollusca > Gastropoda > Stylommatophora > Oreohelicidae > Oreohelix > Oreohelix idahoensis. The sequence continues at coordinate 39,400 of JAMPIV010000805.1, forward strand.
TCACCACATTCAGTAGCGAACATGATGTAAAGCCTATCGTGCTCCAGCCTGAATAGAAGGTGTCGGAGGAAAGTAAAACTGCATGGAATGGCCAAACAGTACACTGACACCTAGATTATTAACTAGAAAGAAATAATGCTGGAATTGCAGAGGCGTAGTAACCATTAGGGAGGGAAATACTGGTATAAAGTATTTCAGATGAAGCTGACAGTTGGCCTAACGCTCTGAACTCAATGTTTGTGATGTATTGTGCTCAGTGTAAAAATAGAGTATAAATTAGTTCTGACGTAGAAGGTACAACCTTCTTGTTTCAGGGACCGTGGTCTTAAAGTTATTGAGCAGCACCTGGTCAGAGCTTTGCTGAAGCCAGAGGTGGACAGCATACTCCTTGGTCCATATAGCAACCAGTGGGGTGGCTCCAGAACTCATTAAAGAATCGAGCAGAGGAGTCTTTTACTGCAGTCATCACGCAAGATAAGAGAGTGTGGCCATGGAGCTCAACATTATGTACCCCCATCTTAAAGTGACATAAACTAAAATTAAGAGGGGAATTAAATTGTTTTAATACCAGGAACTGAGAACATCTCCAATACTAGTTCCCATAGAAACAAACTATTGAAGTCATGATGACAAATACCAACAGAGCTTGAACAAAACAAAACCAGTATTACCTCATGTTACCACTACACAACTGACACACATAGGATACCATTAATAATATATGTCACTATAATAATCATATTAATATATTCTGTACATATAACTTGTAATTAAAATTGATTGTGATTCCTGGTTCCCTTTGTATTTGAATCAGGACACATATACATTCATGACAGCACTGAATACATATTGTTATTTGAAAAGTTATCAGTGACTCCTTTAAGATATCCTCTTAGAGTGTTATATGTATGTGAGTGTCACAGTGTTGTCAAGTGTGGTGGAATAAATTAAATTGTTTATCTGTCTGTTGTTGTTATGACTTACACTTCATCATACACATACCCTAGACATATAACGTAGTCATCACACTATTCCAGAATAATTCTGACTGAGGTATACATATGTGGCAGTAAGTAAGGTTATCTATAATACACTACTCTTATTAGATATAGATACCTTCACAGCTGATCTCAGTCAGTACACTAAGTCCCCTATAAATATTTATAACATCCCACTTTACCACAAGTGCCAGAATTCACCTTTCGGTAAGTCTGCGTGTGTGTTTGTTGGGATGGCCAGCCCTAGTGTGTTTTTTTTAATGAAAGGAGATTTATCTTTTCTTTACCCTTTTAATTAGTTCGACCTTATACTAAGGTGAATTATATTCCTTGTACGGGATCTCTCCTAGTGGGATTGGGTAACTGTGTTCATTCCCCCCTCCCGTAAAATTTGTTGATTAAAAGGGAGACAATTGAGAACCCTAGCTTTCCTCTACACCCCCCCCCTTTTTTTCTGTAACCCCTTGCCTCAGAGTAATAACTTTACCAGTGGGTTAAATTGCCTATCTCTGATCACCCCCCCCCTTTCTTGTCTTTGGGACCGGGTTTTGTCTGTTAGTAGATATAAACGGGAAACGGTGGATGGGATATTTCTCCTCAAAAACCCCCTCTTCCCTAGTTATATTGGTATTTTGTAACCTTTGATTTTGACTGTAAATGTACAATTATGTGTGAGTCCTTTATGATAATAAAGGTATGAATATTTATTTGTGTTGGTTGTCGGTTGGCCTAAAACTCCAAACATTTCCATCTGTGTAGTTTGTATTCATGTACGTTGAGCGACAGAATCACCAAATCGGTGAGCGCGCCTGAGCGACTGGAACTGACACAATTGTTTGTGCAGAAGAGAGATAGGAGTAGTCTGTGAGAAAACAGATATTGTCGTAATAAGAGACTGTCCTTGCTCCTTCCCAGCGCTTGTGAATCTACTACCTCATTCACCTAAATCCTTATTCTCACAGAGCCTTCAATATCACTTTACACTCTAAACGGACCAATATTCATCAGCACCCTCTCAGATAAAAATTACGACAATATATGGTTAGCTCGTTCGAGATTTTGAACCTAGTTAATAGAGTGTGGTTGATTGTCTTTGTGAAGTAGGGTATAATCTTTAAAAGTATTACTTCCCCTAGACCAAGCCGTTCAGTATTTTGGGCCAACCACACAATAATTAAGACAGGTTTGTTTTTCCACAGGAACAGGCAGTTAGTGATAATAAAGATTGTCACATTTGTATTCTCTGGCAGAGGGAATTGAAAATTTTTGGTTATATAATTGCTGGGACTGCGTGATTGTTTTACAATCACTAAAGGTTATGAAGCGTTTGAGTTGAGCTAAGCTAAAGACGGATTGTTCTGATTTTTTAAAATTAAGTTAACTACGTCTAATCTCAAAAAAATTGTCTTCAGGGACGGAGTTTGTTGTTAGAGAATTAACATTTTCTGGGAATTTTTTTTTTTCCTTTTAAATTGTTTAATATAAATTTTTCTCTACTGTTAGTAAGAGTAGATTCTTTTCTAGTGTAACTTACCATTTAATTGGCATAGTTGCTTGCGTTACGAGTCTTAAGTGACAATAATAGCGGCGATAAGTTAACACACGAGGTCATTCAGTAAATTTTTTTACTTTGTTTTTCTCGTAGCGGCTTTGAGTTTTTCCCCTTCTTGTTCCATCTTACTATTCTCTAGTCTTAGAAGCATCCAGTTCTTTGACAATGGCTGAGAGAATTAGGATAAGATCCATTTTGAGACAGGAAGCGAAAGACTCAGGATTAGACACAGAAGCCGCGAATCTGTTTATCACCCAGGAACTCCAAATATATGACGCGGAGCAACAAAGAGCAGAAGCAGAGAGGAAGGAAGAGAAACAAAGGGCAGAAGCTGAGAGGAAGGAAGAAAAAGAGAGAGAAGAGAGGGCAGAAGCTAGGAAGAAAGAAGCGGACGATCGTCAATTGGAACAGAAGAAAATTGAGGCAGAAATGGAAGCCCGCAGAAAGAGAGAAAGAGAGAGGGAAAGACAACATGAATTAGCGCTCAAGGCTTTAGAGAGTCGGAGTGCCTCTACTTCAAATAATGGAGAGCCGTCTTCGCCCCAGTCTCAAACAATGGATCTCTCCAGCACTCAGTCTGCCCAATTAACTGCGATGTCTTTCGCTTTAGAGTCTTTTCCTAGCCCTAACGAAAAAATTGACAGCTACCTAGAAAAATTCGAGAGACTCGCGAATTTTTATGGGTTAGAGAGTACCCGCTGGGCGCTCAAACTTTCAACGTCACTGAAAGGCAATGCTTATGACGTGTACACAAAGCTGGGACCGAATCAACATGATTACGACATGTTGAAGAAGGCCTTACTACAGCAGTTTGAGATGACTGCCCGAAAGTTTCTGCAGTTGTTCAGAAACAGCCGAAAAGAGAGCACGGAAACATTTCCCCAGTTCTCTTCACGTCTCACGGGTTATCTGACAAAGTGCATTGAATTATCTGACCTACCTCTTACATATGAGGGACTACTTGAACTTGTTCTTGTGGAACAGATAAAGGCAACTATGTCAAACGAAACCCGTAGATTTTTGGCTGAACAGGGCGCAGTCAGGCTTGAGGACATACTCAATAAGGCCGAACGCTATACCAATGCAATGGCCGAACTTCCCAGCACTAAACGTAAACCCACAAATGAGCCATCTCGTAAACAAAATCTAGAGCAGTCATCCTATTCCTCTAATTCCTCTCAGAATTATAACCAACGAGAAAATAATACCCAGAGACCTCCCCAGGAAAAATCGAAATTCTACAAAACCCGATACCCCCCCAACAACAATTCTGATCAACCCACCAAGCCTACGTGGCAGCGCGGCCACCAAGGTCAAGGAAAAGGGAAGACCCCTACACCAGGAACGTCTGATCAGGGCAAACAAACCGGTCCAAACCGCGTTGGATGTTTGCATACAGCCTCGAAAGGTAGAGTCAATGTCAGTGATTCTCAACCTGAGGGGGACCGACCCTCAACTCGAGGAACTGTAATTTTGAATGGTACCTCAACCACTTGTCTCTTTGACACTGGATTAAGTTTTAGTTGTATTGTTGCTAGACACCTAGTCAAACCAGGTCAGGAGACAGAGGAAACCGTCAAACTTAGTGGAGTGTTTAAGAGTGATGCGCCCAGGACGCTGCCTATCGCACTGGTAGAAATACACTCTGATTTTGTCAGAGGAGTTATAAAAGCGGCCATTATGGATGATCCTATCTACCCAGTTATCCTGGGATGTAGATATGTGTTTATTGGGAGACCAAAGGAGCCGATTGTGGCAGCGGTAACCACAAGAGGGCAAGCCAAGAAGGAGAGGGAGCCTGCGCCAAATTTGTTGCCGAACGAACTGAAGGAGGCGCAACAAAAGGACCCTACTCTAGAGCTCTGCTTTAAAAAACTGCCCATGGCTAAGGACCCCAGACACAACGGAGACATCTTTTCTAAGGATGGCGTATTGTATCGTAGAACGGGAAACCCGGACACGGGGAATAACCAGCTCCTAGTTCCGACGCAGTACCGAAGCAAGATCTTAGAGATGGGGCACTCTCTTCCCTTTAGCGGACATATGGGACAAAACGCCACTATTCAGCGAATAAAAACCCACTATTGGTGGCCAGGAATGAACTCTGACATTGTCAGGTACGTGAAATCCTGCGCCCAGTGCCAACGGGTAGCACCCAAGCACTTGACACCCCCAGTACCTATGGGGCAAATGCCAATAGTAGGGACTCCATTTGAACGGGTTGCTGTCGACATTATTGGTCCTCTGGAAAAGACCAAAAGAAGGAACAGGTTCATCCTGACCTTAGTTGACACTTGCACTATGTGGGCCGAAGCTGTACCGCTAACATGCATAGATTCCAAGCATGTTGCAGAAGCCCTCGTGCAAATTTTTACACGGTTGGTATTCCCTCAACAAGTTTTGACGGACAATGGATCCCAATTCCGTAGCCTGTTAATGGAGGAGATCTTTAAGATCTTGAGGGCCAAACATATCCACACAAGTCCCTACCATCCGGCCGGAAATGGGCTCGTGGAACGTTTTAATGGCAGCCTCACCACCATGTTACGTAAGCTGGGTCAGGAGAAACCGGAAGACTGGGACCTATATATATCGGCTGCCTTATTCGCCTACCGAGAGGTTCCCCAAGCGTCTACGGGATTCCCACCTGCTACACTTTTATTTGGCAGACCTATAAAGGGGCCATTAGAAGCCTTACTTCGGTCCCTGACAGACCAAAAGGCTGACGAGACAGTCGTCTCTGCAAGCAAGTATGTATCTGAGCTCAAGGAAAGGCTAAAGCTAGGATGGGATCTAGCTACAACCAACCTTACGAAAGCCCGCGCTAAACACGCTAAAAGATACAACAAAGCTGCAAAAGAGAGAGAGCTCCAACCAGGGGAGAAAGTTTTGTTGCTACTCCCAACCGGAAGCAATAAACTTCGCATCGGATGGCAAGGGCCGTTTACCGTCCTTAAAAAGATCTCACGTACCAACTACAAGATCTCCATCAAAGGAAAGGAGAAGGTCTTCCACATAAATCTGCTAAAGAAATATTTGGAAAGACCGGTGCCATCCTCCGAGCATCTCCTGGCTGTCGCCATAGCAACGGAAGACGAGGAAGATGATGATGGTTGCATGGAGTATCCACTGCAACCCACAGAATCCTTTAAAGATGTCAAGTTCGGCGACAATCTCTCACCAGAACAACAAACAGAAACCAGGGCTCTACTAAAACAGTACAGTGCAGTCTTAACGGATGTACCTGGTCGAACAAATCTCATTGAATTTGATATGAAATTAACAAACGAGACCCCTGTTCAAACCAGAGTTTACCCCATCCCATACGCTAAAGCGGATGCACTTCGCGGAGAAATAGACAAGCTGCGTCAGGCAGGAATTATCAGTGAGTCTACATCTCCTTACAGCTCGAGTGTAGTGCTGTTGCAGAAGCCCAATAAGGAAGTTCGGCTGTGCATTGATTACAGGTTGCTAAACGCTGTAACGGAATTCCAGCCCGAACCTCTCCAAACTGTTTCTGAGTTGTTCACCAAGCTCAGCAAAGCAAAGATCTTCTCCAAGATTGACCTCAGTAAAGGTTATTATCAAATACCAGTCAAGGAGGAAATTAAACCTTTGTTAGCTTTCAGCACTAGTGAAGGACATTACACATTTAATGTGATGCCGTTCGGTTTGCATAACGCACCAGGAGTGTTCACCAGGATGATGAGGAAGCTTCTAGAGCCTTTGCAAAGTCCCCATATCCATAATTTCATGGATGACATATTAATTGCATCGGAAACCTATGAAGAACATATTGCTACGGTTGCTATGCTCCTCAGGAGACTACAGGAAACGGGTCTCACAGCCAGACCTAGCAAATGTCTCATCGGGTTTGAACAGTTAGACTTCCTGGGGCATACTATTTCTCACGGATGCAGTTGGCCTATTAAGAAGAACGTGGAGAAAATTGTGGCAGCAAAAAGACCCCGAACGAAGAAAGACGTACGTTCCTTCATATCGCTATGTGCATACTATCAGAAATACATCCAGAACTTCAACGGACTGACAGCACCTCTGACTGACCTCACCAAGAAAGGTTGTCCTGATAAGGTCATATGGGATCAAAAGTGCGAACACGCGTATAGCACTTTGAAAGGACAGTTGTCGGCATACCCCATCCTAAGGTTACCTGACCTTAAGAAACCTTTCATACTGAGAGTTGATGCGTCAGGTCAGGGCATCGGGTCAACATTGCTGCAAGCCGATGACAGTGACCTGAACATGCTATTTCCAGTTGCCTATGGCAGTCGGAAACTGAATAAAGCGGAACGCAACTACAGTGTCGTTGAAAGAGAATGTCTCGCTCTGATTCATGGCATCAGACGCCATCATGAGTTTCTGTATGGTACTTCTTTCACGGTGCAAACAGACCATGCTCCACTAGCTTTCCTGGGTGCCAAGAAGGAATTCAACGCAAGGATAATGCGTTGGGCCTTGCTATTGAGTGTTTATTCCTTCAAAGTGGAATATATTCCAGGAAAACAGAATGTCGGAGCTGACTTCTTGAGTAGAAACTGGACCACGGAGGAAGAGGAGAAAATCGACGATGCCAATCACCCTAAAACTACCGATCAGGGCAGCTTCATTGTCATAAATTAAACATAAAAACGAGTTTCCATGACTCAAAAGTGGGGACGATTGTGACGTACGTCTAAGTATGACAAATGAATTTCCCTGACTCGATGGATGATAACAGAATATTGGCCTCTCATAACTTTAGAACCCCTGATCATCTGTTGTAACTTTTACCGGCATGCAGCGGTACCATCAAAGAACAGGCTGATCTTCAGAATTCAACGTGGAGCGGCCGCGATCTAAATAATCAGGGACTTGCAGCTCACAGAGTTAGCTTCTCGGGAAATTTTCGCACTCTTATGCGAGCAGCCTGAGACGGAAGAAAATCGGTAGACCGGGGAAAACGAAGGAATCGCAGCGTTTAACACATCGGCGAGGTACCCCGAATTTTGCTCAAGATCAAGAAAGGTGCGAAAATTTAACACGCCCCATTCAAGTTACATTCGATAAGTATAAATAGAGAACTCCGATAAACTGCATTTTATCGTTCGCTCTGACAGAATCCTAGTTGCACTAGCATAGTCGGATTCCTGCTGGATTTCATCTACCTTCGTGACTATTGGAGTGTATTCTTTCTGTGCAGACGGTAATTTATACATTAGCTTCGAGTGATCATTGGTCGAGTCATTTCTATTGATTTCAATGGATTGTGGTGTAAATTTAACCTTATTAAATAAACCCATTTTCAAAGTTCTAGTGCAAACTAATGTTACAGCTAAAAGTATTTCCTAATACAATTGACGCGTAAATTTATTTTGCAGACGTTAAAGAGAATTATAACTTTAATACAGTTTAGTTCTGTATAGATAGATGTGCTTTTAATTATTTTTAACTCACGGGAAGTTTTCCTGATTTGTTAATTGACGACGCTAATAAGTAAATAGGCTAACTGTAATTTATCGCGTCAGATTATAATATGATTTGTAATGCATTTCTTGTTTTGATTATCTTTCATTCAGAACGATCATTCAACCTGCATCCCAGCAATTATTAACTATATACAGAGTTCTGCCAAACTCAATTTGATAACTCCAGTAACATATGAACTTTTTAAAGCTAAACTTGTGGCGACCTGTAATGGGCCCCGCTTCTCTGAACGTAACTGAGAAAAAAGCCATTCAAGAACCACTTTAAAAATACTAGTTCATATAGAGTCCTTAAAGGAAACTGGAAGCAGAACATATTTTATTCACTGCCCCTATTTGTGAAGAAAAAGCATCGATACCTGAACACTGTCTGTCACGCATATTCAGTGGATTTTACCCCCCCCCCCCCCCCGAAGAAGAACTTACCTCAGTGTTTTTCTTAACTTGTGACATTACGGAAAAAGGAAGTTATCTCCGCCAGCTGTGCCAATTTTAGGAACCACACCATACCTCACGCTTAGCCAAGTGCCTGTGCCTTTCTTTAGGAACTTTATCTAATAAACAAACAGTACCGTTAAACTTCAACGTCCAGCGATTTCGGGACACTTTGTTAACTTAAACAACCCGCAAAATCTGGGGCTGTACACGGAAGAAATTACTTTTACCTAAGCCAAGGTTTAGTGCTGTTTTTTTTAATGTATTTCCTATGAAGTGCCAGAATTCACCTTTTGGTAAGTCTGCGTGTGTGTTTGTTGGGATGGCCAGCCCTAGTGTGTTTTTTTGAATGAAAGGAGATTTATCTTTTCTTTACCCTTTTAATTAGTTTGACCTTATACTAAGGTGCATTATATTCCTTGTACGGGATCTCTCCTAGTGGGATTGGGTAACTGTGTTCATTCCCCCCTCCCGTAAAATTTGTTGATTTAAAGGGAGACAATTGAGAACCCTAGCTTTCCTCTACACCCCCCCCTTTTTTTTCTGTAACCCCTTGCCTCAGAGTAATAACTTTACCAGTGGGTTAAATTGCCTATCTCTGATCACACCCCCCCCCCCCCTTTTCTTGTCTTTGGGACCGGGTTTTGTCTGTTAGTAGATATAAACGGGAAACGGTGGATGGGATATTTCTCCTCAAAAACCCCCTCTTCCCTAGTTATATTGGTATTTTGTAACCTTTGATTTTGACTGTAAATGTACAATTATGTGTGAGTCCTTTATGATAATAAAGGTATGAATATTTATTTGTGTTGGTTGTCGGTTGGCCTAAAACTCCAAACATTTCCATCTGTGTAGTTTGTATTCATGTACGTTGAGCGACAGAATCACCAAATCGGTGAGCGCGCCTGAGCGACTGGAACTAACACAATTGTTTGTGCAGAAGAGAGATAGGAGTAGTCTGTGAGAAAACAGATATTGTCGTAATAAGAGACTGTCTTTGCTCCTTCCCAGCGCTTGTGAATCTACTACCTCATTCACCTAAATCCTTATTCTCACAGAGCCTTCAATATCACTTTACACTCTAAAGGGACCAATATTCATCAGCACCCTCTCAGATAAAAATTACGACACTCTGGAGTGATTAGATAATCTCTTCCAGCCTATCCGTACGACTGTACTTTATTGCAAGACAGCTTTTATCTCCCTATCACGAATAGATAAGTTTCTCTAAGCACACACACAGCTATGTGACACAAGACACACAAACGTGAAAAAAACTAAGGATAAATGGGTATGGGTCTGACCAACGCACAAAGGTAAGTTTCTTTGTAGTTTATTATCATTTAAACTAGACAACACCAACTATCTAAAGAAAGATCAAATAAAAATCAGATTTACATACATGTGAAATAGCAGAATAGATGCGCCCTCCCCCTATGGAGAAAAGAACCCAAAGTTAATAACCCAAAGGTCGAAGGTTAGCACTATGTTACAGAGTAGACAGTGAAGTAAACAAGTTCCTACTATATGCTACCCAGTAAAGTAAACTAGTTTAAGCAAATCCAATGTTGATAAATTCCCTGAAACAAAGAAAACATACTCACACACTCTTTCAAACAGTGGCCACTCACTCACTCTTACCTATTCTTTGTGATATCCCTTGGAAATACAATTATCCCTGAATATATATATATTATCCGGTTCACTTCCCAAATTGGCCCCAGTTCATCCTCTAACAAACAAAGACTAGTGAGGTGAACGCCGAATCTGGTGCGTTTTTTTCTGGATGAACAAAATGTCACCGCGAATAGGTGATGTAGGAACGTGCTCTTGGGGTTCACAGTTAAAAGAGGAAAATACTTCCAGTATTGGGAAACATCTGGTTGCTAAGAAAATATTAAAAATGATGATGATAATCCTATCGGACAACTCTATGTTAGAGCTCCGATTCTGCACTGCGTAAAATCTGGATAAATCCACTTCAGTACGACTGTCAGAAGTCGGGAACAATAATGTTATTTTGTACACCCCAGTGGGCTGGTAAAAATTGGAAAAAATATCTGGATTTTGTAAGTCCAGTTAAACTTATAAGTTAAAATGTTTCTCATGTATCTTTGGCGAGTACACGTTTATAAATGAAAAATTGGTACCGCTCAAACCAAGTAGAGGAACAAATAATCCAGAAACCAAAAGTGACAAGAAAAAAAACCGCTGGACGCTCTTGTGATCAGGTCAGAAAATCAGAATGAAAAATCCCCACGAATTCTAATAACACATTTTCCACAATAATGGTTCTAGAACTGCGTGCTTAGAGTATTCAAAAATTCTGAGTGACACTGATGGCAGGTTTCAGAAAACACAGTTTATATATCATTATATTTCTCTGATCTATAGATGTTGTTAATTTTCACGCTACTGTGTGTAACGGAGAATCAGAAACAGAGTTACAAGATAAAGGCTTACGGTCGGTCTTCCGTCGGGCGTTTTCGACCGGTATCAAAAGACTTATTACATGTATATATATATTATATATAGAAGATTGCCCGTGATTCGACATCAAAGCGTACTCGGGGAATTTTGGATTTCCCTTCGTAGACTTTAAAAAGATTCTGTGTTTTTGTCGTGCGGTCTATCAGGTATCGTATGATTGACAGATAAGCTCGCGTGAGAAGACGAGGTAAACAAACCTGATTCGCTACCTGTTATGACGGGCAGGTCACGAAAGTTTGTAAACACTTCGTTTGCTTGTGTTCAAAGAAAAGAGGTGGGGACGAAAAAGTAAGTTTGTGTGAGTAAAGACAGGCAGTAAATGCAAGGTTTTAGCTAGCAAATCATAGAGCGCTACGAGGTTACAAAGACTGTCAGAGTACTGTAGGCTCTTTTTCCATTATACGTCACAGTTTGTATCAAACAAAACGGCTCGCAACACCATCTTTCGATGACCTGCGGTGTCAGGTTTGTGTGCGTAATTCTATGCAGTGCCACCTTTCGATGACCTACGGATAACCTGCCAAGTTTCTGTATGTAACGCCATGCTTTCAAAATTAGCCGCAAGGATGCGCTAGAATCGTTTCCATTATATTGTGACTGAGTATGCGAGGAATTATATCTTGATTCTTTGTTTAATTTGGGACAGGATGGGAGGTGTGATCATAATGTTCGTTCTCAGTGGAGGTGTGAGGGCAAAACATTTAAGAATCCCTGTGCTAGAGGGTTAATACATGCTCAATCTTTGTGGTAGAAATGTTTCTCGAAGGGAATGTGTCTTCGACAAAGACATCACTGTAGTAATAGTTGCAGTAATAATAATGATGATGATAATAATAAGTGTAATAGCAGTAGTTGTAGTAATAGTAGCAGTAGTAATGGTAGTATTACTAATGGTAGTTGTAGGCGCATCAGTATTAGGTGAAGCATTAGTAGCAGTATTTGTGGTATGTCGTGAGAAATTCTAATTCACATATATAAATTATCAGGTAAATGTAAAGCCTAACACATAAATTCAATAAAAGGAAAGAAGAATGGTAAAGAACAGTGCTGTCACAATGACTGTACTCGAGATCCCCCTTGTTTTTATGCTTCGTCTGCATATTCTCACGCTTTCACGTTGATAGTAAAAGCCTACTGCATCACTACACGCTTTCTTCAATAAAACGTGTACTGCATTTCTAAGAAAACCTTGAGCTAGGCACCCTGCGTAATGACCTAAATTAATACTTCCATTAATTTCATTTTATACACGGCGTGATGAAAAGACAGATGAACTTAGGATAGAGAGAAGGGAGGGCTGAAAGCAGGAACGCATGCAACACTAACCCGCGTCTCGCGATACAAAATTACTGCCATCACGCGTGTAAGGCCACAAGCACTAACTTTTTCAAATGGACAGTGATAAAAAAACACTACCCATACGAGAGTTAGGTTTTAAAAACCTGAAAAATGCTTATTAGGAAATATGACATTTTACTGGTTTACGTTTGAAAGCATGACAGTACCCAGACACCACATCGATCGAAGTGAACGGGAGGTAGAAGAAAATACATATTTTGAACGCAGCCACTTAGCTCCCTTAAATTTGTATATTTGGGTTCCTTAGGACTTGCTGACAAATAATATGTTAAGTGTTACGCAAATAGTCTAGGGTTACAGATGAAATTCTGAAGTTATGTGATACACGGCGAGAAATGAAAAAGGTTAAGAAAGAGGTTCCTGAAGCAGCATGGCAATACAGTATGGTGAATAAAAATATTAGAAAGAAAATGAAACAGGCCAAAGAAAAATGGGTAGCTGATCAATGTGAGTCCATTAATACGGGGCTAATAAAAGGTAACAGCAAGGCAGTTTTTGACACATTAAGAAGACTATCAAAACCCCAACAGCCCAGGGTAACTGTCATAGAAGATAGCAATGGGGCTCTGCTCAATGAAAAAACAGCTGTAATGAGAAGGTGGACAGAATATTGTAAAGAATTATATAACTGTAAACTTGACACTGACTTAGGCATATTAAACAACATTAAGTGCGAAAACAGAGAACTCGGAAATGCAGCAATACTACGGGAAGAAGTGGAAGAGGCTATATGTTCGATGAAAGGAGGGAAGTCACCGGGTGTGGATAATATACCAGCAGAGCTCTTGAAATATGGAGGACCAGATATAGTAAAAATCATGACAACAATTTGCCAGAAGATATGGAGTACAAAAAAATGGCCAAAAGAATGGACGCAGTCATTAGTAATACCGCTTCCAAAGAAAGGAAATCTAAAAATGTGCAAGAACTACAGAACCATTAGCCTTATTAGTCATCCAAGTAAGGTGATGTTAAGGATACTTTTGAACAGAATAAAACAAAAATCAGAAGAAATCTTGTCAGAGGAACAGGCTGGCTTTAGACCAAAAAGAAGTACCTCAGAACAAATCTTCAATATTAGATTACTGATCGAAAAACATCTCCAGCATCAACATGATTTATACCATAACTTCATCGATTTCACAAAAGCCTTCGATCGAGTCTGGCATGAAGGTTTATGGCAAATAATGAGAAAATTCAATTTTGATACCAACATCATAGATATCATTGAAGCACTATACAAGGACGCAAGCAGTGCTGTTTTTGCAAGCAATGACATTGGAGAATTTTTCAAAACAACTGTAGGAGTTCGCCAGGGATGTATCCTGTCACCAGTGCTCTTTAACATTTATCTAGAACATATTATGCAGGAGGCTCTCTACGATTATAAATCAACCATATCGATTGGAGGCCGACCTCAGTGTAATCTACGTTTTGCTGATGATATTGATCTGATAGCTGGAACAGAATCAGAACTTCAAGACCTTACCTCTAGACTGGAGAAAGTAACAAGAACATATGGGATGGAAATTAATATAGAAAAAAGCAAGATATTGGTGAATAGCCATAAGAAACATGTTCCGACCAACATTACGTTAAATGGGCAAACGTTAGAAGAAGTTAACACCTTTAAATATCTCGGGTCCACTATATGTAGTGATGGAAGATCAAATAAAGAAATCAAGACAAGACTTGAGATGGCCTCAGCTGCCATGACAAGGTTGAATGTGATCTGGAAAAGTAACATCAGTTTTCCTGTGAAGATCAAATTATACAAATCACTTGTATTATCTATTCTCTTGTATGGGTGTGAGGGCTGGACACTCACTGCAGATACGGAGCGAAGGATTCAGGCTTTCGAGCATAAATGTTATAGAAGAATTTTGCGCATTTGCTATAAAGAGCACAAAACAAATGTCTATGTTAGAGAGAAGATAAACACCTATGCAGGCCATCAAGAACCACTTTTGTCAATAGTGAAACGTCGAAAGCTTGCCTGGTTTGGGCATGTAACTCGTCATGACTCCCTTTCGAAAACGATCCTCCAGGGAACAGTCGAAGGTAAACGGAGAAGAGGAAGGCAAAGAAAATCCTGGGCTGATAACATCAAAGAATGGGCAGGACACGGTTTCTCCACACTTGTACGCATTGCTGAGAATAGAGAGCAGTGGAGGACCCTGTCTGCTGATGCTTCCACCATGGCACCCCTACGACCCATGACGGGTTATGGGTTGAGATGATGATGATGAAATAGTCTAGGAATTAACAAATTATAGCCAAAAGAAATAGTGAGGGTGTCAGACAACACCAAAATCAGAATCGCTCAGTGGCAGATTTTGAAACCATCATTGTACGGGAAATAGGTCCCCATGTAAAATCCTATTTGATTGGATAGAAGTAAATGTAAGGCTAAACACGATTAGTCGGGCTACAATACTAATTCTTTGTTGTTAGGGAAACGTGAGTAGGAGTACTTTTTTTTTGAAAAGCTGTGTAAACATGGCACGATTGGTTAGACCCGCCAATATAGTCAATTAGAAGCGTCAGTTCAGCACCACATTTTCAAATAAACTTTCTAAAGCAACAGTGCGTTGAGATTCAGCTTATATTTTTCTAAATAAAAGCCTGAGACAGCGGCAGGTCGGATTTTGTGCCATATTCATTGCCAGTCAACGTAATTGTGTATTATTCCCATGAATTGTGGTAAGCTTGAAATATTTGATATCTTTTTAATGAAAATTGAATGCAAATTGATAATTTATGTCTGTATATGTGTGTGGTTCAGTAGCGAACATGAGGCAAGGCCTAAATATTGCTCCAACCTGAACAGAAGGTGTCGGAGAAAAGTAAAACTGCATGGAATTGCCAAACAGTACACTGACACCTATCTTATTGACTAGAAAGAACTAATGCTGGAATTGCAGAGGCGTGGTAACCATTAGGGAGGAGTATACTGGTGTAAATTGTTTCAGATGAAGCTGACAGTTGGCCTACCGCTCTGAACTCAGTGTTTGTTATGTATTGTGTTCAGTCTGGAAATAGATTATAAATTAGTTCTGAAATAGGAGGTACAACCTTCTTGTTTCAGGGACCGTGGTCCTATGTTATTGAAGCAGCACCTGGTCTGAGCTTTGCTGAATCTAGAGGCTGACAGCATACTCCTGGGTCCAGATAGCGACCAGTGAGGTGTCTCCAGAACACAGGGAAGCTATCGAGCAGAGGAGACTTTTCCTGCCGCCATCACGAAAGATGAGCTTCTGTGGCCAGAGGAGCTCAACATTATG